>OZ012611.1:3059854-3659854 GCA_963942555.1 Aleiodes leptofemur
CAATAAATGAAATGTAAATAATCATTATTTTTACAGTCTGTAAAAAATTGAGGGATGCCAGTCGCCAGACGTGGAGAGACGTCCAAACGTTGTATATTATTGAACCAAATGATCGCGATTATTACCACAGATTCAGAGATCGTACTAAACCTCATGAACTCGTTGAAAAAGAGGGCAATCGCCTGTTTATTGGTTCCGATTCTCCAAAGATCATTCGCTGTTTAGTTTCACGAGTCGGATGCTTCATCAAGAAATTGATCTTCAATTACTGCTGGAGTAGAAATTATCGAGTGATGCTTTCGGACGTCAATAGTTATTGTCACAATCTGAAGGCTTTTGAAATTGGACCAATCGATGAACGTGACAATGAGGAATTATTGCCAAGGTTATTCGAACGAAACAAGGAATTACATTCTGTTAAGTGTTATAACTCGAGGGATTTTATTGAAGCACTACCCTTCAGAGATTGGAAATCTTTGCGTTTGGTGTCATCTAGCAAATTACATGAGGAGAAAATTGTATCACTCATTGAACATTCGGAGGCTCTGGAAGAATTGGAAGTTAGAGAATTTACGACACGTATTGTAGAGGTACTACTGACACGGCGTGAATTGAAGAGTTTATATTTCAATACTATCCATGGAGGATCACTCGAAATGATCTTTGATGTTCCATTGTTGAATCGATTGAAGAATTTGAACGTTGTTGGCGTCGAGTTTGACTCGCAATTGCTCTGTAATTTGTTGCAGCAATGCTGCCAGTTGAAGAGGCTGGCGATACATGGTAATTATGAATTTCTTAATTTAGTTGTGTAGAGAAAAGAATCCTAAAGTGAAGGATTATTCTGGCAATATCTCGGTAGCTATGAGATTTAGGCGAATTTATCAAGATATTTTTTATGTAAAAAATTTAATGCTCTCCAAATAAAATCCTTTGGATATTTTCTGTATCCTGTTTCACTAATAAATCCTCCCCTACTTGGCTACTAAATCCATATTGTTTTATTCAGTCCTATCAGGAATTTTCACAGATTTTTCAATTTTTAGATCATCGAAATAGTGTCCCGGTTATGCTCCTGGAAACAATTGCATCCCTCCCGGTCTTGGAAACACTGGAACTTCGCGCTGGTCCGATCAAGGATGACATGCTGGTTCACTTAACCAAAATCAGGAATTTGTGGTTGTTCGGTAACCGGGATATGATTACGAACAAGGGAATTCTTCAATTTATAAAAAATTCGGAGATTCTCGAGAAATTGAATATTCAGAATACTGATGTGACACCGGAGATGTTCAAGCAGCTTGTGGGAGTGATGAGTGAACGTCATAAGCATTTGGAAGTTATGGTGCCTTATGACTTTTTTCTTGGGGTGTCTTTCATATGTATGGGATCGAAAATACGTGTGGTGAGAGATATGCAGTGTTTCAGAAGTTGGATTGATTAAGATAATGATGGTTATCATAAGGAAATTATGTATTTATTACTTGAGATCATTCATAATTCATGGATTCTCATTGAACCTACCTCAACACATTTTTTTTTATTAAAGTCGAAAGTTAATAATTATTAATCAAAGTCGCAGTTTTTTCTTATCCACTTTCCTTGAAATTCACTAACAACAATTTTTTTTTATAACGGTTCACTAAAAAATGGAAAATGAAAAATCTTTGACGAGTATATTTATAAACTCGTGAAAGATTTCTCATTGTCTATAAACTGATTGACTTTTGTTAAATGATGAGAAGGATTTCCAAAATATCCCTGAACTCTTATCAAATGATTCAAGGTGTTTTTAATTATTAATAATTTTTCATCCGGCAAGTACATTGAAGTTGAAAACTACCAATTCTGATCCTTTTGAAAATCTCTGCTTCATCTCAATAGATATGAAAAATAAAGCAGATAAAAAAAACGTAACATGATTATTTCATTTTAAAAGATCAGAGAAAAAGCTTCATTTTTCTATTTTTTTACAGTTACAGGAACATCACATTTCATATGATTATTTATACACAATGCATTCCTGCATATTCCCTCAGAACATTCCATTGAATCTTATAATTATTGAGAATATAAAAGAATTAATTGGAAGGTAGAAGACATAAGGGGTAAAACGGAGACATAATAGTGTTTTTGTTATAAAAATTCTTAGAAATTGATGCTGACGCAAGTTTTTATGTCATGGATCATCAGATTGGAAAAAAAAAGAGGATATGGAAGAGAAGAAAAAAAAACTTCGAGTACTGGAGCATTTGAAATAATTATACTTTTGGCGATGATGTGTATTCCTGATAATATTCCCGCCAAATTCAATATAGGCGCTGTCTCGCGGAATCTTTATGAATTCAAAGGTATGAACCGATATATCAGCTTGACGCTGTTTGATTCGAGAATCAAAACAAAGGGAGACGAACTTGTTGCATGTTAAACCGTTGAAATCAGTCCAACTAGTGAGATGACAATGGAAGCATTACCAATCGAAGTATTGACACATATTCTCCAATATCTTTCACCCATTGATAGACTTCGTTCAGAACAAGGTAATGCCTATTTTTCGGTAATTGTGTAGGATAGGGGCCTTTTTTATAAAATTTGAAAAATCAAAGAATCAAATTTCGGAAAAAATAGGGAATGCGCAAGCGAGGTTTGAACTCACGACCCACTGATTACATGTCAGGTGCTCTACCAACTGAGCTATTGCGAGTTCCACTATTTACCTTCAAATTTTGATTCTGATATATTTCGTATTTTCTCCACCTCCCTTCCTGAGGTAATTTAAATTAATTTAATTAATTTTATTTAGAAAGGCCGTAATTCTACACATTTACCTATTTTTCCCTCTCTGTAGAGAAGAAGTTGAATCAAATAAATCGAATAATTTCGAAAATTCATTTTTTCGCAAAATATTGGAATCTCTGGCGAATACGAAAAATATTATAGATCATTTTTGGAGAATGGGACGAGAACTACAAAAAAATGTCTCTATAAAAAATCTCGTATTTCCACTAGTTTCTCAGATATTCCTAGATGAATAACATGTAAATAATTTTTTTTTTACAGTCTGCAAAAAATGGAGGGATGCCAGTCGTCATACGTGGGGAGACGTCCAAATTTTATGTATTCTTCAACTAAATATAAACAATAATTACTCCAGATTCAGAAATCGTTCTAAGTTTTATGAACTCGTTGAAAAAGAGGAGAATCGTTTATTCATTGGTACCGATTCTCCAAAGATCATTCGCTGTTTAGTTTCACGAGTTGGATGCTTCATTAAGGAATTAATCATCACTTACGCCTACAGTGAAAATTATCGAGACATTCTTTCGATCGTCAGTAGTTATTGTCACAATCTGAAGATTTTTGAAACTGGATTAATCTTCAGAAGTCATGACAAAAAATCATTAAAAAGACTATTTGAATGCAACAAGGAATTAAATTCCATTATGTTTCATCGATCGTTTGATGTCATTGAAGCCATTATACCCCTTAGAAATTGGAAATCTTTGCGTTTCTGCGGATATGACCAAATAAATTACGATAAAATTGTTTCATTCATTGAACACTCAGAGGCTCTGGAAGAATTTGAAATGGTGGGTTACACAAAACGTATTGTGGAGGCACTGCTGAAACGTCACAATTTGAAAAGCTTGTATTTTAAAGCCAACAGCAAAGTATCACTTGACATGATCTTTGATGTTCCATTATTAAACCGACTGACGAATTTAGACGTTTTTGACCGCGAGCTCAATTCAAATATGCTCAGTAATATGTTGCAGCACTGCTGTCAGCTGAAGAGGCTCAACATAGCAGGTAATCATGAATTCTCTAATTTAGTGATCCGGACGTAAAGGATTATTTTAAAAATATCTCGAAAACCATAACAATCAAGAGAATGAGTGAAAAGATGAAACTGGCTAAATTTACTCTTTCGAATTTCATTTTCGTGAGAATGTCTAGAAAGCTCAACGGAATGGGGAAATTTTTGAAGCGATTTTTTTTGTAGCTCTTAATATTTTCTAATAAAAGAAGATCCGTGAGAATTGGGCTGGTATAGTTCCAGAGGTGTTCTTCAAGAATAAATTGAAAAAGAATTGGACGTATCCTGTTTTACTAATCTTGCCTTAGTAACAAAGTCGCGTAAGTGTTAGTATTATGCTCATGCATAGCACTTACGTCACTCTGTTTCTAAGCCAACGTAATGAATCTTCCGGTTCTTTCTCCACTATTTGGCGAGTAAATCCGTAGTATTCACTCCAAGCCAAGCATAAATTCCTAGAAATTCTTTAATTTTCAGATGTTTCTGATGGTGATCCAGTGAAGCTTTTCGAGACAATTCTGGCCCTCCCAGTTCTGGAAACACTGACTCTTTGTTATGATTCAATCACAGATGACATGCTAATTCACTTAATCAAAGTCAGAAATTTGTGTTTGTTTGATAATAGAAGGCATATGATTATGAACAACGGAATTCTTCAAATGATAAAGAAGTCTGAGGTTCTCGAAAAATTGCATATTCAGTATACCGCTGTGACACCGGAGATGTTCAAGCAGCTTGTGGGAGAGATGAATGATCGTCCTAAGTATTTGGAAGTTATTGTGCCTTACAAGATTTTTAATGAGGTGTTTGAAATATGTGCAGGCTCGAAAATACGTGTGGTAAGGGACATGTGGTGTTTCAAAAATTGAAAAAATGATGGATATTATGTGAAATTTATGTATTTAATACTGAAGATAATTCATTACTCATTGTATTTTTCATTACTCATATTTTCTTATTAAAGTTGAAGGGTAACACTCATCAATTAATTATCGCAGTGCTTTAATTCCTCTCGTTACCTTTTGATACAGATATTAATTAATCAATTAATTCAACATAATAGTTATTCCACTATAGAAGATGAAAGGAAAAGTTGTAATTTCCTCTTTTTTCTAGATACAAATCACATTTCATATAATTATTTATACACAACGCACTCTTCCATATTTCCTCATAACATTTAATTAAGCCCTGTGATTAATGAGAATACAAAGGAATTCATTGAAAGACAGAATAAAGAGGACATGGAGTTAAAATGGAGACATTTTAATTCTGATGTTTTATATTATAAGAATTACAAAAAATAAATTCCAATGCAAGTTTCTCACCTGAAACGTTCTCAACTTTTCATTGAAATTATTGAAAACATTCTATCCCATGCCATTTTACTGAAATGTCTATTTCACTCTACTTTTTTCTATATTGAAGTACTTTAATAAGAATTCTTCCTAATTGATTACTGATTTCAAAGAGTATGAAGTTTTCAGAAATATTTATTTTATTTTGTTATCAGTTTTTTAGAAAAATATTTCAAAATTCAACCGAGGTAAAGCTATTTCATGCCAATCCTCTTTCGACAAGAAGTTCAAGAGCTAGAAAAAGAAGATTGAAGGAAAATCATTATGTCCCCCTCAGTTTTCGAGATATCCCTAGAAAACTGATGATGGAATAAAATTGATTGGTCTGAAAACTTCATAGTCATCAATTTCAAGTGATTTACATTGTGGAGAACATTGCATTTAACTAGAATTTAAATGTTTCTGGTGCATCGTTAATGTTAATTTCATCTCAGCTTCCCTAATTCTGTATATTCTTATTATCGATCTTATTACTGAACTGTGATTTTCATGAGTTTTGGATTTATTGGAATTTACTGGAATTTGTCAGGGTGTCGTAAATGAATGAAGATGGTGTTGGAAAAATGTAATTTAATTAAACTGAAACTGAATGATGCACTGTAGCTACTTTTGGCTCAACGTTGCCTCAAACTATCAGTGATCTTACAAAATGTAATTGTTCAATCGTAAATCGCGTTAATAACCGTTTTTCGTGGCTTTTCTTTAACTTCAACCGTACTCTGCGAATTCGTAATCGCGACTCTCTCTCGACTCTCGTACAAAAACTGCCCGCGTGAGATTCGGCCAATCTCGGTATTCTTCGCAACTGTACCATTATTATTATTATTCTGAGTCGGTCGCTAACAGTCGGCCTTCCTGTAGTGACTCATCCTCGGGTCGGAGTCGTAACCCAATCGATCTGGGACCCTTCTTCTTCGGTTGGATCTGCGTGGTCCATCGATTCAAGTCTTCGATTGTCACTGGTTCTCTTGCATCTTGCTTTTCTTCTGGTTCCATTATCTACCTCGTGCAATCACTTTGCCTGACTTTAGTTTCTGTGGCTCGCTGCTCCAATTCACAACTGGGAGCATGCGTTCTTGATTGTCATCACTCACACTAATGAAGGTGACTAGATTCGGTGGTATATTGATGTCTTCAGTGATTTCCTGTCTTGGTACAGCTGGTTCATTAATTATACCTGCATGACGTACGATCACGTTGTATTCGAATTGCAACTTGTGACCAATCTTATGGTAATTCACTGTCTCATGATCTGTGAATGTACGTCCAATGATTACTTCCACTGTCTGTGCTTCATCAAGTACAACTCTGAGTACGGCGTTCTCAACCATTACTTCATCAATTGTGACATTTTGAGTTACTGAGCCTGGTGAGATGACCTTGAAGTGTTCTGGCCCGTAGCTCTGGATCTCTAATGGTTGATAATTGATAATTAATTGATTATTCAATACTGTCGATACTTTTATTGTGCAAATAGCGCTACCTGGATCTATCATACCTGTGATCTCATTCTCATTCAGTTTAACTGGTTTTAAGTATTTCTGAATGGTGTTTTCAGTCGTGGTACTTACGTAATTCACGTGCGGTCTTTCATTATTTCGGTTACAATCACCTGTGTGCGTTTCATTAGACTTCTTACAGTGTCTTGGCCTCGGTGGTACTGGACAATCCTTTGAGACGTGCCCGTACGTGTTACAGTTGTAACATTTTGGCTGTCCAGTTTCGTTGTATCGTGGTAACGTTCTCGTTGGGTCGGGAACGTTTGACTTCGGTAAAGTGGCTTGACTCGTATCGTTGCTCGTCTTGGTGTTTCTGCTACCTGATGCTGACGTTTGGTTCGTTTTTAGTTTCGTTGTTGAGGTCTTTTCACGTTCCGTCTTCACGGCTTTCCCTTTATCTCCTCCTTTCGTTGGTACTTTGGTCTCTTGTTTGTCAACATTCCCCAAGGTAGGTGCGGGAATCCTGTCACGATTATGCTGTTTCTGCGATCGCGTGATCCTGCGGTTTATTGGCTGTGCATTAATGTTGACGTCTTGGAGTGGTCGACGGTTCATGTTTGAAATTATTGTGTCATGTATATTCCTTTTAAAATATTTTCATGGGCATTCGTTCGATCGTTATCTTGGTATCCGTTTTGTTTGGTTTAACTACTAAAGAGGCGGCTGTGCTGCTGCAGGTTACTTTGACATAGCACACACTGTTAAAACACAGACAGGAAAACTGCGGAGCAAGAGAGAAAGTGTGTGTGTATTCTTCGAGGTAAGAGAGCCCACAAACGCACACAAGTGTTCGAATAAAGAGAGAAAAAAAAATCGACCGATTATGGTTTTTTTTTGTGACTTTCTTCTTTCACTCCTTTCTCCTTTAATTTTATGAACACTTGGCTTATCCATTAATTACTGACCGTTGTTTTCTTCCAAAATTCAAGATTTTCCGTTTATCGAACCAAGAGAAAGAAAAACGGACTTTACCCGTCACACATATACGTACTCAGACACATACAGAGAAAGAGAGATTCAGCACTCGATTTTCTGTTTTTTTTCTACACAAATTCTACTGTGAAAACTCGCTTTTGTGCTATTGTTACTTTGCTTATTCGTTGAATATTTTTTAGTTACTTGATAAATTAAATTCTCCTTTATTTTATTATTTACTTTTTTTTTCGCGGATTAAACAATATAAACGTACATACTATTCCGGCTGTCTACTTTTCATCCATCGTCATCGTGAGTAGAGCTTCTGTTGAAACTGACGGTGCGGTGTGATTGTTGACGTTTGAACTGGTATTTTCATTCATATTTGGACTTTGATGAGGGCGACGCAGTGGTGGCTGTTGTGTTGTAGCTGATGCTCCACGTGGCATTCCCGTTTGTGTTGATCGTTGGTTTGATTGATTGGCATTATTATCAGCTGGGGGTTCATTATTACCATTTTGATTCCCATTATTACCGGCTGATCCAAATAATCCTCTTGGTACAAAGGTCCTACGATTTGGGTCTGGTGGGGGTATGTCTCTTCTCTCTCTGTTGTATTGCTGAAAATTCGCAAACGGTGTATCGGGATGATACTCTGGTATGCGGCCTATCCCCCCGCTCGATCGTCTGTTTTGATCGCCCAATTCATTGTTCGCTGTTGTTGATGTTGACATTCTTGGGAGACCTTGATTGTTCGACATAGCTCTTAAGTCGTTTAGCCATGCCTCGTGGTCTTCTACCGAATCTTCTGGGCTCAGTAAAGTAGCCATTTGTCTCACTACATTTATGTGACTGCTTGCAAAATTCTCAAATTCTTCTGCGTCTATTCCTCCCGTATATCGATACGCCATTTTCGTTCAATACTGTCCTTCATTTTTCAGAAATGCTCTTTTCCACACACTGAAATTGTCACTTTTTTTTCACGTACAGTCTCGTTGCACTTCTGTGGCTTGATTGGATTGATATCCCACTTCTGAACTATTATCGATCTTATTACTGAACTCTGATTTTCATAAGTTTTGGATTTATTGGAATTTACTGGAATTTGTCAGGTAAATGAATAAACGTGGTGTTGGATAAATGTAATTTAATTAAACTGAAACTGAATGATGCACTGTAGCTACTTTTGGCTCAACGTTGCCTCAAACTATCAGTGATCTTACAAAACGTAATTTTTCAATCGTAAATCGCGTTAATAACCGTTTTTCGTGGCTTTTCTTTAACTTCAACCGTACTCTGGGAATTCGTAATCGCGACTCTCTCTCGACTCTCGTACAAAAACTGCCCGCGTGAGAGTCGGCCAATCTCGGTATTCTTCGCAACTCTACCATTATATTATTATTATTCTGAGTCGGTCGCTAACATTCTGAAACATAAAATTGACAGGATACAGAAGAGAAGAGAAAAATGTTTCAAGAACTGAAGTACTTGAAACAATTATGTTTTCACCAACTGTAAGTATTATGATACCAATTCCGCCCACTTCAATAGTGGCGCTATCGAACAGCATTGTCATGAATCCAAAAGTGAAAACTGATATATCTATATGGCTATTCGATTCGAGGAATCAAAACAAAGGGAAACGAACTTGTTGAATATAAAGCCGTTGAGATCAGTCCAAATAGTTTGTTGACAATGGAAGCATTACCAATCGAAGTGCTAACACATATCCTTCAATATCTCTCACCCATTGATAGACTCCGCTCAGAACAAGGTAATACCTATTTTCTACTTTCTGTAGAAAAGAAGTTGAATCAAATGAATCGAATCATTTCAAAAATTAATTTTTCCATAAAATATCGGAATCTCTGGCAGATAGGAAAAATAATATAGATGTTTCTAGTAGAATGGAACAAGAGCTACAGAAAAAATGTCTCTAGAAAAAATCTCGTATTTCCACTAGCTCCTCAGATATTCCTAGATGAATGACATGTAATGGTATATTACACACCTAGGGAGGGAAGAAGTTAACCTCGACAAAAATTTGCCTCCCGAGCGAAGCGAGGGTGCCAAATTTTTGTCGAGGTTGACTTTTTCCCATCCGGGGTGTGTATGCTATTTTTCTGTTCGAGGGAGGAAAGAACTAGGCTTCTAACCGAGCGAAGCGAGGTTAGAAACATAGTACTTTCCTCCCTGAGGGCAGAAAATAATTTTTTCTTTTTACAGTCTGCAAAAAATGGAGGGATGCCAGTCGTCATACGTGAGGAGATGTCCAAATTTTGTGTATTCTTCACCTAAATATAAACAATAATTACTCCAGATTCGGAAATCGTTCTAAGTTTTATGAACTCGTTGAGAAAGAGGACAATCGTTTGTACATTGGTACCGATTCTCCAAAGATCATTCGCTGTTTAGTTTCACGAGTTGGATGCTTCATCAAGGAATTAATCATCACTTACGCCTACAGTGAAAATTATCGAGACATTCTTTCGATCGTCAGTAGTTATTGTCACAATCTGAAGATTTTTGAAACTGGATTAATCTTCAGAAGTAATGACAAAAAATCATTTGAAAGACTATTTGAATGCAACAAGGAATTAAATTCCATTAAGTTTCATCGGTCGTTTGATGTCATTGAAGCCATTATACCCCTTAGAAATTGGAAATCTTTGCGTTTCCGGGGATATGACAAAATAAATTACGATAAAATTGTCTCATTCATTGCACACTCAGAGGCTCTGGAAGAATTTGAAATGGTGGGTTACACAAAACGTATTGTGGAGGCACTGCTGAAACGTCACAATTTGAAGAGCTTGTATTTTAAAGCCAACGACAAAGTATCGTTTGACATGATCTTTGATGTTCCATTATTAAACCGATTGACGAATTTAGACGTTTTTGACCGCGAGCTCGATTCAAATATGCTCAGTAATATGTTGCAGCACTGCTGTCAGTTGAAGAGGCTCAACATAGCAGGTAATGATGAATTCTCTAATTTAGTGATCCGGACGTAAAGGATTATTTTGAAAATATCTCGAAAACCATAACATTCAAGAGAATGAGTGAAAAGATGAAACTGGCTAAATTTACTCTTTCGAATTTCATTTTCGTGAGAATGTCTAGAAAGCTAAACGGAATGGGGAAATTTTTGAAGCGATTTTTTTTGTAGCTCTTAATATTTTCTAATGAAAGAAGATCCGTGAGAATTGGGCTGGTATAGTTCCAGAGGTGTTCTTCAAGAATAAATTGAAAAAGAATTGGACGTATCCTGTCTTACTAATCTTGCCTTAGTAACAAAGTCGCGTAAGTGTTAGTATTATGCTCATGCATAGCACTTACGTCACTCTGTTTCTAAGCCAACGTAATGAATCTTCCGGTTCTTTCTCCACTATTTGGCGAGTAAATCCGTAGTATTCACTCCAAGCCAAGCATAAATTCCTAGAAATTCTTTAATTTTCAGATGTTTCTGATGGTGATCCAGTGAAGCTTTTCGAGACAATTCTGGCCCTCCCGGTCCTGGAAACACTGACTCTTTCGTTCTATTCAATCACAGATGACATGCTAATTCACTTGATCAAAGTCAGAAATTTGTGTTTGTTTGATAGTAGAAGGCATATGATCACGAACAACGGAATTCTTCAAATGATAAAAAAGTCTGAGGTTCTCGAAAAATTGCTTATTCAGTATACCGCTGTGACACCGGAGATGTTCAAGCAGCTTGTGGGAGAGATGAATGATCGTCCTAAGTATTTGGAAGTTATTGTACCTTACAAGATTTTTAATGAGGTGTTTGAAATATGTGCAGGCTCGAAAATACGTGTGGTAAGGGACATGTGGTGTTTCAAAAATTGAAAAAATGATGGATATTATGTGAAATTTATGTATTTAATACTGAAGATAATTCATTACTCATTGTATTTTTCATTACTCATATTTTCACATTAAAGTTGAAGAGTAACACTCATCAATTAATCATCGCAGTTCTTTGATTCCCTCTGTTACCTTCTGATACAGATTTTAATTGATTAATTGATTAAAAATAATAGTTATTCCACTTTAAAAGATAAAAGAGAAAGTTGTAATTTGCTATTCTTTCTAGATAAAAATCACATTTCAGATGATTATTTATACATAACGCACTCCTCCATATTTCCTTAGAACATTCAATTGAATCTTGTAATTAATGAGAATACGAAGGGATTAATTGAAAGACAGAATAAAGAGGACATAGGGGTAAAATGGGGACATTTTAATTCTGATGTTTTATATTATAAAAATTACAAAAAAATTAATTTCATTGCTAGTTTTCTACCTGGAGCGTTCTCAACTTTTTAATGAAATCATTGAAAAAATTCCATCCCAAGCCATTTCACTGAAATGTCTATTTGACCCTACGTTTTTCTATATGAAGTACTTCCATAAGAAGTTTTCCTAATTGATCACTGATTTCAAAGAGTATAAAGTTTTTAGAAATATTCACTTTATTTTGTTATCAGTTTTTTACAAAAAATATCTCAAAATTTATCCACAACAGAGCGATTTTATGCCAATCCTCTTTCGTAAAGGAGTTCAAGAGCTAAAAAAAGAAGATTGAAGGGAAATCATGATGTTCCCCTCAGTTTTCGAAAGATGCCCAAAAAACTGATGATGGAATAGAATTGATTTGTCTGAAAACTTCATCGTCATTCATTTCAAGTGATTTACATTGTGGAGAACATTACATTTAACTAGAATTTAAATATTTCTGTTTCATCCCTGATTTTCATTTCATCCTGGTTTCCCCTAATTTTGTATATTATAAATCATGAGATTGGCAGAGAGAATACAGAAGAGAAGAAAAAAATATTACAAAGACTGGAGTATTTGAAACAATTAAGGTACGGCCTCATGCAGTCGCTTGTCGCTCGTTTTCCGCGATAAATTGGGCACGTGACACGATTTTACGTTTCCCGCCATTTAAAAAAAATTTAGCGACAGGTCGCGGCGACAAACATGGCTATTTGCACTGATTTATTGCGTGAATTAAAAGACCTCCTGCATATTTGATGTTTCAGTTGTCCCAAATATTGGAGAATCATATATTATCCACCTACTGCCGACATTTATTGACTCGGATTTACTTCCGGAGACCGTTACTTCATCTCGCTCCTTTATCAGCGATAAAGCTCAAATTGTTGAGCTTTGTCGCTACATATCACGTGACCCGATTTATCGCAGAAAACGAGCGACAAGCGACTGCATGAGGCCGTACCTTTATGTTTTTACCAACTGTGAGTACTCCTGATAAAAATTACGCTGAATTCAATATTGGCGCTATCTACCAGCATTTTCATGAATCTGAAAGTGAAAACCGATATATCTACATGGCTATTCGATTCGAGAATCAAAACAAAGGGAAACGAACTTGTTGCATGTAAAACCGTTGAGATCAAACCAAATAGTTTGATGACAATGGAAGCATTACCAATCGAAGTAGTGACACATATCCTTCAGTATCTCTCACCCATTGATAGACTCCGCTCAGAACAAGGTAATACCTATTTTTTACTTTCTGCAGAAAAGAAGTTGAATCAAATGAATCGAATCATTTCGAAAATTAATTTTTCCACAAAATATTGGAATCTCCGGCAGATACGAAAAATATTATAGATCTTTTTTATAGAATGGGACGAGAGCTACAAAAAAAATGTCTCTTTAAAAAAATCTCGTATTTCCACTAGCTTCTCACATATTCCTCGATAAATAATATAAATATTCATTTCTTCACAGTCTGCAAAAAATGGAGGAATGCAAGTCGTCATACGTGGAGAGACGTCCAAACGTTGTGTATTATTGAACCAAATGAATACAATTATTACTACAGATTCAGGAATTGTTCTAAGTTTTATGAACTCGTTGAAAAAGAGGACAATCGTCTGTTCATTGGTACCGATTCTCCAAAGATCATTCGCTGTTTAGTTTCACGAGTTGGATGCTTCATCAAGAAATTAATCTTCAATTACCGCTTCAGTGAGAATTATCGAGATATTCTTTCGATCGTCAATAGTTATTGTCACAATCTGAAGATTGTTGAAACTGGATTCATCTTTAAAGGTCATGACAAAGAATCATTTACAAGACTATTTGAATGCAACAAGAAATTAAATTCCATTAAGTGTCATCTGTCGTTTCATTTCATTGAAGCTATACCCCTTAGAAATTGGAAATCTTTGCGTTTGGGGATAGATGAAGGATTACTTGAGGATAAAATTGTCGCACTCATTAAACACTCAGAGGCTTTGGAAGAATTTAAAGTTGTGGATCCCACAAAACGTCTGGTGGAAGCACTGTTGAAATGTCCTAATTTGAAGAGCTTGGATTTTGAAGCTAACAGGAAAGTATCACTTGAAATGTTCTTCGATGTTCCATTGCTAAACCGGTTGACAAATTTGGGTGTTTCTGGCCTTCATTTCGATGCAAACTTGCTCAGTAATATGTTGCAGCACTGCTGTCAGTTGAAGAGGCTCGATATACAAGGTAATCATGAATTTTCTAGTTAAGTGATGAAGAAAGAAAAGTCTGGACGTAAAGGATTATTTTGAAAATATCTCGAAAACTATGAAATTTAAGGATGTTCTACACCTACTGTAAGCGGGGGTTGTGCGGCATGAGAGGGGCAGTGATTTCGTCAGTGTTCCAATCCCTGAACATGAAATAATGATTTTTTCAATTCCTCATTAAAATGATTTTCAGGGAAATATGGAACGCTGTGGGTGTTCAAATATTATATTATTATCATTACATTTCATAGATATTTTTTTAATCCTTTATTTAATTAGTTTGAGAATTATTTGGAAAAAAGCGTTGAATTCTAGGGAATTTTGGCGACACAAGTTGGCAGCACTTACGCGAAATCGACAATTTTTCAAGCATTTTTATTAATTTGAATGCCAATTATTGACCCAATCGTTGTATAAAAATGAACAAATTGTGCGGGGGATTATTTCTCACCTATATCCGAAGTTTCATCAAATTTGAACAATTTTTCGAAAAGTTTCTTAAGCTTTCGTGAATTTCCCATAAGAATCATGTTAAAAATGGTTTTTAAAAAAATTATAACTTTTAAACCAGGTATGAAAAAAATCCAAAATTTTGCATACGGTTTCTTTATAAATTGAAGAACCTTGGAAAAAAATTTCATTGAAATCGTACATTTTTAAGTTCTAATAAAATACCGGTAGAACATCCTTGAACGATGGTTATTAAAAAATTTATAACTTTTAAACCAGGTATGAAAAAAATCCCAAATTTTCGCATACGGTTTTTTTATGATTTGGAAAAGCTTGGAGAAAAATTTCAATGAAATCGTACATTTTTAAATTTTGATGAAATACCGGTAGAACATCCTTAAGAGGATGAGTGAAAAAGAAGAAATTTGCTAAATCTACTCTTTTGAATTACATTTTCGTGAGAATGTCCTGGAAGCTAAACGGAATAGGGAAATTTTTGAAGCGATATTTTTTGTAGTTCTTAAGATTTTCTACAAAAAGAAGATGAGTGAAAATTGGGCTGGTGTAGTTTCAGAGATATTCTTCCAAAATGTATGAAGAATGAATTGGACGTATCCTGTTTTACTAATCTTCGCCTTAGTAACAAAGTGGCGTAGGTCTTAGTGCTATGCTCATGCATAGCACTTACGCCACTTTGTTTCTAAGTCAACGTAATGAATCCTTCGGCTCTATCTCCACCACTTGGTGACTAAATCCGTAGTGTCTACCCCATGCCTAGCATGAACTTCTAGGAATTCTTTAATTTTCAGTTCTTTTTCGTGATGATCTGGTGAAGCTCCTAGAGACAATTGTGGCCCTCCCGGTCCTGGAAACACTGATACTTTCCTTTTATTCAATCACAGATGAGATGCTAATGAACTTGATCAAAGTCAGAAATTTGTGTTTAGACTATTCTATCGAGGATTTGATTACGAACAACGGAATTCTTCAAATGATAAAAAAGTCTGAGATCCTTGAAAAGTTGGATATTCAGAGCACCCATATTACACCAGATATGTTCAAGCAACTTGTAGGAGAAATAAGTGATCGTCCTAAGTATTTGGAAGTCATGGTACGCTATAAATTCTTTGATGAGGTATCTGAAATATGTGCAGGCTCAAAAATACGTGTAGTGAAGGAAATGCAGTGTTTCCAAAATTGAAAAAATGATCAAGATGATGTGAAATTTATGTATTCAATACTTGAAATAATTCATTACTCATTGTAATTTTCATAACTCATATTTTCTTATTAAAGTTGATAGGTAACACTCATCAATTAATCGTTGCATTTTTTTCTTATCCATTTTTCCTGAATTATTGTACCAATATAAAGTTTATTGAATATAAAGTTTTTAGAAATATTTTCCGCATGCCATGCGGAAAGTAGCTACGCGTGCGGTCAGTGGCACTTTCTACACATTGTGCGTAAAAAAACAGTACCTTACACGTGCGATAAAGATTTTCAGACTCATGTGATTACAAAACTCGCATCCGGTTCGTTTTGCAACCTCAAACTCGTCAGAAAAGTACTTTGCCGCACTTTGTTAGGTAATATACTAGTACTTTATTTTGTCATCAGTTTTTTTAGAAAAATATCCGTAAATTTAACCAAGATAGAGCGATTCTATGCCAATCGTCTTTCGTAAAGAAATTCAAGAGCTAAAAAAAGAAGATTGAAGGAAAATCGTTATGTCCTCCTCAGTTTCCGAGATATCCTCAAGAAACTGATGATGGAATAAAATTGATTTGTCTGAAAACTTCATAGTCATTAATTTCAGGTGATTTCCATTGTGGAGAACATTGCATTCAACTAGAAATTAAATATTTCTGTTTCATTTCTAATGTTAATTTCATTCTAGTAATAAAAAAAAAAAAATTCATTCTAGCTCCCCCTAATTTCGTATATTCTGAAACATCGAATTGGCAGGATCCAGAAGAGAAGAGAAAGATATTCCAAGAACTGAAGCATTTTTTTTTTTTTTTTTTTTTTATTCCTTCATGGCTAGACTCCCGGATAGGAGTATGTGCCGTATTCTAATACTTTTGATATTTTCAACTCTTTATAATGTACATAACTGCCGTTAGATGGCTCTTCATCCACAAATATACCCTCTCATTGTCACAACTGACTCCACTATACTTAACCTAATAATTGTCTTTAACAAAAATTTATCCAAATAACATTGAATCTGACATTATTTTGCTTAACCTAATTCTATTTAATCTAGCTGTTACTCATCCACTATTCTTGCAGGTTAAACAGTCTTTTTATAGAAAAACTCGTACTTTTAAACTTTTGCTTATATTAAACTAATTTATTTAATCTAAATTTATTTAATCTAATATTAATAATAATAAGAATAATCCTCAAGGAGGAAAAACAAGCTCAAATCTAATGAAGTGGTAATACTTAAACTATCTGTACTTATTCTAACTGTTTAAGAAATTCAAAAATGATGCGGGTTAAACAATGTTGGAGAAACACCCTCATTTTAACTTATTTTAAATTATGCTTAATATTAGTTTCGACATTTTGCAACATAATAATTCAAAATTCCATGAGTTACACTCAAAGAAAACAAAACTTAAATTTAATTCAGTTTTTTTTTTTTTCCTTTCTTTCTATTCGATTTCAATCACTTTTCCCCTCAACAGGGGAACATATTTCTCTTTTCTTTGTTTCTCCTTTGATATCTGATGTATCTATCTTTATTTCTTTTCTCGTCTTTCTTGATATTTATTTGTGAGGTAAATTTTGTGATCCAATATGAAACTTTCTCGCGTTTGTTTTGATTTTTGTCTGTTGACGAATTCGATTTCCATTGTTCCTTTGAATCTATTTTCAGCACTCAATTGATGACCTCAGCCAAAGTATCTACCAAGATTCGAAAACAAATTCTTCACTAGAACCATGAGGAATACTAAATTCTACACTTTTATACAATTTAACATAATTAATTCACTTTTGAATCTCACAAAACTTGGTCTCATATTGAAGAAGAAAATATGAAAACCAACTTTGAACATTCTTGATGAATCCATGTCAATTTGTCAGACTTGTTATTTCACTTTTCACTTGATAATCCGTTGTTTTTGAATTTTCCTCACTGTGGAGTTCGTCGGTAATATTTAGAATCACAACTGGAGCGTCTTTTATGAAATGAAAGTTTAATGAGAGAAAAGAAATATAGAAAAGAGAGAAAGATAAGATGTAGAATAAGGTACGTTCAGGTCTTATGATAGAGTACCTTTTAACAGAACAGCCGAGCAACTGTTCTGCTTGACGGCTCCCGGCGAACTCTCAACTGAAGCATTTGAAACAATCTTTTTTTTACCAACTGTGAGTATTTGATACTAATTCCGTCCACTTCAATATTGGCGCCATCTAGCGGAATTTCTACGAATCCAAAGGTGTAAACAGATATATCAACACATGTCTATTTGATTCGAGAATCAAAACAAAGGGAGACGAACTTGTTGCACGTAAAACCGTTGAAATCAGTCCGACTTGTGAGATGACAATGGAAGCATTGCCAATAGAAGTACTGACACATATCCTCCAATATCTCTCACCCATTGATAGACTTCGTTCAGAACAAGGTAATGTCTATTTTTCCCTCTCTGTAGAAAAGAAGTAGAACCAAATAAATCGAATGATTCCAGAAATTAATTTCTCCGCAATATCTTGGAATCTCCGGCAGATATGAAAAATTTTGTAGACTTTTTTTTGTAGAGCTGCACGAGAACTACAAAAAAGATCTCTATAAAAAATATCATATCTCCTCTAGTTTCTACGATATCTCTAAATAAATGAATTGCAAATAATCATTTTTTTTTTCAGTATGCAAAAAATGGAGGGATGCCAGTCGCCATACGTGGAGAGACGTCCAATCGTTCTATATTATTCAACCAAATCATCTCGATCATTATGGCAGATTCAGAAATTGTACTAAGTCCCATGAACTTATTGAAAAAGAGGGCAAACGCCTTTTTATTGGTTCCGATTCTCCAAACATCATCCATTGTTTACTTTCACGAGTTGGGAGCTTCATCAACAAATTGATCTTCACTTATGAGCACAGTGAAAATTATGAAGCGATTCTTCTGGACGTCTTTGAATATTGTAACAATTTAGAGGTTTGCGAAATCGCACCACCTGCTCGCTATTATGAAGAAGAACTATTGCCAAAGCTATTCGAATGCAACAAGAAATTACATTCCGTTAGATGTAATAAATCAGTGAGATTCATTGACAGTTTGCCCTTTAGAAATTGGAAATGTTTGCGTTTTTCACAATCTGGCGGATTATTACCTAATAAAAAAATCATCTCACTGATTGAAAATTCAGAGAGTCTTGAAGAATTTGAAACTGAAACATTTACGGCACCTATTGTCGAGGCACTCCAGAAATGTCGTAATTTCAAGAGTTTATATTTCAGAGGTATCTACTCGAAAGGATCACTCAAAGTAATCGATGATGCTTCATTGTTGAAACGATTGACGAATTTGAGCATTTATGGCCTCGATCTCGATATACCCTTGCTCTGTAATATGTTGCAGCACTGCTGTCAGTTGAAGAGACTTGAGATAATAGGTAATGATGATTTTCTTAATTCTTTGATGCAGAGGAAAGAGTTCGGAAATTAAAGATTTTTTCTGGAAATATCGTAGGAAATTTAATGGCCTACAAAATCGAATCTCTTGAATGGTTCTTCTAAGTCGAATCATTCCAATGACGGCTCCAAAAGCATCAACTAGTCACTAGTGAAGAAGTGAAACAGGATAAGTCTAATGTTTTGAATCTCATTGTCGTGAGGATGTCTCGGAAACTGAACGGAATAGAGAAATTTCCGAAGAGACCTTTTTTATTACTAGATAAATCATGGTCACTCCCATATTTTTTTTTTTTATTTCGAATTTAATTCAAAATTTTTTAATCTTTTTTCGGGAGTGACCATCAATAATTTAAACAATGGTCGGAGGAAAAACTTCAATAATTATAACAAAGGCCTTTTTTTGTGACCCTTGATATTACCCATAAAGAAAGGGTTTGTGACAATTGGACTTGTATAGTTCCAGAGATATTCTCTAAAAATGAATGAAAAAAAGAATTGGACGTATCCTGTTTTACTAATGAATCCTCCGGCTCTTCCTCCGCTATTCGGTTACTAAAATTCGTAATGTTTCATTAAGTCCTATCAGGAGTTTTGAGAAATTCTCCAATTTTCAGATGATTTCCGTAAAGATCCGGTGAAGCTTCTGGAGACAATCTCGGCCCTCCCGGTCCTGGAAACACTGATGCTTCGCTCTACTTCGATCACAGATGACATGCTGATTCACTTGACCAAAGTCAAAAATTTGTCTTTGTATGATAAAACTGGACGACTAATTACGAACGATGGAATTCTTCGATTGATCAAAAATTCTGAGGTTCTCGAGAAATTGGATACTGTGGAAACTGGTATAACACCGGAAATATTCCGGTCTCTTTTGGAGGAGATGGATGATCGTCCTAAGTATTTGGAAATGGTGGTACACCAAGAATTTTTCAGTGAAAAATTATGTGAAATATTTGCGGCCACGAAAATACGTTTGGTGAAGGAAATTCAGTGTTTCAGAAATTGGTCTGACTAAAGAAATGATGGATGTTATATGAAACTTAAGTATTCATTACTTGGAATAATTCATGACTCATTGAACCTACCTCGACATATATTCTCTTATTAAAGATGAAAGTGAACAATTATTAGTTAATCATTGCAGTTTCTTTTATCCACTTTTTCTGGATTATTGTACGCTAATTGATTGAAAAAAGCAACATCACCACGAAGTCTTATGCGGTTTGGCAGATTTTTCTCAACTAAAATCCTTGATTTCCGATTCTGTTATCTCATGATACAGATTTTAATCAATTAATTAATTAAGAATAAACGTTATTTCATTTCTTAAGATGGAAGGAAAAGTTGTAATTTTCTATTTTTTACAGTTACAAATAAATCACATTTCAAATGACCATTCATACACAACGCATTCTTCCATATTCCCTCAGAACATTCGATTGAACTCTGTAATTAATGGGAGTACGAAGGAATTAATTAAGAAGTGGAATGAAGAGGACATAAGGGATAACATGGAGACATTTTACCATTGATGTTTTATCATATAAAAATCAAAATTACACAAAATTAATTCCGGCGCAAGTTTCTCACATGAAAAGTCTTCAGTTCTTAAATGGAATTGTTGAAGACATTCTATCCTAAGCCATTCCCCTAGAATGACGTGTCCCAAAAAAGTTTGTCACCAGTTTTCTTAAAAATATCTTGGTGTCTAAATGCAGAGACTTTCGAGAACTCAAAAAAAAAGATTAAAGCCAAATCGTTCTGTCCCCTTCAGTTTCCGAGATATTCCCAGGAAAGTGAATGGAATAAAATCGCCTCCAGGATGGAATGAAATCGATTCGTCTGAAAATTTCATAGTCATTAATCATGTCTTTACCATCTGTGGGTATTTCTGATACCAGTTCCGCCAAATTCAATGGCTAAGTTCCAAAATTCACTGCCAGTACTGAAAATGTACAGTTTCAGTGACATAGACTGTACATTTTCAGTACTGGCAGTGAATTTCGGATGACGCCCGAACTTGGTTATTTGTTTTGAGAGTCAAAACAATTGGAGACAAACTTGTTGAATATAAAACTGTTGACATCAATCCAATTAGTAAGATGACAATGGAAGCATTGCCAATGGAAATATTGACACATATTCTCCAATATCTCTCACCCATTGATAGACTCCGTTCAGAACAAGGTAATGCCTATTTTTCCCTCTCTGTGGAGAAGAAGTAAACCAAATGTATCGAATTATTCCGGAAATTGAATTTTCCGAAATATTTTGGAATCTCTAGTAGATATGGAAAATTTCGTATACCTTTTTTCGAAGAATTGAACAAAAACTACAAAGAATGTCTCTACGAAAAAGCCCATATCTCCACTAGTTTCTAAGATATCTCTAGATAAATGAAATGCAAATAATCATTTTCTTTACAGTCTGTAAAAAATGGAGAGATGCCAGCCGCCAGACGTGGAGAGACGTCCGAACATTGTATATTGTTGATCCAAGAAATAATCGCGATTATTCCTACAGATTCAACAATTGTACTAAACCCCATGAATTCGTTAAAAAAAAAGACAATCGCTTGTTTATTGGTACTGATTCTCCAGAGATCATCCACAGCTTAGTTTCACGAGTCGGATGCTTCATCAGAAAATTGATCTTCGATCATTACTCTGATAAAAAATATCGAGCGATTTTTCCGGTCGTCAATAGTTATTGTCAAAAACTGAAGATTCTTGATATTAAACTACGCGAGGAAGGTGATAATGACAAATTATTATCAACACTATTTCAACGCAACAAAGAATTACGTTCCTTTAAGGGTCATTTTTTGGATAATTTAATTGAAGCATTACCCCTCAGCGATTGGAGATCTTTGCATTTCATGTCATTTGGTTCATCATATGAGCAAAGAATGATCTCAATGATTGAGCATTCGGAAAATCTGGAAGAATATGGAGGTTATGGATGTACGAGACGTATTGTAGATGCACTGAAGACACGTCGTAATTTGAAGAGTTTAGGTTTCTATCATAGCCACAGAGACTCACTCGAAATGATCTTTGATGTTCCATTGTTGAACCGCTTGACGAATTGGGACATTCATACTGGTACGCTCGATTCACACTTGTTCTGCAATATGCTGCAGCACTGCCGTCAGTTGAAGAGGCTCGGGTTAGCTGGTAATGATGAATTCTCTAACTTAGTGATGCAGAGGAGGGAGTTCGAAGATTAAGGATTATTTTGTATATAGGGGAAGGTGGGGCAATATGGACATAAGGGGTAAAATGGACACATTTGAGTTTTTATGCATATATTATAAAAAAATCTTCAAATAAATGAAAATATTGGAGATGGATTTTTTAAAATAATTCCATCGTAAAACTGAGGAAATTTTAGTCGAGGAACATGTGCTAGAATTAATTTTTTGCAATTTTTTGAGAATTTGATTTTTTCTGGGATTTTTGGGGGCAAAAGTCTCGATTTATGAGCAAATTCAGTTTTTTGAAAATATCTCTGGTTCTATTGATTGTAGCGATCTGGAACCGATTTTAAATGAAAGGTGGGATCATTTCCCATCGATTTATGGGGGTTTGGATTCAAAAATATCGATTTTTTACATAGTTATAGGGCAAAAACCGATGATCATAATTTTTCTCAAAAGTTCCCATAACTATCTGAAAAATCGATATTTTGAAATTCAAAACCCCATAAATCGATGGGAAATGATCTCACCTTTCATTAGAGATCGGTTTCGTGTCGCTACGATCAATAGAACCGGAGATATTCCAAAAAAACTGAATTTTTTCCAAAATCAAAAGGCTTTTACCCCTCAAAAATGTCCAAAAAAATCAAATTCTCAAAAAACAAAAAGTAAATCAATTCTGAGATTTGTTATCTGCCTAAAATTTCCTCAGCTTTTCAATAGAATCATCAGAAAAAATCTATCTCCCACTGTTTCATTTCAATGTCCATTTTGCCCCACTTTTCCCTATCTTGAAAACTATGAGATTTAGGCGATTCTATAAAGGAATTTTTTTCGTGGGAAATTTAATTTCCTACAAATAAAATTGATTGAACGGTTTCTCTAAGCTGAGTCATTTTGAAGATACCTCAAAAAAAAAATGATAAATCTAATTTTTAAAATTTCATTTCCTGGAGAATATTTTGAAAATTAAATGGAATAGAGCAATTTTTTAAGGATGTTAGGGCGAGGTGGTCGGACATAACCTTAATTTTTCATATAAAATTGTAAATAACTTCGGATACACAATAAAGTTCTAAAAATCATTTTCTCCATGTTTGAAGAATGTAATGAGGAACAAAATAAGCCGTAGAAACAAGAAATTGATTGAAAATTGAAAAAACGGCTGCATTTTTTACATTTTTTGAATCTTGAGAAATTTGAGATATGTAAAAAATGCAGCCAATTTTTCAATTTTCAATCAATTTTTTGTTTCTACGGCTTATTTTGTTCCTCATTACATTCTTTAAACATGGAGAAAATGATTTTTAGAACTTTATTGTGTATACGAAGTTATTTACGATTTTATACAAAAAATTAAGGTTATGTCCGACCACCTCGCCCTAACATCCTTAAGAGACTATTTTTGGTAGCTTTCGAAGTTTACTACAAAGAAAGTCTCGGTAAAAATTGGGCTTGTGTAGTTTCAGAGATGTTCTTCAAAAACGAATGAGAAAAAAACTAGACGTATCCTGTTTTACTAATAAATCTTCCAGCTCTTTCTCCTCTGCTTGTTTTATCCAATTCTATGAGAAATTTTTAGGAATTCTTCAATTTTCAGTTGAGCGTTGTGATGTTCCGATGAAGGCCCTAGAGGCAATTCTAGCCCTCCCAGTCCTGGAAACACTGGAACTTCGCTCTTTTTTGTTCCCGGATGATACGCTGATTCACTTGTTTGACGTCAAAAATTTGTGTCTGGGTCATACTTTTAGGCGTCGAAATACAAACAACGAAATTATCCAATTGATAAAAAAGTCTGAGATCCTCGAGAAATTGGATATTCAGAACACCGGTGTAACACCGGAAATGTTCAATGAACTTGTAGAAGATATGAGTGATCGTTCTAAATATTTGGATGTTCTGGTACCCTATGAAATTTTTAATGAAGTGTCTGAAATATGTGCGGGCTCGAAAATACGTGTGGTGATGGAAATGCAGTGTTTCAGAAATTATATTAAGTGAAAAAATCATCGATATCATAAGGAAATTATGTATTTATCACGTGGAATTTTTCATAATTCATCGATTTCCGTTGAATCTATCTCAATATATCTTTTTCTATTAAAGTTCAAAGTTGAAAATAATTAGTTAATAATAATAACATAGGGGGTATCATGAAGACGTTTTAACATTGATGTTTAATCATATTATAAAAATTAATTCCGGCGCAAGTTTCCCTCCTGAGATGTCTTCAGCTTTTGAATGGAATCATTGAGGACATTTCATCCCAAGCCATTCCCCATGAATGAAGTGTTTAAAAAAGTTTTGTCACCAGTTTTCTTAGAAATGTCTTGGTGTCTAAACGTAGAGAATTTCGAGAGCTCCAAAAAATAAAGATTAAAGCCAAATCATTCTGTTCTCTTCAGTTTCCGAGATATTCCCAGAAAAGTGAATTGAGTAAAACGGATTTGTCTGAAAATTTCATAGTCATTAATTCCAAACGATTTACATTATGGAGAACATTGCATTCAACTACAATTTCAATATGTCGATTCCACTCCTAATGTCAATTTTATTCCGGCTTCCCCTAATTTTGCATATTATGAATCATCAGATTAACAAAGAGAATTTTCATAAAAAAAGAGAAAATACTCCAAGTACAGGAGCATTTGAAACAATCATGTTTTTACCAACTGTGCGTAATTCTGATAAAAATTCCGATAAATTCAATATTGGCGCTATCTAGCAGTATTTCCATGAATACAAAGGTGAAAACTGATGTATCAACCTGGTTATTTGTTTCGAGAATCAAAACAAAGTTACATTGGCTGTATAGCTGAAAGGCTGGAGGCCAGCTGCGCGTGCGCAGCACAAATAAGAAGAAGAAGAAGAATCAAAACAGAGGGAGACAAACTAGTTGAGTATAAAAACCGTTGAGATTAATCCAACTAATAAGATGACAATGGAAGCATTACCAATCGAAGTACTGACACATATCCTCCAATATCTCTCACCCATTGATAGACTCCGTTCAGAGCAAGGTAATGCCTATTTTTATCTCTCTGTAGCGAAGAAGTAGAACCAAACAAATCGATTATTCTGAAAATTAATTTTTCCATAATATCTTGGAATCACCGGCAGATACGAGAAATTTTGTAGACCCTTTTTGTCGAGCGATACGAGAACTACAAAAAAAGTTTCTATGAAAAAATCTCGATATCTCCACTAGTTTTTCAGATATTTCTAGATAAATGAAATATAAATAATGTATTTTTTTCACAGTCTGCAAAAAATGGATGGATGCCAGTCGTGATTCGTGGAGAGACGTCCAAGCTCTATATATTATTACATCAAATAATCTAAGTCTTCACTACAAAATCCAAAATTTATCCAACTCCAATAAACTCATTGAAAAAGAGGGTAATCGCCTGTTCCTTAGTTGTTTTTATCCAGAAATCATCGGCTGTTTACTTTTACGGACTAGACACTTCATCAAAAAATTGATCTTAGAATGCTGGAATAGTCAATATTATGCACCGACTCTTTTGGTCCTCATTGAAAATTTTCATAATTTGGAGTTTCTTGAAGTTGGACATATCGATAGACATGACGATATGGAATTATTATTGATACTAATAGAACGCAACAAGCAATTACATTCTTTTAAGTGTCATCACCCGATGAATTTCATTGGATTATTACCTCTCAGAGATTGGAGATCTTTGCGTTTCACGTCATGTAGTTTATCAGATGAGGAAAATATTATCTCACTGATTGAGCATTCAGAGAATCTGGAAGAATTTGAACTTAGAGTATTTACGAGACGTACTGTAGATGCACTGCTGACACGTCGTAAATTGAATAGTTTATATTTTGAGACTCGCAATGAAGCATCACTCGAAATGATCTTTGATATTACATTGTTAAACCGTTTGACGGCATTGTACATTTCTACCTCTACGAACGATTTAAACGTGTTGTGCATTATGTTGAAGTACTGCTGTCAGCTGAAGTGGCTTGGAATATCTAGTAATTATGAACTCTCTACTTTAGTCGTGTAGGGGAAAAAGTCTGGAGGTGAAGGATTATTTTAGAAATATCTTGGAAACTGTGAGATTTAGGTGAATTTATCAAGGGATTTTTTTTCTTCGTAGGAAATTTAATTCTCTAGACCTAACATCCCTTGAAAAATTTCTCGAAGCCGAGTCATTTTGAAGATACTTCTAAATAAAAACATGAAAAATTTAGTAGAAAAGAGGCGAAACAGGATAAGTCTAATTTTTTTAATTTCATTTCTTTAAAGATATCTCAGAAAATGAATGACATAGAAAAAACTTTGAACAGGCATTTTTAGAGCTATAGAGAATGTCTAAAAAAAAAAGAAAGAAAAAAAGTATTGTTAAAAATTGTACTCGTGCAGTTGCAGAGATATTCTTCAGAAATGAATGATAAAGAGAAGTAGATTTATCCTATTCCATTGATGAATCCTCCCAGGTTTTTTCTCCGTCACTTGGCTGCTGGATTCGTAATGTTTTATTCAGTCCTATCAAAGATTTTTAGAGATTCTTCAATTTTTAGATCATGGGTATGATATTACGGTGACTCTTTTGGAGACAATTGCGTCCCTCCCGGCCCTGGAAACACTGGAACTTTGCACTTCGATTCCGAATGGCATGCTGATTCACTTGGCCAAAATCAAAAATTTGTCGTTGTCTGTCACAGGGGATCTAACTAACGACGGAATTCTTCAATTGATAAAAAAGTCGGAGATTCTCGAGAAATTGAATATTGAATACACCAATGTGACACCGGAGGTAATCGAGCAGCTTGTGGAAGAAACGATTGATCGTCCTAAGTATTTGCAAGTTATGGTACCCCATTACATCTTTCATGAGGTGTCTTTCATATGTGCGGACTCGAAAATACGTGTGATAAGAGATATGCAGTACTTCAGAAGATGGGATGATTAAGAAAATCATTGATATTATAAGGAATTTATGTATTCATCACTTGAAATCATTCATAATTCATGGATTCTCATTGAACCTATCTCAACATATATTGTCTTATTAAAGACGAAAGTTAACAATTATCAGTTCATCGTTGTAGTTTCTTTTTATTCACATTTCCTGAAGTATTGTACGCAAATTGATCGAAAAGAGCAACATCACCACGAAGTCTCATGCGGTTTGGCAGATTCTTCTCAACTAATATCCTTGATTTCCTCCTCCATTATCCCATGATACAGATTTCAATTAATTGATTAATTCAGAATGATTGTTATTTCATTTCAAAAGATGGAAGAAGAAGTTGCAAGTTTCTTTTTTTTACAGTTACAAATAAATCACATTTCATATGATTATTCATGCACAACGAGTTCCTCCATATTCCCTTAGAACATTCCTTTGAACTCTGTAATTAATGGGAGTACGAAGGAATTAATTAAAAGGTAGAGTGAAGAGGACATAAGGGGTAACATGGAGACTTTTTAACTTCGATGTTTTATCATATGAAAAAAATCATGAAATTAATTCAGACGCAAGTTTCCCACCTGAAATGTCGTCAGTTTTTGAATGGAATCGTTGAAGACATTCCATCCCAAGCCATTCCCGTGAAATGAAGTGTTTAGAAAAATTTTGTTACTAGTTTTCTAAAAAAAATCTTGGTCTCTAAACGTAGAGAATTTCGAGAGCTCCAAAAAAAATGATTAGAGCCAAATCGTTCTGTCCCCTTCAGCTTCCGAGATATTCCCAGAAAAGTGAATGGAATAAAATCGATTCGTCTGAAAATTTCATAGTGATTAATTTCAAACGATTTACATTAGGAACAGCATGGCATTCAACTAAAATTCCAGTATTTCTGTTCTATCCCTGATTTCTATTTCATCCTGGCTTTTCCTATTTTTTTTGTATATTATGAATCATGAGATCGGCAAAGAGACTACAAAAAAGAAGAGAACATATTCCAAAGACTGGAGTATTTGAAACAATTATTTTCTTACCAACTGTGAGTACTTCTGATATGAATTCCGCTGAATTGAATATTGGCGCTATCTATCAGCATTTTCATGTATCCAAAGGTGAAAACTGATGTATCAACTTGGCTGTTTCAAATAGCCTATTTGTTTTGAGAATAAAAACAAATGGAGACGAACTTTTTGAATATAAAACCGTTGGGATCAATCTAACTAGTTCGATGACAATGGAAGCATTACCAATCGAAGTACTGACACATATCCTTCAATTTCTCTCACCCATTGATAGACTCCGCTCAGAACGAGGTAATGCCTATTTTTTCCTCTCTGTAGAGAAGAAGTAGAACCAAATAAATCGAATTATTCCGGAAATTAATTTTTTCGCAATATCTTGGAATCCCCTGCAGATGCGGAGAATTTTGTAGACTTTTTTTGTAGAGCGACACGAGAACTACAAAAAAGGTCTCTATGAAAAAATCTCGTATCTTCACTAGTTTCTGAGATATCTCTAGATAAATGAAATCAGTAGCGAAGTGGTAAAGGGGGTTAAGTCATATAGGATAACCATATATACTTAACTCCCTTTACCACTTCGCTACTGAAATGTAAATAATCATTTTCTTTACAGTCTGCAAAAAATGGAGGAATGCCAGTCGCCATACGTGGAGAGACATCCAAACTCTGTATATTATTAAACCAGATAATTTCAATAATTACTGCAGATTCAGAAATCGTACTGAGTTTCATGAACTTGTTGAAAAAGAGGACAATTGTCTGTTTATTGGTTTTGATTCTCCAAAAATCGTCCGCTGTTTATTTTCACGAGTTGGATGCTTCATCAAGAAATTGTTCTTCAAATACGACTGGAGTAGAAATTTTCGAGTGATTATGTCGTTAGTCAATAGTTATTGTAACAATCTGAAAATTTTCGAAACTGGATTAATCGATTGCGGTGTCGATGACGAATTATTTTTAAGTCTATTCAAAGTCAACAAGGAATTACATTCCATTAGGTGTTTTCACTCGTTTTATTTCATTAAAGTACTACCTCTCAAAGATTGGAAATGTTTAAATTTGGGGCTGTATACAGAATTGGATGAGGCGAAAATTGTCTCACTCATTGAACATTCAGAGGCTCTGGAAGAATTTGGAATTATGAATTTTACAACACGTATTGTGGAGGCACTGCTGAAATGTCGTAATTTGAAGAGTTTGTATTTCAGTGCTTTCGACGAAGTATCACTTGAAATGATCTCTGATGCTCCATTTTTGAGCCAATTGACGAATTTGAGCATTTTTCACTACAAGCGCGATTTGCAAATGCTCTGTAATACATTGCAGCACTGCTGTCAGTTGATAAAGCTCGAGATAACAACAGGTAATGATGAATTCTCTAATTCAGTGATGCAGAGGAAAAAGTCTGGAATTCGAAGGATTACTTTGGAAATATCTTTGAAAACTATGAAATTTTAGAGAATAAGTGAAGAAGTGAGACATGATAAGTCTACTTTTAAATGATAAATAATAAGACTACTTTTGAGTTTCATTTTCGTGAGAATGCCTTGGAAACTAAACGGAATATGGTAATTTTTAAAGCGATTTTCGTGTAATTCGGGGGATGTTCTTCAAAAATGGATGAGAAAAGAACTTGGACTTATCCTGTTTCGCTAATCTTCATCTTAGATACAAAGTGGCGTAAGTGTTAAGCTCATGAATAGCACTTACGCCACTTTGTTTATAAGCCAATGTAATAAATTCTCCGACTCTTTCTCCACCTACTAAATCCGTTGTTTTATTCAGGCCTATCATGAATTTCTAGGAATTCTTCAATTTCCAGATTCTGATAGTGCTGCTCCGGTGAAACTCCTACAGACAATTCTGGCCCTTCCAGTCCTGGAAACACTGAAACTTTCCCTTTCTTCTATCATGGATGACATGCTGATTCACTTCATCAAAGTCAGAAATTTGTGTTTGATCGACAATAGCAAGCACCTTACGAACAACGGAATTCTTCAAATGATAAAAAAGTCTGAGGTCCTTGAAAAATTGAATATTCAGAAAACTGGTGTGACACCAAGTATGTTCACGCAGCTTGTGGAAGAGATGAGTGATCGTCAGAAGCATTTGGAAGTTATGGTCCACGAGGACATTTATGATAGGGTGTATGATACATGTGAGGACTCGAAAATACGTGTGGTGAAGGATATGGAGTGTTTCAGAGACTGGCATGATGTGAAAAATTATTGATATCATAAGGAAATTATATATTTATTCCTTGGAATAACTCGTGATTCATGCATCCCGTTGAATTTATCTTGAGATATATTTTTTTATTGAAAGTTAACACTTATTAATTAATTGTTGCAGTTCCTTCTCATCTACTATTCCTGAAGTACCATAAGTACAGCAATGTAAATTACTAAGAAAGTTGATAAATGGTGTACCCCCCCCCCCCCCTCCTTTCGTAGGGACACATCCTGAGGAACTTGTGTTTCCAAATAGAATAAAATGAAAACTTTTTCTAAAGTATTCCTAAAGTACACCAATTCATTGAAAAAAGCAATACCGCCACGGATTTTCATGCGATTCGGCAGATACTCCTCAACTAAAATCATTGATTTCCTCCTTTTCTGTTATCTCATGATACAGATTTTAATTAATTAATCAATTATGAATAAACGTTACTTCATTTCTATAGATAGAAGAAAAGGTTGTAATTTTCTATTTTTTACAGTTACAAATAAATCACATTTCGAATGACCATTCATACACAATGCATTCTTCCATATTTCCTCAGAACATTTGATTGAACTCTGTAATTAATGGGAGTACGAAGGAATTAATTAGAAAGTAGAATGAACAGGACATAAGGGATAACATGGAAACGTTTCAACTTTGATGTTTTATCATATTATGAAAATTACGCAAAATTAATTCCACCGCAAGTTTCTCATCCGGAATGTTTTCAGCTTTTGAATGGAATCATTAAAGACCTTCCTCTGAAATGAAGCGTTCAAAAAAATATTGTCACCTGTTTTCTTAAAAATATCTTGGAATCTAAGCGTAGAGAATTTTGAGAGTTCCAAAAAAAAAGATTAAAGCCAAATCGTTCTGTCCCCTTCAGTTTCCGAGATATTCCCAGGAAAGTGAATGAAATAAAATCGTTCCATCTGAAAATGTCACAGTCATTAATTATGTCTTTACCAACTGTGGGTATTTCTGATATCAATTCCGCCAAATTCAATGGCTAAGTTCCGAAATTCACTGCCAGTATTGAAAATGTACATTTTCAATACTGGCAGTGAATGCCCAATATTGGCGCTACCTAGCAGCATTTTCATGAATCCAAAGGTGAAAACTGATGTATCAACTTGGCTATTTTTTTCAAGAATCAAAACAAATGTAGACAAACTTGTTGAATATAAAACCGTTGAGATCAATCCAATTAGTAAGATGACAATGGAAGCATTGCCAATCGAAGTACTGACACATATTCTCCAATATCTATCACCCATTGATAGACTTCGTTCAGAACAAGGTAATGTCCATTTTTCTCTTTCTAAAAAAAAAGAAATAAAAAGAAAAAAATCTAATTATTCTGGAAATTAATTTTTCCGCAATATCTTTCTCGGAATTTATGGCAGATACGAAAAATATCATACACCTTTTATTGTAGAATGAACCGAGAGCTACAAAAAATGTGTCTATAAAAAATTCAGTAGTGAAGAAGTAAAACAGGATAAATCAACTTATCTTTGAGGTCATTTTAAAGGAAATATTTCGGAAACTAAGCGAGATAAGGTGATATTACTCATCTGTTTTTGTAGAGAATTTCAAGAGTTACAAAAGAGTTCCAGAACAAAATTGCTCTTTCTCGGTTATTTTCGAAGGTATTTTCAAAAAACTCAATGAGAAAAGAAGAGACTTATCTCGTTTTACCTCTTCACTACTGAAGTGTCGCATCTCCACTAGTTTTTCAAATATCTCTAGATAAGTAACATGTAGATAATCATTTTTTTTTTTAATAGTTTGCAAAAAATGGAGGAATGCCAGTCGCCATACGTGGAGAGACATCCAAATGTTGCATATTATGAAACCATCAAGAGGCGATTATTGCTGCAGATTCAGAAATCGTTTTGAGTTTCATGAACTCGTTGAAAAAGAGAACAATTGTCTGTTTATTGGTTTCGATACTCCGAAAGTCATCCGCTGTTTAGTCTCACGAGTTGGATACTTCATCAAAAAATTGATCTTCGATTACTCCTGCAGTAAAAATGTTCGAGTCATTGTCTCGGACCTCAATAATTATTGTCACAATCTGAAGTTTTTTGGAATTGGAATTTTCGATAGTGGTGATGATGACGAATTATTTTCCAGACTATTCGAAGGCAACAAGGAATTACATTCGCTTAAGTTTTACCATTCATTTTATTTCATTGAAGTACTACCCCTCAGAAATTGGAAATCTCTGCGTTTGGGGCTCTGTAAACCATTGCATGAAGCAAAAATTGTCTCACTGATTGAACATTCAGAGGCTCTGGAAGAATTTGGCATTGGGAATTATACAACACGTATTGTAGAGGCACTACTTAAACGTCGTAATTTGAAGAGTTTGTCTTTTGGGACTAATGAGAAAGTATCACTCAAAATGATCTTTGATGTTTCATTGCTGAACCGATTGACGAAGCTGAGGATTTTTAATGTTAAGCGTGATTTACACATGCTTTGTAATATATTGCAGCACTGCTGTCAGTTAAAGTGGCTCGGGATAAGAGCAGGTAATGATGAATTCAATGATTCAATGATGCAAAGGAAAAAATCAGGAATTTGAAGGATTATTTTGGAAATATCTCGAAAACTATGAAATTTGAGAGAATTAGTGAAGGGTGAAACTAGCTAAGTCTACTTTTTTGAATTTCACTTTCTTGAAAATGTCTTGGAAACTGAACGGAATATGGTATTTTTTAAATGGATCTTTTTTTTGTAGCTCTTGAGATTTTCTACAAAGAAAGGATCGGTGAAAATTGGACCAGAGATCGGCAAAAAAATTCGCATTTTTAATTTTTTTTATTTCTGTAATTTCCATCGAAAAAATTTTAATTGCTTCTTTAATTAAAATTTAGGATTTTTAAATTTTTCATTAGTTTAGAAATTATATTTTTTTTAACAATTTTGATTACTATTGTAATTAAAAATTTGACTGATGAAAATTCGAAATTTCGATTCTTACTTACTTATTAATTGATTAATTTCAAAAAAGAGAAAAGATTATGAAATTCCATCAGTCAAATTTTGAATTACAATAGTAATCAAAATTGTTAAAAAAAAAATTAATTTTTAAACTAATGAAAAATTAAAAAATTCAAATTTTTCATTAAAAAAGTAATTAAAAGTTTTTTGATGGAAATTACAGAAATAAAATAAATTAAAAAATTAAAGATGCGATTTTTTTTTTGCCGATTTCTGGATTGGACTCGTGTAATTGGAGACATATTCTTTAAAAATGGATGAGAGGATAATTGAACTTATCCTGTTTCACTGATTTTCGCCTTAGATACGAAGTGGCGTAAATGTTAAGATCATGCATAGCACTTACACCACTTTGTTTATAAACTAATGTAATAAATCCTCCGTTTCATTCAGGCCTATCATGAATTTCTAGGAATTCTTCAATCTTCAGATTCTCATAATGCTGCTCTGGTGAAGCTCCTAAAGGCAATTCTGGCCCTCCCAGTCCTGGAAACACTGGAACTTTCCCTTTCTTCTATCACGGATGACATGTTGATTCACTTGATCAATGTCAGAAATTTGTGTTTGATCGACGATAACGATCATCTTACGAATAACGGAATTCTTCGAATGATGAAAAAGTCTGAAGTCCTTGAAAAATTGGATATTCAGAAAACTGATGTGACACCGAGGATGTTCACGCAGCTTGTGGACGAGATGAGTGATCGTCATGAGCATTTAGAAGTTATGGTCCACGAGGACATTTATGATAGGGTATATAATACATGTGAGGACTCGAAAATACGTGTGGTGAAGGATATGGAGTGTTTCGGAGACTGGAATAATTGAAAAAAATTATCGATATCATAAAGAAATTATGTATTCATTTCTTGAAATAACTCGTGATTCAATTCAGGAGTGAAGAGGTAAAACAGGATAAATCGACTTATCTTTGTGATCATTTTGAAGGAAATATCTTGGAAACTAAGTGAGATAAGGCGATCTTATCCATCTGTTTTTGTAGAGAATTTGAAGAGTTAGAAAAAAGTTTTAGGGCAAAATTGCTCCTTTTCGGTTATTTTCTAAGGTATTTTCAAAAAAACTTGATGAGAAAAAAAGAGTTATCTTGTTTTACCTCTTCACTACTGAATTTATCTTGAGATATATTTTTTTATTGAAAGTTAACACTTATTAATTAATCGTTGTATCAATCACATCTTATTCACTCTTTCTGAAGTATCATATGTACAGTAAATTACTAAGGAAGTTGATAAATGATGTACTCTCTTCCTCATCCTGTCATAGGGACAAATCCTGGAGAACTGATATTTTCAAATAGAATCGAATTGAAAAAATTTACTAAAGTATTGTAGGCCAATTAATCAAAAAAAGCAATACTGCCACAAAGTTTCATGCAATTTGACAGATTCTTCTCGACTAAAATCCTTTATTTCCTTCTGTTACCTCATAATACAGATTTTCTTTAATTAATTCAAAATAATGAAGATCGATATGCACTTAATTGAATAATTTCTACTCACTTGACCATCAGCCTTCCTAATAATCAATGTCACATGCTGTTCGAGATCTTAATCATGAAGTTTGGCAACAACAATTTTTTTTTATCAGTGACTCACTAAGTCTACGCATAAAAGATTTTTCATTGTTCATAAATGAATTGATTTTTCATCCGACAAATATATTGAAGTTGGAAACAACCAAATCACCAATTGTTTTTTCTTGAGGAAATCTCTGCTTTATTTCAAGATATATGGAAAGGAAGATAATAAGAAAAAAGTTAACACAGTTATTTCATTTTAAAAGATCAAAGAGAAAAATTCATTTTTCTATTTTTTTTTACAGCTACAGATACATCACATTTCATATGATTATTTATACAACGCATTCCTGCATAATTCCTCAGAACATTCGATTGAACCCTGTAATTAATGAGAATACGAAAGAATTAATTAAAATGTAGGATAAACAGGGCATAAGGGATAAAATGAAGACATTTTACTCTTAATCTTTTGTACTACTAAAAGTCCTAGAAAATTAGTACAGGTGCGAGTTTTCTATCAAAAATGTCCTCAGATTTTCAATGGAATCGTTAAAAATATTCCATCTCATATCATTCTACTAAAATGGTATGAGATTACCGTATGCCATTTCTATTAATATTAAAAAACCTTTCATAAGAATTAAAAAAAAAACATGATACTTACTGGGATTTGGAGCATTCGGTCTATACATCTCTGCTGGAATGTACGGTGGCCCAAAAGGTGGACGTCCTCTGCCTGCCATAGGGATTCTCCCTCGCATCATCGGAATGGGGCCTCGTAGAGCCATCATTGGATCCAGCATGATCGGTCTTGGGAAGTTCTACAAACATAATTAAATAAAATAAGATCAGATGTGTTCACGAATATGATTCCTTATATTAGTGGAATTAGGAGAAGAATCTTACCCCATAGTAAATAGGAACTGGTATTGGCTCTACATAATGTGTAGGAGGAGATCGATGTTGATCATCCATTCTCCTGTATCGTGTATCGTTCCTATCATACCGATACTGGCTTCGATGATGCTCTGCATCTCTCGAAAAGCTGTGGGAGTTACGTCCATCAGACGAGAAATAATGACTGCGACGATCCGCAGAATACGGACTGGATCTTCGAGGCGAATGGGCACTTCTTCCAGCATAATCTGCTCGATAGTCTCTACTTCTTCCTGTGCTATGCTCCCTAAATGACAGTTGAAGAGATTATCAATTAATTAAACTCATTAATCTATTCATTGATTAAGTTAATCGAATCTAAAAAGATTTCTCACCTTTCATGAGGTCTAGACCGATGATCGCTACTTCTGCGTATCTTTGAACTCGATTCATACCTATAGATAAATAATTTAATCAATGAGTTTAAGTCGATAAATATTAACCCTCTGACCTGAAAGGCGACCTTACTCGTACTTTTGTACTGGCATACTCCCACCACTAAGTTTTTGGGCTCACGCAGTACCTTATTTTCATGGGCATTTGTTCATGTTTAGTGTGGTTCAGAGCAGTATTTAAATATTCCATGTATACGTCCCTATCGTCGACAAACGTGATTATACACAGTACCCTTGCCCCTTAGATGGGAAAAGAGTGGGAGAAACGCCCATTCAGGTGAGAGGATTGAGCATTCAATTTGCATACTGAGCGTAATATATCCATTTTATAAGGCATGCCTCTTCATGATTTCATGAATTATGAACAATGATGATGATTGAGGATAAGGAACAAAATGATTTCAATTACCTGAGTCGATGCTTTAGCTGTAATTTGAATGGAAAACTTAAAAAAAATTAATAAATTATGAACGAATAAATGATGGAAACATGTGTAGGAGATATTGGAAAAGTGGAATGTGATTAGATAATGGTGATAGTATACCTGGATGATGTCAAATTCAAATTATTCAACAAACGCACCTGAGCGAATGACGGGGGCTGTGATCTCGACGTTTAGAACTTGAAGATGTCACATTCCGTTCCACAGATTGAGAATCTCCATCTAGACAGAACAAAATATTGATAAAAATAAGATTTTTAATAAGACTAAATGAAGAAAATTTGGATAAAATGTATTTTCTGCACATTTTACTGTATTAATAAGTAGTTGTGTACCTTTTCTATTGTTAATATTGATCGCCACAACGGTACGACGTTCGCTAAAATCAGCAGTACCACTTCCTGATAGTTTCAATTCTTCTCGATCGAATATAGGCTTAGCTCCTTCTCCTGCGAAAAGTTAAATGGTATTACAATCCACTCAGATGAATTAGCAAGTGCATAGTAATTTTCATAACTACAAGAACTAATACTTGAAACTATTTATTCCTCTGAAATGCTTCTAAATTATTGAATGAAACCGCGTATTTGGTAGCCGGAATAGAAAACAATACGAAACCTTTAAAAAGAAGATTCATAAAATTCTTCTTAATGCTCCAATAATCTTCATTGATGAGACGAAACTTTTCAGTATCAATTCAAGGTGACTTTATGGGTTGCAGATGATTATATGAAAGAAAACAAAGAAGAGAATAATTGAGAAAATCTTTTAAATAAAATGAAATGATTTAAAATTTTGCTATTGGGAGTTAATCTTCAAGTTGATGTATCTTCTCAGTTGAATCGTTTCCAGTTTTTTCTTCATGTTGTGAGCCTGAATAGATATTAGTAGTTTAAAATTTCATACCTTCTGTGTGGAAAAGCCTTGAATTTGATGCCTTTAAAGACTCCTGTAAATTATGTAAATTTTTTTTTAATTAATCGCGTATTTTATACTAATATAATCACTAATTTTCATCTGAAAAAAGACATTAGTAATTCCAACAAGAAAACAAATAACAAATTTATCGATAAAACCTTCTGTTTTGTATTCGAAAACACTAGCTCAACTCAACAGGTCTTATTTAGAAAACACTGGAATGGAACTAGCATAGAACGAATACATTCATAATAATGAAATCTTTCATTATTCGATTGTTACTTTTTAATTTGCAATACAATACTTTGAAAATGATTGATTCGTTAAATGAGAATCAATGGAATTTCTGGCAGCCAATGAACCGAGGTCCATCAAAGCTTTCAGAGACTCAACATCATCCCATGAGAACCATCATTATATATCCATATTTTTGTTTAAAATCTAAATTTAAATTAATATAATATGAAAAAACATACCCAATAGAACGCCGTGGACTTTGACTTCGACTGTAATGTCTCGGATTCACAGATTTTGAGTGTCCCTCTTTGGTATTATCAATTTTTTCTGTTTTTAGTTCATCACGATCAAATATAGGCTTTGATCCTTCTCCTAGGACAAACATAATAATATGAATGATTGATATACTTGAGACAATGAGTAGTAAAGAGTGCCTTTATTCTCCTAAGACACTTTTCTGAGGGAAGAACTCTCAGATTATTAATGAAAATCATAAATAATTCCTTGAGTAATAAAAAAAATAAAGAATTACCGACCCTACGTTACTGTATATCTTCAAGAAGCCTTTATCTCCAAAGTTGAATCTTCCACGAAGTAAGAGCTCTTTTCTTTCTAAGTTATTTTGTCTTCATTGACGAATTTAAATATCTTCAAGTGCTGATGATGTAATTCTTCCATTGACGATCAATTTAATTTTAATATTTGATATTTTTCTCTCATATTTAAAATATTCTCGATTTTTTAATTCTCAATAAAACGAATTGAATTCACTAAAATACAAACCCTTACGAAAAACCAAATCTTACCATCTCTTCTTTTGAGAACAACATCTTCAGGTTTTAAAATTTCTCGATGTAATTCTGCTGTTTCTTCTTCAGTCGTAATATTTCGTTGGATATTTACTTTGATTTTCTTCAATTCGTTAATATCAATTTTTGCACCCTCACTGCCCTTGAATAATGGAGTGTTTGAAGATGATGAATCGCACCTTTAGATGAAGATAATAAGTAATTCATGTAGAACCGTTCAAGAAATCAGTAGCAACGAAGTAAAAAATTCGGATAATTCATAATAATGAAATTAGCAGACGTCTGGAAATTTTTTGGATTTTTTTAAGCAAATAAATTATTGGAAAAAAAATATTTAAAAAATTTGCACTTATAGTTTTTTGAATTTTTTAAATGTGCATATTTTTCAATATTTTTTTTCCACATTTCATGTTATGAAAAAAAATAAAAAATTGCCAAATGTTTGCTATTTTTAATATTATAAGTCGATTCTTTTCATCCAACATTTTTTCTCAAATGTTTCAGCAAATAATGGAGATACGCCTTTTTTACTCTAATCCTTGTTTGTAGCGCTTGAAATTCTCTACAAAAATACTTCAGAAAAAAGGGCTTATCTCCATTAGTTTCCGAGATATTCTTCTGCAAAAAAATCGACTTGTCCTGAATGGAATTTCGATTAGTTTCAGAAGCTAAATTTGATAAATACTTTTCAGACATAACAGGAACTCTGGAACTGCTTGATTTCGTGCGACTTTTATCATTATCCCTAGATTCACTCCTGCTACTCTGTCTGCTGCTACTATATGACCTTGATCTTCCTGAGCGACTCTTCAATTTTAATTCCCTGGCTCTCTTCTCTTCATACTCTTGAATCATTTTCTGTTTGCGTTTCTCGTGTTCTCTCATTTTTTCCTGCTCAATCTTCCATTCTCGTCGTTTACGTTCGAGCTCTGCCAATTTACCTCGAGGTATGCGATCGTCATCTCTCGATGATCTTGATTCAGTGCGTCTCATTTTTCTAAAGAAAATTTATAGTAAAATTAGCATTTATCTAACGATTTTTAGGGATTTTTTTAAAACAAATAAATTGTTTTTGAAAAAATATTTGAAAAATTGGCTTTCAAAGTTTTTTGAATTTTTTAAATTTACACATTTTTCCATTTTCTTTAGAATAATTCAATTGTTAAGAAAAAAAACAATCATCAGATATTTCAACTTTGAGTATCATTAAATAAATTATAATAACTTATGGAAAAATAGAAACATTTAAAAAACCCTCTTTATAAAAGACAAGGTTATAATTTCCCTTTCCTTCCAAATTCAATAGTAAAAAAAGTAAAAGCCTACATACCTTAAAAATTATCTTAAAAAATCACAGCCTCACAATTAAAAATACGTGAGTGAATTAAAAATTACATTCAATTAAAAAACAAAACACAAATTTTAAAACAAAAATGCTGCACATCCAATCCATGCAAGTGGCTATGCAACAATGAATGCGCGTCACAACGCTTTGTGTTGATGATGCCACGCCGATTGAGTGTGCGCATGCGCACAAGCTCAGTAGTTCGCGCATGCGCATCAATTTATGCGTCATTTCCATCGCCAGCGACACAGTAGCGCATTCAAAACACATGTCGTGGCCTTAGAAACAGAATGGCATAAGTGTAATGGCATAAACACAAAACTTACGCCTCTTTGCTTCTAAGGTGTCGATAGAATCATCTCTCTCTCTGTCTCTCGGTCTCTCTCATACGTATTGTCAACATCACAAGTCCGAGAGAGACACACAAACGTATATATAACGAGTATAGTCGTACTAAGGAAAGAATCAGCACCCGAGGTGTGCCGAAGCCAAAATTTGAATGGTGGAACATGAAATCCGAAGAAAGCCGATGTCAATTCATTCGCTAGTCCTTCTATAAGAGAGGTAGGGGCAAAATGGACCTGTCGGTCCAAATGATTTGTAATTTTTTTTTAAAAGTGAAGACCTCCTCAAAAAAATTGGCAGAAATTCACCAACAATGTTTCCATATCGGAGCATCTTCTCAATTTTTTTCAGATTTTTTCATCAAGTCCTACATTCAAAAAAAAATTTCTGAATCATGTCGTCACTGAGCTCAATTTTGGCTTGCTTTCCCCTAAATATTAGTTGTGTTCGCTGGTTCTCAAACTAAGTGACTTGAAGTAAGTCACTCGCGCAGGCGCACAAAACTGTTTTGGAGGCAAAGAGATCTGGCGCAGACGCAGAGAGTTCTTCGAACCTCCAAAACAATTTTGTGCGCCTGCACAAGTGACTTACTTCAAGTCAGTCACTTAGTTTGAAAACCAGCGAACACGACTATAATCCATTTACCCCAACCGAACATACCCGAATGAATTTGAACTCGGCGAGAAGGGGGGAAAGGCGAGGAAAGGGGGAAGTACTGAACACAGAGGTTAGCTTGTTGAATACAACTACCCTAGTCAACCAAAAGTCCCCCCCCCCTCCTCCTCCTTCTGTATCTCTCTTATATTGTGTGTCTCTGTTTCAGTTGAATTCTCTTCTCCCATGGGTATATCACCGCACATTCAGTTGCGTTTTCGGTAGTTAACTAAAACCTCTTGAGACACACAAGCAAGTTGGTGCTTATTGTGGGTGATGTCATCATTGTCAAGAAACGAGTGCATTGTACACGGGCCACGGGAAGTCTCAAATACACTCGTTGGCCCGTAAAACTTTTCCATTGGTTTTGATTTTATATATGCTATATACTACTGTGTGCATATTATAAGAGAGAAAAACGATATACGTCATTCCGAGCAATGTTGACGCAGGAATTATTTGACGGCTAGTGGAGTAGTTATATTCAGTGGGTCGTAACGTCAATATAACGAAGGTTTTTTTTTTTTACTGTAGATAGGACTTGAAAAGAAGAAGTACATGTAAGAGGGGAATATACCACTTCTTTTTCGTAGACTGTGCTAATTGACCGGTTCTAATAAACTCACTGTTCATTCATTGGACATGGTAAAACTGTAGATTTCTTTCCTGGTGGAATTTTCAAGGAAATTGGTGAGTTAATTTTTTTTTTCATTTTATTTGATTAATTTGATTTATTTTAATTTGACGTGAAGATGGAAATCGCTTCGTTTTTATTTTTATTTATTTATAGAAATAGAATTGAACGGATTTAGAATGACACACAGAGAGAAGTTCAGGGAGACACCAGTGTTCGAACGAATACATGTCTTATTGCACGTTTTTCTTTTTGCTTTAACTTGAATTTTTGAGTTTTTCGAGGTTTTTTAGGGGTTTTTGGGGGTTTTTGAGGGTTTAATTGGGGGGGAAGTGCCTATTATAATGTTCAGCAAGTGCTTCCCTATGAAATACTCGTCTTACGAGTCATCGGTAAGGTTCATTGATCCCTCAACCTCCCAAGGAATCATGTGTTTAGTAAAGATACTTGGATTTAATTTGTGAGAATAATAGGAAGAGGGAGAATGTAAATTCAGTTGTGAAGAAGGTAAAACAGGATAAATCAATTTTTTTTCATTTATTATTTTGAGAATATCTGGGAAATTGAGGATACTCGGAATAGAGCATCATGAAATTAGTACACATATCTTTTTTTTAAACAAATAAATTATTGAAAAGAAAAATATTCGAAAAATTCGCATTTACAGCTTTTTAACTTTACTACTTGTGCATATTTTCTGTTTTTTTTTTTGAGTAATTTCTTTCTTAAATAATTTTTTTTTTTAATGTCAAATGTTTGCTATTTTCATTATAATTGAAAATAGCAGATATTTGAACAATTATTCAATTTTTTTTTCTATTAACAAGTAAATTATTTTTAAAAAAATAAAGAATACGCTGAAAAATGAAAAAATCCTAAAAACTATGAGTGAAATTTTTTTTTAAATATTTTCTTTTACAACAATTTATTTATTGATAAAATTAAAAAATTGACATTTGTGCTAATTTCATTATCATCGGAAATTAAACGAGATAAGGCGATTTTTCTCGAATCCCTATTATACCTCTTCAAATGGCCTACTAAAAAAGGTTCAAGTGATAAGGGCGTATCTCCATTAGTTTCCAAGATATTCCACTGAGAATTATCACAAAGATAAGTTCGATTTATCCTGTTTTACCTCTTCACTACTGAAAATTGTTTGAGCATACTGTAGTGCATTCATTAAACTCCACGTCTTACTCTCAGGATAATGAGTCAACTCTTCACATTAATCTTTGTATCGTGTTAATCATATCTTCAAATTATTTTTATTAACGAAACGCCCTATGTTCATTGCTGCTTGAATACAGGCATTTCCTTGTGTGTAAGTTCAAAGAGCAACAGAGATTATAAAATGATAAGTCTCATTCGTGTGTTCCCATAATTTACTACTTTGTTGCTCAAAATCTAATGAATTTTTTTTTCTAGGATCGGAGAATGGCCCTCCTGAAGATGAATTCAAAGAAATGGGTCTCGGTTTCCGGTTTCTCATCTCTTTTACCCGATGACAGACCAATCACTGCCATCAGTGTTGTAGAGGACATAGAAAAATGTCCACCAAATTTTACAGTTGTGAGTAAAACACATAAATACAAGTAATTTTTTGCAATTTTTGGAAACAAAATTCTTTTCATTCATTTTTAATTTAAACTTGTAATTTTCTGAATTTTTTACATGTACATATTTTCCATTTTTCAAAATAATTTATATTTTTCTAAAAAGAAAAAAAAATTGTCAGATTACTGCTATTTTCAGTTTTATAGTATTTTCAATCTTTATGACAATGGAAATAAAATAGACTTCACTTCCCCTGTATAGTTTGTCACTTTTCACAGATTTATGGCAATGATATTAGCCCGCATCTAACCATTTTTTTTTTTTTGCATTTTTCTAAACAAATAAAGAATAAGAAAAAAATATTCAAAAATTTTTCACTCAGTTTTGCTAATTTTCTAAATATGCATTTTTTTATTTTCTGAAAAATAATTTCGTAGTTGAAAAAAAAAGTATTAAATATTGTTAGATAGCTTCTATTTTCACTATTATCAATGATTTTTATTAAAAATTGATTAAATTCTTTTTTGTATTAACAGGTTTCAAAAACTTATGATCAAGATATTGAGGCAGACCTCTGGCGTGAGAGTGGGCTTTTTATAAGGAAAAAAGGCAGGTACCTGTGTCACTCAAAAACCGAGGGTGTACCAAACTACGTTGTTCAGGAAATAACAGTTATCAATGAGAGAGAATCACCTCCAGACGGTTTCAGTATGATTCCACAAACTATAGATACAGGTAAGATGATATTACACAATTCTCATGAGAAAAAATAGCATTCCTTCACTTATTGTTTTTCTTTTTCTTTCAATGTTGCAATTTTATTTCTCCAGATCAAAAGGCTTGGAGGAAGAAACAGGTGTGCTACAAACTGAGGAATAAAGATGCATGCTCAACAGCTGTAACGGATATTATCGTTTGCAGTCGTATAAAAAAAGCACCCACCGGTTTCACCTATGCTGGGTAATAAAATCCATCATTTTGTGTGATAATTCTTATCAGTTTCAAGGTTTTCTCAGAGATTAGAGACCTGTTTTTCTTCTATTTCTTTTTCTTTTTATTTTGCCTATTTCTCATTGATTTCAATTCTTTTATTACAGCGAGGTCAATGGAGTCGTTATATGCTACAAAATTAGCCAAATAACTAATGGAGACTCTAGCTCCCAATCATACGAAAATATCAAGTGAGTTGCAAAAAAAAAAAACAATTTTATTTCATCATTTTTTGAGAATATCTCGAAAATTAAGTGAGATCGAGCAATTTAGCTGCTCTTGAAATTCTCTATAAAACCATCTTGGGGCAAAAAGGGCGTATCTCCATTATTTGCTGAGATATTTAAAAAAAACGAGAAAAAAAATCAATTTTATTGAAATTTTTTTTTTTTTGAAAATCGAGATGTTAAATTTTTTTAAATGTATTTTCAGTGTATTACAAAATGTTTCGCCAAATCCATCGAATGGAGTACCTCATCGGGTGCCACCAGAACGGCCGCCAAAGCCAAAATTCTCACCCAAACCACAGAATGGACTGTATCCACAGGTGCCAGCTCCAACTGGTATAAAAGAACTCGATGATTCTACAGATCGTGATTATGAAGTGCTCAGTCCAAGTGCTAGAATCAAACCTACTAGACCAGCTCCTCAACCTCCTGCATCACCTCAAGTCAACTCTTTAAACATCTATGGCACACTGCCAGGTTCATCTGATCTCGATGGTGTACCATTTGTTCTCAACTCGCTTCTGAGCTTCAACAATGAACCTGCATTTGTAAGTAAATTTGAGGAAAAAATAGCTTTGTAATACTGAAATTGGCGGACATCTGACAATTTTGGATTTTTTTTTCTTTCAACATTTGTTGATGAAAAAAAAAGATATTTTATTTATTTTAATTCATTAAATATATAGAAGAAAAGGGGGCAAAATGGATTTATAGAAACAAAATAATCCAGGATTTTTTTTTTAATGGAGCAATCTGCCGAAAAATTTGAAAAAATTCACCAATAATTTCTACATATCAGAGCATTTCCTCAAATTTTTTCATATTTTTTCATGAAATCCTTCATTTCGAAAAAAATGCCTGCATAATGTTGATCACAAAGGTCCATTTTGCCCCACTTTCCTCCATTTATATGATGAATGATGAAATATCATACGAATTTCGTCTCCAAACCTTTCTTTTATGCTTGATGATTGGAGATTTGTGCAAAATCGAAGGATTAAATATATACTATAAATATAAAAAACAAATTATAAATAATGATAATGATATGAAAAATTATTTTTATAAAATATGCAATCTGTAGAAAATTCGAAAAAAAAATAACCGCGAATTTTTTGATCATTTTTCTTTTTGTACTAATTTATTTGCTAAAAAAACATGTAAATTGTCAGATATTTGCTGATTTCATCATCATCTACCTTTCAATTTATTTAAAAAAATACAAATAAAATTTGTAAAAATATGTATTTTTTTTACAGAAAATTCCTGTGATCAGAGTGAGAACACGTCGTGAATTAGACAAAGAGGTAACTATTCTATTGATATCACATTCTTTCTCTTCTAAGGGATAATTTCTAATTGTGTCCCATTTGTTTTTCATAAATTTTTTCTGTTTTTAGTATTACTATGACTTCCGTGCAGAACGCGAAACCTAGAGGATGCGGTCAGTTAACCATCGTGCCAAAACGAATTGTACGAAGTATAACATTACTTTTTAATCGACAGTTATAATCCATACGTTTTTGTATTGATATAAGGGTATAGCGTTCCAGCCATGTATGATAGAGTGAAACGAGTGATATATATTAATCATGTGAATTATAATTCTGAAAAACCTCGCGACACTTATTCACTGTCAAAAGCGAACACAAATATCAGCCATGGACTCTTTTGTAATTTAAATGAAAAAAAAAAAAAAAAAAAAAAAAATAGATTAATTGATTCGTAGAAATCTATATTCGTGCCACTTCCACTTGTACTCCCCTCATAAATCCCTACAAATTCGATTTTTTATAACAGTTGTATTTTTACAGAGTTTGGTTGTATTTTTTTAATAGTTAGTAGGTGTTTTATATATGTGACTGTATAATACGTACTAGTTACCTAGATAGTAAGATAATAAGTTTTAAAACTATTGCACATATCGCACTTTTTATCGTTCAAAAGAAAGTGAAAAAACTGAAAAAATAATAACATCACTCGAATAAAAGTTCATTTTTTTTTTAAACTGTTCTAATGATTAATTCATCGTGTCAGCCTTGCCAATAGGTGTACATATATACATCATAGACAATAATACGAGGAGAAAAAAAAGCTATTAAATTTATTCATTTACAATAATTTGATAACGATCCTTTTTAATTTAATTCTCTGTACTTTTATAATACTATGTGGTAATCTAAACACTGAAAATTGCGACAATACCCCCAATTTTCGTAACAAGGACACAATTTGGGGAAGGTGGGGTAAAATGGATATGACAATTGAACGGTTTGAGATAGAGATTTTCTGATGACTCCATTGGAAAGCTGAGGAAATTTTAGGTGGAAAATCTGTGTAAAAATGATTTTTTTGAATTTTTTGACAATTTTATTTTTTTGGCCAAGTTTTGGAGGGATTCAAAAATTTTCTTTCGAAAATTGAAAAAATACACTTTTCCGACGATATCTCCGGTTCTGTTGGTCACAGCGACCTGGTGTTGATTTTAAATGAAAGGTGAGCTCATTCCTCATCGATTTATGAGGTTCAATTTTTTTTTCATCAATTTTTCAAATACTCATAGCCCATTTTCTGAAAATCAATTTCTGCCCTATAAATACTTGAAAAATTTATAATTTCTTATTCAAACCACATCAATCGATGGGAAATGAGCTCACCTTTCATCCAAGATCACCCCCAGATCGCTACGACCCATAAAATCAAAAATATTCCCAAAAACCTGAAATTTCTCAAAAACCAAAGAATTTCACTTTCAAATCTCCCGCAAAAAATGGAATTTTTGAAAAATTCAAAAAAAAACTTCAGACATATGTTTTCCATGCCAAATTTCCTCACCTTTCCAACAAAATCACCAGAAAAAACCCACCTCCAATATTTCCATCGATTTCAAGTACTTTCCATAGTATAAAACACCAAAACTCCCACATGCCCATTTTACCCCTACCCATCCATTTCACCCCATCTCCCCCAATCATTCAATGAATAGCACAACTTCAAATCCATCCAACTTACAATGACTTGCAACGAATTAATTAAAAAAAAAACCCCTTCAATTATCATTTTTTGGTCCACTTCGCCATGCTTGGACTTCGCGTACTCCTTCATTCTGACTGAAACTTATTTTTTTCGGACTCGTTGATGGACTACCGAATACCGAGGCAGCTAGTCATCATACAAACGGTCCCGTCCAGTGTCTAACATGCGTTTGATTACTTCCACTCGCTGGTACACCTCCATGCTTCTCCATAACAGCCGTTGACTTGATTTTACTCTTGTATTTAACGTCTTTTGGCTTCAGCATGCTCTTATGATTGCTTAAAAGTCGCGATGGAGTCAATATAGACTTTGTGCTCAGTCCTGTTGCCTCCAAAAAATGATCATAAATGCCATTCGAATGTCCAACATTATAAGCAACATTATTATTGTCTTTTGAAGTTTCCGAATCACTTTCCTGCCTATTAACAATAGTATTGTTAAGTCTTTCCGAACCATCGCCTTCTGGTCGATCAGGATCATCCGACAAATCGCATTCATCCAAATTAAATTCCTCAAAATTCTGTCTAATATCAATTTCCTCAACATCTGGCGGTTCTTTCTTGTCTTTATTTCTCCTATTATCACTATCACCTCCAATTTTAAACTCTTCAAAGTGTTTAACGATATTTGTAACTCGTGGAATCGATGTTTCTGCGTCACTGCGTTTTAACGCAGATTGCTGCTTAATATCCTTCGAATTTCCATTTTTAATGAGACAAGATTTTGGAGAGTCTTTAAATACTAGACTACGTGCAGACATTATCGGCGGTTTTGATGGTGTAGAAATTCCAAACATTCTTTTAACATAAGCCGGTGTTTCTGTACTTGGTGAATGCTTTTTACGTGTTTCATCGATTAAAAATGATGGACTAGGTATTTTTTTAAGTATTAATGTGTTATTTTTAAACTGCGGCTTGGGAGGTAGAGCTGGTGGGGTTTTGGGTAATGGTGATATATCAGGCAGTGATTCAATGTCTTCGTAGTCAAGATTTTTGGCTAATGTTAGGCCTTTTGATGACATTGATAGACATGTTTTTTCCTCCATTCTCTCGAGTCTTAAAATAGGTGATGTTGAATTATTTGATGATTTTATGGAAACATCTGGAGATACATCTGGGGTTACTGATGCTGCGTCAGATGAATTGTCAATGGAAATTTCGATTTCTGGCTCGATAATGACTATTGGTATGGCTCGTGTTGATGCATTATCATCTGGATCATCATCGACACTTGAAATTGTACCATTATCATCATTTATACTTGATGGTGGTGGAATTTTCATACCAAACTCATCCTCGGATGTAGTAGCATCAAAATTACATGTCTCATTCTCTCCTTTCTCGGTACTAACTTCCTCGGAATTTCTTCGCTCCATTTCCGAACCAACGGATTCAATGTCTGATAAACGAGCCGGTTGAAAACTCACGATTCTACCGCGATGTTTAAATTTACGTGATACTGAAAGTACATTCTCCTCTTCTTCCATGTCACGTAGTAATATTTGATTTACACATTCTAAAACGGAATTGTGATTACTGTTTGGACGATATGTATTGTGTCGTATTATGTCGTCGTTAATTCTATCCTCGTCTGGATCACTGTACCAATTTCCACTTGTGTCGTCCGTTGTTTTTTCATCTGGCTCAATTTTTTCGGTTCTGAAAGGAAAATTAAAAATTAGTGGAAATAAATTCTTTGTTTTATTTAGTGGGAAAATATGCTGAGAAGAGAAAGTGGTGAAAACAATAGAATATTGATACTTTTGGTACTAAACGAATTTTTTTTTTTATAATAATTTAAAAAAGTTGGCAAATTCACTGAATTTAGTTAATTTGAACAGATCAAATGTTTGAATTAATTGAATTCAGTAAATTGAAGAATTTTTAAAAATTATTTTTAAAAAAATATTTTCTGAGGACTGATGGTTTCAATATTTGATTTTTTTCACCACTTTTTTTTTGTAAGTATGTTAAATTTAGGGATTGCATCACTGCAGAAGCCTTCAAAAAGAGTTTTTGGACTTTTTTTGGGTGGAAAAAAAGGCAATGAAATAATAATATTTGGGGAAGCCATTGAGCACATATATGAGTCTTCCAAAAAAAAAAAAAATCATCAAAAAATATCGAAAAATGACGATATTGAAGTCATTTTTGTGATCTGCGAATTTGAAACACTCTGCATCACGCAAATTCCGTTAAACTTACGTCATACTAAGAAAAAAACAGAAACCTGACAATTTTTAGATTTTTTGAATCTTTTACCAGTTTAATTATGAAAAAATTAAAAATTTGCACGTATAAAAAATTCAAAAATTTATAAATATGAATTTTTTAAACATTCCCTTTACAATAATTCATTTGAAAAAATCAAAAAAATTGTCAAAGATCTCCTCACTTCATTATCATCAAACTCACCCATTATTATTATCACCATTATCATTATTATTATTGTTACGAGTGTTGTCATCAATGAATCGTGTCTCACTTTCCCTAAGATTCCTGGCATTATTCTCATTACATGAATTAACATAGATCGGTTCTCCTTCCTCATCATCAGATGCAAAATTACAGTCCATACCATCGTCTTTACTGTCACTTCTTGATATTTTTGATACTTGATTATCATAAATGACCAGAGGTTCCGTTCTAACAATACCAATTCGTCTTTTACTAAAACCCTCATTTTCTAATGTATTCAAAATTGTTCGCGCGTTTTCTGTATCACTGTCGGAATTTCCTCTTCTGCTGGATTTGTTCAAAGTCGAACCTGGTGAGACATCGGTACTTTCACCCTCGCAAAAACCTTCTGTACTCAAAATTGATGCACTTCCGTCTGTTGTTGTTGTAACAATAGATGCATCCGTATTTTCACTACTTGCTAAACTCTCTTTTGAAACATCACTGCCCGCAAAACTGTCCGTTTTACGAACACTGCAATCTTTAATTCTCGCTTCTTCGGAATTTTCATTTACATTAAATTTTGTAATAATTTCGCGCTTCAATTTTTGAATATCATTTGAAAGTGCAGCATCATCAAAAGGACTCGTGACAGGATCTACAAGATCTTCATGCACCTCAGTTGTCTCTGGTGTTGATGGGCTCTTACTCAATGTCTGTTCTCTCTTACATTTTATATAATTCTTTGTATATCTTCGTAATTTTGCAATTTCAATTTGCTGATTCTTTATGACATTGTCCTTCTCGCACAATTGCTGTCTAATTGATTTTTGCTCCTGTCTCAATCGTGACTCAAGCACTAATAGTGCACGTAATATTTTTGAAAGCTGCTGATCACGCAAATTTTTTTCTGACTCGTGGCACAGTGTTAGAGAGTCCAGTTCACGTACCAATTCACGGCAGCGTTTTGTTGCCAATTTTAAATCATCACGGGTACGAGTTAACTCGTGCTTTAGACTTCTAACTTCAGTCTCCATCTGGAAATTTAAAAAAAAAATCTTTTTAATTAAATTTGTATGAAAAAAATTATTAAATAAGTATAAAAATAAAAATTATTATATAAAAATAATAATAATAATATAAATAATATAATAATAATGAAAAATTATTATAATAAACATCATTCAAATCCAGAAAAATTTCATAAAATTTCCAAATTTTTAAAAAATGATTTCAAAAATTCTGAAAATTTTCAAATATTTGAAATAAAACTGATTTTTTTTTTTTTTTAATTTAATGTTATAAATAATAACATTGTTAATTTAATATTATATAATTGCATTTATTGATGACCATGATGTCCATAACTTAGAAACAAAGGGGCGCAAGTGCTATGCTTATACATGGCACTTACGCCCTTTTGTTTCGAAGGAGCGCACGATTTTGTCCAAAATGGACCTGCATATTGAGATGATTTAGGATTTTTTTTTTGGAGAGAAGGAGTAGGCGAAAAAATGTGAAAAAATTTGAGAATATGCTGCAACATGTCTATATCATTGGTGAATTTTTTCAAAATTTTTGGCGAACTCCTTCACCCTGAAAAAAAATCCTGAATCATTTTGCTCTGAAGGTCCATTTTTCCCTGATTTTACCCTATAAGGAAATTCTTTTTAATTATCATTTTTTTTGTTGTTTTTCTTTTTTTGGAGCACCATATTTAGCTGTGTAGTTACAATTTTCGTGGTGTGGCTTTTTCACATTTGAAAGGCAGGAAAAAAAAAGGTCGTCGTGATTCACACGAACCCGTTTTGGCCTGTACCACCCGAGAGTCTCGAAAAACTCGTCTCTAACGTACCAAAGACGCCTAAAGGTGCGTCCACACGCGGGTGGTTAGGAAGAAAAGATTCGCCAAGAAAAGTTATTTGTTGGAATCATGGAAAAATGAGGATTTTTATTCGATTTTATCATTAGAATCAATGCGAAAACTGCGAAAATTTCGGGTTTTGGGGTGGAAAAAAGGGGATTTTTCGATTTTTTGAGGGAGAAAACGATGTAATGAAGACAGTGATAGATCAATTATTTTCGAGATATCGAAAATGTAGAAAATAATTTTAAAAAGTCGTTTTTTTCCATCGAAATTCATCATTTTTCATTTTTTTCGAATTGAAATTCATCATTTTTCATTTTTTTTTCATCGCAGAAAATGATATAAAAAAGCCATCGCCCGATCAACGGTTCTCGAGATATCGAAACTCGAAAAATATCATTTGATTTTGAAATTTTTTTTCAATGGACTACATCTCCCTAAACTTACTGTTTCTCCTTGCACAATATAAGTTTTTTTAATAATAATTGTTGCTATGTAAATTTATTCATGTTAATAAAAACTTGTTAAATTAAATTTTTCTTCTTCAATTACTCCCGAATAACTAGTCTTGGAAGACTTTTATTATATATACACTTGAACACTGAAATTCTACATTCTTTTCAATGGAATCAAGAAAAACCTTCGAAATTTCATCAACTTCATGAATTTCATATACCTGTTCACAAAGATTTCGACCTGTATCCTATTCTCCATTAGCTCTGACCAAGCCTGTAATTGACCGTTCGTTTACTTTTTCGCCAGAAATTTATGGGAGGTATCCAAAGGTATCCTAGGAAGGACCGAGGTGCAAATAATGAACAATACTTTTCTCCATAATTCCTTGAAAAAAGAATAATAAAGAAAAAGAAAAAACCTTCCAAAGAAAAGAAGGAAAAAGCCTTTCTCCATTCCCAAACGGTAATTTTCTTTTTCCTCATTTCATAAAAAAAAAATATAATAAAAATCGTTTAGCTTCTCTGCACACGATAAAACGACAAATGGAGGAAAAAAAACCGGTCTTGCGTGACACTCTCATAGATTGCGTGGGAGTAATTCCGGAAAACTCCATTAAATATTTCGGTCGAATCCATCAAGGTTACCCAGAAGTTTCTCATATTTAAGCTCTAATTTCTTAAGAAAAAAAAAAAAAAAACACCAACTCCAGAAGTAAAAGTTGTGTAATTACTTCTAATACTAGTGAAAATATTATGAAAATCATGAACTAAGAGAAAAACAATGTCTCTCTGTACTTTCTCCAGATGTGTCTGCATCTTTCTACAAAGGTAGTGTTAAACGCCAGGCGCCCCCCATGGAATTGCGCAAAACACAAAAAAAAAATCGCGATCGCCTTCACTTTAATCGCCATTGTGTTCTCTCTATTCACAACAAATAAATACGTATCTTTACCTTAAAACCAAAAGGGCGTAAGTACTGTATTATAAGCACATCACTTACGCCTCTTTCTTTCTAAGGTTCACAACATATCATCGCCTTAGAAACAAAGGGGCGTAAGTCCTATGCTTATAACATAGCACTTACGCCTCTTTGACTCCAAAACGACGAAATATCGCCTTAAGAACAAACAGGCGTAAGTGCTATGTAATGAATATGGTACTTACGCCTTTTTCACTCTAAGACTACGAAATATCGTCTTAGAAACAAAGGGGCGTAAGTGCTATGTTATAAGCATAGGACTTACGCCTTTTTCGACTCCAAAGCGACGAAATATCGCCTTAGAAATAAAAGGGCGTTAGTGTTAGCCTTATAAGGTGGACTTACGCCTTTTTGTTTCTAAGGCAACGAACATATCATGGCCTTAAAAACAAAAGGGCGTTAGTCCTGTGAATGAGCAATGATATAAACGTTACGCCTTAGGAACAAAGTGGCGTAAGTGCTGTATTATAAGAACAGTACTTACGCCTGTTTTTTTCTTAAGTCAACGATATGTGTGAGTAACAATGAAAACTAAAGACTCCAGGTTCACTTGGTGTGTATTTGCGAGTTAGTAACCTCGTGTCTATTCGTTGAAAATTGCATGAAACACACGTAATAATGCATTATTATACGGATTATGCAGCAATTAAATTAATCACACGATTTATGTATTAAAATAAGTGATAATCATTGAAAAATTCCAAGTTGAGATTTACCTTTTTTATGATATTGAAGTTAAATTGTGTGTAAATTCCAGTATTTTTTATTTAATTTCTCAACTTTTTTTCTTTTCTTTATTGTTTTTAGGATTGATAAAGAAATTATTCGGTATTCCGAAGCACATTTGAACGAAAATTCAGAAAAAAAAAGAGAACTGGAGTATTTCTTTGTGATACTGAAAACGTGAATGAGTTTATGAGGACACAAACGGGCAAAAGACGTGTTTAAAGTGTTCACGTTCGCGGGCACAATTGTACTGGTCAGCAGTTGCTGCAGAACTCTCGGAGAGAACGGACCAGTCCTGGACTACCAAAGGAGGGGGTGGAAGGGCAGAGAGAGAGAGGCAAAGATGAGAGAGAGAGAAAAAAAGAGGGGCACTTTTTTCTTTTAGCCTGGGGTAAACGGGTGAACTCGTGGTTTAAACGTTTTCGACCTCGGTAGTGACCACCAACTCTTAAAGAAGAAAAAAAAAGCGTAATTTTATGGTAGAATGAAAAAAAAAGAAGAGGCGATCAGCTGATTTTACCAGCTGGAAGTTAGTTTTCGGATGCCTTGTTTTCTTCTTATTTTTATCCGCACTTTACTGATGTACTGATTGGAGATATATTCCGACTGATGATTTATGATGGAGTTTATTACCTTCCGTTTATTTTTAATCGTGATTCACGAGCCATCGATATATCTCGTGAGAAGGGGGAAAAAAAAAAAATTGGCAAATAAAGAAAAAAAGGGGGAGAAGAGGGATAAAACGTTATCGGCGTGACTGGAAATGAGCGGACGCAACACAATCTAGTCGCTTAGGGTTCACTTGGAACCGCTAAACGGACAAGACACGCGCGATTGTCCCGGAATTAAAGACAGAGAGTCAACAAGACTTGGAGTTTGTAATAATGTTTAAAAAAATGGGAAAAGAAAAGGGGAGACAAGGGAGAAATGGACCGGTTGGTCAAAGTGATCGGAGATTTTTTTTTTAGAATAAAGGCGCCTCTACGAAAAAATTTGAAAAAATTCACCAATAATGTTGAAATGTTGGAGCATCTTCCCAAATTTTTTCAGATTTTTTGAACAACTCTTTCACTCCAAAAAAAATCCTACTCACTCTTGCCCCGGTCTACCCTGTTATTATTGAATGGAAAAGATCGTGAGCTTAGAAACAAAGTGGCGTAAGTGCTATGCTTATACATTGCACTTACGCCACTTTGTTTCTAAGGCGACAATATGAGAATGATTACTGCAACGTACAATGTAAATAAAGATGGGAAAAGAAAGGGAGAAAAGGTCTAAATGGACCTATTGGTCAGAATTGTCCAGGATAATTTTTTTTAAATAAAGGCGCCTCTACGAAAAAATTTGAAAAAATTCACCAACAATTCAAACATGTTGGAGCATCTTCTCAAATTTTTTCAGATTTTTTCGACAACTCTTTCACTCCAAAAAAAAATCCCGGTCACTTTTGCTCCGGTCTCCCTTATTATTCAATGGAAAATATCATCACCTTAGAAACAAAGTGGCGTAAGTGCTATGTATAAGTGAAGCACTTACGCCCCTTTATTTCTAAGGCAACTATATGAGAATCCTTACCGCAGCCCAATCGAAGCAATTTTTCAAGTCGATTTTCTTCCTACACGACATTGTGCTTGTGTGTCTGTCTCTCTCTCTCTCTCTCTTTCTCTCTTTCTAATCTCAATAAAACGTAGAAAATGATCTAATCAGTATTATTTCTATTTTAACACAGATGAGCACAGTGTTTATCCTCCACTAGTTATTCCCACCATAATTCACATGATTCCATTGCGCAACAATTATTTGTGATGCAAATCCACTTCACTTGTTTAATGCGCATAGTTTTTCAAGACTATGCCTTTAATTCCAGGATAATGAGAGAATTAAAAAAAAAAATGATGAGAAACAAGAGGTGTCCCAGCCGCGACTGCCACGAGTTTATCTCGGGCGCGGTATGTTTCCAAGCCGATAATAATTGGTCACAATGACGATGTTGAATGTCTTTTAGTGCGATGAAGATTTTGCTTCACCCGGCAAAAGTGTTAACTTTATCAATTTATGTTTTTGATGATAAAGGAAATAACACGCACTCAAATCGCACTTATTATATGGATAATCCGTTAATTTTTTTGTTAAGAGAGAAGCCGAAAGACGTCTGTATTGTAGCACGAGGCGCACGAAAGTCTACAGACAACTGAGGCTTTCCCAAGAAGCCGCGCAAATGTGTTTCTTCTATTTACATTGAGTGGAGTAACCAGCAAACCAGTTGGGGCTTCTTACTTCCGGTATATCAAACAGTGAAAAACCACGAATCCCACTCACAATGACATCACTTGGTGATAGCCATGATATCATGTCCATCAACAACGGGTTAGCAAACGGTTTTCTTGTTGCAATCATTGGAGGAAAAGAAAGAGTTGGGAAAATCATTTAAGGTAGTATTCTGTTGGACTCGAGTACAGTTAGACCCTTATTTTTATGATGGCATATCAAAAATTATGGTTTTTTACGTTTTCCTGAATTTTTTCAGAATTTTTGACCGTCCAGTTTATGAGATATGAATTATTAAAATTACTGAAAATAGCGGTGGTGGGGATGAAACGCCCTAAATCGGACAGAAATAACGAAATTACTAAAAAACCACAGGATTGACCCATTATTTAAAAACAATTGGCGAAGAGAACAGCATTTTAACTAAATAATAGAAGAAAAAAATATTCAATTCACCGTATAGTTATTGAGAAATTTTAATTAGAAGGTAGTCGTAACTATTTGCCTCTCTCTCTATCTCATGCATGTGATAGGAGATTGATGTAAAAAAAATTCGAGAAAAAGAAAATTATATTCACAAGCTGAAGATATGACTTTCGAATAGTTTAATCACTTTTTTTCAGGTAAATTAAAGCACTTTTTCCCGAATTATCAGCAATTAATTGGAAATTGTCCTACAAATCGTCATTTTTTTTCCTGTTTTATTGACCATATTCTGGGTCATCTACTACCTCAAAACATGAAGAAAAAAATGACAATAGACCTCCTGGTATTTACCAGTTGGAGGCACTTTTTCTGCATCCAATATGTTCTTTTTTTAGAACTATCGTGAAGCAAACACCTGGCAGACCTGACAACCGTTAAGTGATGATGAGAGAATGAAATCGATAACCCCTCTCTGATAACACCTGAAGTATTCTTGCGTCATGGATTATTATAATAAAAGAAAAAAATTCCTTCGTATTATCAAATTTTACGTAAGAAATGACGAAAAACCAATAGGGCATCGACCTTGATTCTCAAATACCAAGTTGACTGATGATAGAGGAAATATCGGGGCAAAATGGACCAATGGACTTTACTGTCAAAATGATTCGTAATTTTTTTTTTAAATAAAGGCGGCTTTACAAAAAAATTCAAAAAAATTCACCAACAATGTTCACATATTGGACCATCTTCTCAAATTTTTTCAGATTTTTTCATCGAGTCCTTCACTCCAAAAAAAATTTATAGATCATTTTGCTTCAAAAGTTCATTTTCCTCCACTCTTCCTTATGTCAAGTTTTTATGGCGTCACCTCAGGAACAAAAGGGCGTAAGTGCTATGCTTATACATAGCACTTACGCCCCTTTGCTTCTAAGTGCTTTGCCTATACATAGCACTTACGCCCCTTTGTTTCTAAGGTGATAATGGTTCTGCGTCTGAATATTTTGTTCCTCCACTCCTTTTTTTTTTGTTAAAAAAAACCCTGGCTTTGATAATTTATATTTAGATGAATTTTCATGGTACCACGACCTTTTCTAAATTGAAGAGCACGTGGTTCTTACAAAGGAGAACCAGGGATTTTTTTTTTTTCAACATCAGTGTCTATTGATAGTTCAAAGAGAGAAACCTTTTAACACATTTAGTCGTTGAGCATGATTTTTTATGCGGGCTATAACAACCGAGTAATAGAGGAAACTCCATGATAAAGACGTGCTGATATGCTAATCATTAACTACTGATTCATCAAGAAAAAACAGGACAAAGGCTCATTGCATTTCTTTCATTTAATTCATAAAAATTTACTTGATTTTCCAAAAAAAAAAAAAAGACTCAGTGCTTTTCTTTCATTTAATTCCTGAAAATCCACTTGATTTTTCAAAAAAAAAAATTATCAAGTGAAATAAAGTGAATTATATTTTTTATCAAGTAGACGAAAGCTTCCTTCCGGCAGTCTGTTTTGCTGTGATTTTTTTTTATACAACAGACACGGACACGCTTTCTTATTCTTGAATTAAATTATACAAAACTGAAAAAGAAAAAAAAAATGAAAAAAAAAAAACTGCATATATATATGTATAATTATAAAACAGGAACACACTATTGACATCCGACAGAAATGATTTTATAGCGAAGGAATGCGAACAGTGGGACAACGGGATTTAATAATTTCACGTTTTAGAGGCTACATGACACTTCTAATATGGAGCGAAAGTGTTGGTTTGTGATAAAGAATCAAAGATAAGTCGAGTTATAAGATTCGAAATTAATATTGTCACCTTCGAAACAAAGTGGCGTAAGTACTGTTTAATAAGCATAACACTTACGCCCTTTTGTTTCCAAGGCAGCACTATATAAACCTGACATACAGAAAAAATGGGGCAAAATCAACCTCCAGGGTAACATGATTCAGAAATTTTTTTTCGGAGTGAAGGACTCAGTGAAAAAATCTGAAAAAATTTGAGATGATGGTCCAATATATGAACATTGTAAGTGAATTTTTTCAAATTTTTCTGTACATCCTTTCATTCTCAAAAAAAATCCCAGATCATTCTGACGGTAAAATCCATTTTGCCCCGGTGTTACGCCCCTTTGTTTCTAAGGCAATGATATTAATTTTGAGCTTTATGAGTCGCCTTAGAAGCAAAGGGGCGTAAGTCCCCATGATGGGAGGAACGTAAATTTTTCTTTCCTTTTGATTTTTAATCAGAGAAAACTGCTCAACTGAGACTATGAGGCTTCAAAGTGGATTAGAATTTAATAATGAAGTATCTTTGTAGACGTTATCAGGTCACGTAGCCATATCTGATTCACCTTGGTTGGTTTATCGTCATGTATATGACAGACAGAGGTTTTCACACAAGGTCGTCCTATAACAAATCATTATTTTGAGAAGTGTAGAAATGATTAAAAGAGACGATTTGGGTTTTTGTGTGTTCGTCAGCATGTTTAGTTCTGCAGAAGCATTGTTGAGGGATTTGTAGAAGAGTAGGAGGATCGATCGTCTAGAATTGACGTGGGTAGCTTTAAATATAAAGCGCAAGTCTTGTTATTTAAGCATGAGCATATCGAGAGAAAGAGAGGCGCATGGTCAATCTATCCCAGGAACTTTGCACTCTATTATCTTAAATACATTGGTTAACGCATTCTGTTCTCCGGGTACACATGTGGCATTCACGACTGCGCGACCCACTGACGCGCTTCTTTGGGATGTCGCGAAACACATCCGCGCCGATTCAGCAAATCCTATGATTCTACTGTTGCGCTGAGGAAAAAAAAAGTTTTTTTTTTTATCAGAAATTTCAATTTTTCGCAATTTTTTACTGAGAACACATATGGTTCTTATTTCATGATAATAAAATATATGCTTTTCCGCATGAAATGAGATCATTTTCATCCTGATATGATGATTAGAACCGACGTCATATGGGAAGATGTAATTAATGAACAATAGAAAATAATTTATGTGTATATTAATATAAGTGAACTTGAATCAAATTAATGAAAGTCGCGATGCTCCACTTAGAACTCGAAAATTCCGTTCGGAAGCATACTGCCAATTGCATTGGCAGAAAAGTAAATCTGAGAATTCAAATGACACAGAAAGGGCGAATGCCTGCTTGTTTTTTTTCACGAGAAATGAATTTCTTGAAACTATACTGAGAAAAGAAAAGTGGTAAAAATTATCAAATATTCGCTAAGAAAAAAAAAAATCGCTAAGAATCAATATGTTCTATCGAATCTTAGCGAATATTTTTTTTTGATAATTTGAAAAGTTGTTCGATTTACTAAATTTTGATCATTTGGACAGATCAACGGCTTGGATGAACAAAATTCAGTAAATTAGAACACTTTTCGAATTATTAAAAAAAAAGAATTTGGTAAGAAATAGAACCAATGTTTGATAGTTTCTCACCACTTTCTTTTCTCTCAATGTGAGAAAAAGCAAGGATTATTAGTTTTGAGAAATTATTCATTAAAAGTAAATGATGCGTAACTTGGATTGAATACATCCAGATTGAAATGAACTCATTTTCATCAATTATTTGGAACAAATTGAAGATTTCTCTAGCCGATCATCTAATTCCTCGTTTCAAGAATAAATATACTCAATAGCAGATTAATCTGTTGATTATTCAAATTGAAGATAAGAGGTTTCACGTTAATCAATGAGTTACTTGATGGGAAAAACTTTGAGTTTGTATTAAACTATTAGTATATCAATGTCATATGATCCAACAGAAGTTTGTGTCAAAATATGGATAACTGCTTTCAAAGGAACAATTTCTTGGAATTAAAAATCACTTCATGATATGAAACATTTATATTACAAATAATGAGAAACTTGGAATGAGTAATTCTTTTTTCATGACAAGACAGAGTTTTATGCACTGTAAGAATTTAACTTGAATACAGTCAAACTAATATTGTCACAATAATTGCCATACTGTAGCCAATTTATTTTTTATTCATTTCAATAATGTCCATCATGGATTCACCAATCGCGTCATTAGCACTTCCGATCATGTTTGTATTTAATTAAAAACCTAATTTTATGATACTAGAATTATTTTTTCTCAGTAATAGAGAAAGAAGTGGAGCCAGGTTTCTATTCCCTAAAAAATGCTAATTTCAACTACAAATATCTCGGTAAATTACTTTAGAGACACTTCAAAAACTATTGCAATAACTCGTTTTTATTGCGTGGATTTATTGAAACTTGATATTCATTAACTTGTCAAGAAAAATGAAGTTTTTTGAATTTATTTCAAATTAAAATCTACACTTCAGCTCGACTTATAATGTTTAATTTAATACAGCAACAAATTTCCAAATCCCAATTCTTTTCGAATGAGCTATAAAAACCCATATTTTGAAGAAATATAACAATATTTGTTCTGCATTCATGGTGTATCAATTTATAATTCATTTTCATGACCATTATTTCAATTTTTTGTTTGAATAAACGACTTATTCCAACTTGCTTATATAATTAACACCTAATAAGTCATTCCTTCAACCAAAAAAATAGCATCAATTTACCAATATCTCTAATTCTCCAATAATATTGTAACCTTAGAGTTAAAAGGGCGTAAGTGCAATTCTTGAAAAAAGTATTTACGCCACTTTGTTTCTAAGACGATAATATTAAAAAGCAACTCGACCTATTAAAATCCACTTGGAATGTCAATTTTACAAAACATTCTTTTAAAATTCCTTCGTGTTAATTTTCTCGTGACATAAAAAATTTCTACAATCATACAAATGCGGAAGAAATTTATCATAAATTTCTTCATTAATACATACTATTCAAAGATAAAAAAATTACATTAATTGTTACTGATTAACTTTGAGTGTGTGTGATGTAAATTTAATACAGTATTCATTCACTTGAAAGATTTGTTCGAGGTTCTTTTCCTATGTTGGTTAGTGTGCTAATCATGTGGTACCGTTACACGTGGTTATATGTATACATATATATATATATACTTTGGCTAGTGCCTGGCATCGATTCTTCCTATGATGGCTCGAATACCGTCTTCACAAAACACGTTCAAGAAATATAATTCCCCTTCTTTCAAAATCCATTTTCCCCTCGATAAACTATCCCATCATGGAAATCGCTGAATCTGCTCCTATTTCACTATCATAAAATGAATCAAGAGCATCGAAAAATAAGAACCGTTCGAACTAAGGAATTTTTGCCGATGAAGAGCCCAGGAAGCCACAAACTTCATTTTTTATTTCTTTCCACATTGAAGCACAGGAATTTTTTTTTTTTATAATTTTAATAAGTACAGCACTCTTAATTTTCGTCAATTTAACGAGTCGTATAATAACGGTTTTCGAAAAAAAATAAATATTAGAGTAGTATGTTATATTGCGTGGAAGGATAGAAATGTTCATAACGGAATACTTTGCTTCCTGGACACTTGTTACCATTTTTTTTTTTTCAAGGCGAAATTATCGAAAATTGGTGGAGTGAAGAAAGAGGAGGAAAAAAAACAAAATAAGAAATGAAGAGGCGTTATGAGGGGCTTCTTATCTCGATCTATCTTCCTTTATTTGATTCTACAGAGGCGAGAAGAAGAGGTATTTTATATGACTGAGATCTTGGGAGATTAAATTGTGAACGAGTGGAATTTTGTGTACTCATTGTTTATGACGTCACAAATTAATGAAATGAATTGCTCACCCCTCCCCCCTTCTTCTTCTTCTTCATAGCACAGCCTAAGTAATTTGTAGTACAGTATTTGAAATGCGTACTTCAAGCGTCTTAAGGTAGTTCTATCGAATTTTGAGGCCTTAAGAGATTTTCTTCAAATTTTGGGAAATAATTATTCATGTCATTTCTTATTTTTGTGGAAAATTTGAAAATTTTTGACCGTATATGTCGACCGGTGGTGTTGTTTTTTGGTTGCGCGCGCCGTTTTCATGTTTTTTAGTAGTTATTTATTAATTTTGGCCGATCTAAGCTCCTAATCGGCTTCATTTTTTTACAGTATATTCATGAATCTCAAATTCAGATGTGTGCAAAGTTTCAAATCAATGGCTGCATTTTTTTGCGTTTCTCGAATTTTTTTCTGAGCCGCCAAAAATGCGTGTTTAATGGATTTTTGAAAAATTACTGCGTCTCATCTACGCTCCTAAAAAATCTGAAATTTTGTGTACGAGTTCTTGGGGGGTCGAAGAATGCATGAAAAAAAACGTGCAATTAGCTGCATTTTTTGAAAAACCGTCGACCTCACCCTAACATCCTTAAGTTCACTGGTCACAGTAGCCACGTGACTTCTCTCTCAGTGCGCGAGTAAGTTCGCCGCGAGTTCTTTTTTGATTGCAGTCCACTACCGAGTAACTGACACGCGCAAATACATGCGCATGTTACAAACGCAGATAAAAAAATATTTATCCCCCCTTTCCTCTCTCTTGAAAGGGGCCACGTACTTGTGTGTTACTATATATATCTGTTAGTGAGACAACTTTAGGAAGGCTCATACTTGCCTGGTATGAAGGCGATCGAGACGTTTGCGCAAATCGCTTTTGCCTTATGTACACGCTATTCCATACTCAACTAATTCTCAATTATCCCTATTATAATCAATCTTCGTGCCGGTCTTTTCATCCAAAAGAGAGGGAGAGAGAGGGAGATAGCTGTCCCTTTTATGTTTGAATATTTTTTACACTGAAAGAAGTTAGTTAAACGATATTTCATTTAGCTACTCAGTTATGTTGATTGAAAAAATGGAAAAATAAGAAAGCGAAGAAGGCTTACATCACAGAAATACACTAATGTCGGACGTAGAAAAAAAAAAAAGAAATATTACGAAATTCCTATTCTCAGCGATATTCAAACACCGGATACACATACTGTGGAGTAACGCGCGCGATTTGAATCGACGATTCTACTCATACCGGATGTACTGGATAGATGCAGTCTATGAATACCGGAACTAGTCGTCTTTAATAATAGGAGAAGTGCATTTTAGGTTTGATGGTTTTTATTATGATAATTGTTCAAAATCAGGGAAAATATTTGGGGTAGAATTTTTTTGATGGTTTCATTGAAAAGGTGAGGGAATTTGCGGGAAAAAATGTGTGAGAAATTGATTTTTTGGAATTTTTTTGAAATTCTACTTTTTGGGGGAAATTGAAATTTTTTAGTTTTTTGGGAATATCTCTGGTTCTATTGGTCGTAGCGACCTGGGGTTGATCTCAAATGAAAGGTGAGCTCATTTCTCATTAACTCATGAGGTTTTTGGGGAAAAATTATGGATTTTTCAAATAGATATAGAGCACAAACTGATTTTCAAAAAAAAAATGAGAAGTGAATTACTAAAAAATCGATTTAAAAAAAAGTTTGATCACATAAATCAATGGAAAATGATCTCACCTTCCATTTGTGAGAAATCGCAGATCACTAAAGTCAATTTTTCCAAAAATGAAAGGGAATACTCGTTAAAAACCTAAAAAAATAATTTTTCCCCCAAAAAAAATAAAAAAAATTGTATTTAACGCACGTTTTCCACCGCAAATTTTCTCAGCTTTTCACTGAAATCATCCAAAAAATTTAATTTCCAACCATTCCATCAGAATCCCCCTTTTCCTTTATATAAATGAAGGATGAAGTATAGAGTAAAGAATAATCCGTGGAAACCGGAACTGTCGATACAACTGTATTTTTTATCTTCGTGTACGTAACGAGACTCTCTGAAGAAATAACTAAAATGATGTGTACAGTAGAAATATAAGAAAGAAAGAGAAAGAGAGAGAGAGATAGAGAAACCCATGTGCTTCAAATTCCCACGGGAGCTCATTGGTGGGATCCTTTTGTTACGTCCAATGTGTGTCTGTCCCATTGGAAGCTGTGCGCTCACATTTGAGACTCAGTTTGCTTTCATGAGTGCATAAACCTGATGATTACTGCACGCGTTATACGTAATTTGTAATGCTTGGTAGACTCAATGAAAGTCGAACAAAAAAAACACACACCAAGACATAAAAAATTAAAATACACGACACCGTGAGAATCCAGGTTTTTCCCCAAAAAATCCTTTAAAAACCAGAATTTTTAGAACACACAAAAAAAAATGTGTGCAAGTCTGTTTAGGACACAAAAAAAATGCAAGTCTGCCTTTGTAATGATGAAGTCGAGAAGAATGTTGGGCTTGTGCAATTGTTAATGAACCAACCGCACCCAACAACTCAATGAACGTCATACAAATTACACAAATACTATTCCATCAACAATTGAGACGCACTCTGAAGGCTCTATCTACGCTTGTTTTTAATTGTCTTTAACGAGGCTTATGGGGGGACATTACATGCGTCTCGTTCAGAAACGACAATGGATAACGGCTTAGCTGCTAAATGACATCGTCTGCCTCTGCCTCATTGTCACGGACAAGACCACAAATTAACAAGAAAAAAAAAAACAAAAAAACATCTCTTGCAGATGTGCGTTTGCAAGAAGAAGAACGATTGACGCAAAATAGGATCAACAATGAAGATGCACAGGTGTTGTGCCGCAGACCATATCCCCCCCCCCCTCCCTTTTTCCCACCCCTCTGTAATCTCAGAAAAGCACAGGAAACCGTGTCCAATCTGTAACTACTGTCTCTCCTCCTCCTCCTCCTCCTCTTCTTCTTCTTCATCTTCTCCTTCTTCTTCTGTAATGCAAAAAAAAGTTAGTCAAAGAAAAAGGGAAAACCGGCTACCGAACCCCGCCGAGCAATTCACCGAATCAAATTGAAATTCCCTGAAATTTTCAAACGTGATTTCTACGTGAAAATTTAAATTTTTTTGTTTATAGAGAGTGTGTGTTTTAGAAGTAGTCACGTCATGCCCTAGAGCCAAAGCGTGAATGTACGACCCTTGACATTACCGGGTATTAACCTTCAATCGGCCTGAGTTAACCTGGCTTCGCTCCACATAGGCTCTGTTTAACTCTTGTTGGTAGGGTATATAACCCGTCATCCCACGGAGAACACGCATTCACGTATGTAAACGGCATTTACCTCCCGACAAAGTAAAAAAAAAAAAAAAGGCAAAGAGAAATGAGACACGGTGGAGAGAAAAGAGAGAGAGATAGGCTTGACATTATGCAGCGGAATGGTAGATGCAATCACGAGTGCATTCCGCGCTTCTAAAACCTCGAGGAATGGAGAAGACAACAGTTTTTTTTTTCTAGGGTACTTCACATTAATTTGGAAAATTCATAAGAAAACATGCAAGAATGGTCTTTCACTCACCACCTTCTTTTTTTTTTGTATTTTAATTCATCATGAAGATCAGAAGAAATCCAAGGATCACTCACTAACAGCTCTGGAGAAATTCGAACTGGATATATACCTGGCTAACAACTGAATCACCGGAGAACGCGGAGAACGAGAGGTACACTGCAGGCGCTTCGACAAACACACACAACAGGACTCGATCGTTGCACTGCGCAAGTCCGATATCACTGAGCGGGAATATTCAAAACACTTGTCAACAATAGTGGAACAATAGTTCAGTAGTGAAGAGGTAAAAAAACGGAGAATCAACGGATTTTTACGATCATTTCGTTGCCTTAGAGTCAACAAAGGGTATCATGACTAATTAACACGAGGACAAGTCAAGAGAACACATCAATTCAACACACGTGCTCATACATAGCACTTACGCCTCTTTGCTTCTAAGGTGATAGGCGAAATTGGGGTAAAATGGTCTTCCAGAGTAACATGATTCATGATTTTTTTTCGGAGTAAAGGAAGTTGTGGAAAAATCTGAAAAAATTTGAGAACATGATCCAATATGTGGAGATTGTTAGTGAATTTTTTCAAATTTTTTCGAAGACGCCTTCACTCTCAAAAAAATCCCAAATAATTTTGACCTACAGGTCTATTTTACATCGACTGAATTTTCTACAACTAAGTAAATTTTCTTTTTTTATGACAAAGATTTTTTTGTCAGTGTTGACTACTGAATTACATGCAAGAACCACTCAGTGAAGAAGAATAGCTTGTGATGAGCCAAATAAATGTTACCAAGATGCCTTTTTGAAGTAACACTTATTTGAAACAAGAAGGTTCCGTTGAACGGCCTCTGGACGCTGATGAGTCACGTATATACATTTTAATGATGCCCAAAGGCAGCTATTGAAGGCGTAACACAATACACTGTCACACAAATTCTATCGATATTCCTCCATATGTATTGCAGATTTTATCTCAGTTAAAAAAAAAAAAAAAAAAAATAAGAAAGAGACATTCAGACGTGGACTTTCACCGAGTGTCACTAGTTATATCTTCATTGAACGCTTTTTCCTTCATGCCAATAGGTTTTTTTTCGCAATTTGAAATGTTAAAAGAGTCAAGAATATTTCATCGTTTCCTGGAAAATAAAGGGAAAAAAAAAAAAAGTTGATGAAACACATCTGTCATTGAATTGTTGAGGATGAATGAAGGTTTTTATCATTCTTGAGAATATTAAGAGCCACAATGAGGCCAGTCCAACCGCATTCCAACAGGAAACCATCTGAATGAGGCATATTCGTCAGCAAATTCGTCAAAAAGAAATTCCACACTTTTCGGTTTTTTTTCGTTCACATCATACTGAGGTAATTTTTTTTTCATACTGCCATGACTATCTGTTCGATAGTCAAGATTGAAAGGAACTTTTCAAATTAGTTATTGAACCCAGAATTATAATATTAGGATTACTATTTTAGATTACTACATTGAATCAAGATATGTAACATACCCGTTATAATATTTTAGTTCTGTTAGCAATTTCCGTATCATAAACCACACTTTATGAAGGATTTTTCGACTGAAATAGAACAGAATCCATGAATTTATATTTGAACTACTAATGATTAAGTTAAAATTTTATCTATGTAAATTTCTCATTAATTTTAAATTGCTCTAAAGAGTTTCTTGGCGGAAAAATAATCATAAAAAATTTCAGAATATTTTTAAAAAATTGAAAAATTATGAATTGCCTCTTTTTAGTTAACGTAACTAATTCTGTATTACAAATATGACTATACTCATGTCTATTATCTGATAATTATACTTGAAGCTAATAAAATGACTAAAAAAAAAAAAATGACTTTTCAGAATGAAAATTCCTATTTTCCATCACAATATTTACTAACACTATTTTTATAGCCAAAGTCTTCTTCTACCATACTTTCGCTGTATCCAGAAAAGAATCATGTCAAAATAATAACTGCTCATGCATATAATCCAGATTTTAGAATCTGGGTTATGCTCAGCTATAAAACAGTTTTAAGTAAAACGCTGATTGCTATTTCTTCATTCAAATTGATTAATAAGCAAATACAACTCATCATAAATTCGATCAATTTCGTGTTTTTCATCAGTCTTTCACCTGATCCCAAGTTGGAGCTGTCGAATTGAGTTGAGAAGAGACCGAATACTAGTCAACGAGACGCCAAATTGATCTTTAATTACTAATCGAAGTCTTTTCAACCATGAAGAAAGACTTATTAACTAATTAATGGGTAAACCACATTCTTAAATCGAGAATAGTCTTTCGTTGTTCAAATGAAGGTGTGAGGAATTTTCCAACTGTGAAGATGTTCAATCAACTGTAAAGACATAACACTCTTTTTTAGCTCGAGACTCCAAAAAATTCTCTCAGTCAGCATGAATTACTTCATTGATCTCTCTTCAAAGGCAATTGAAAAAATTCAAATTCCCGCAAATTGAGTGAGAAAAATTGAAGTTGACTCGTGAGAGATTCTCCAATGAGGTATTGAGATATACGATGCACTCGACTGGTTGACCCAGTGGCCTCACGTTCCCCATGAGGAATGCGAGAAAAGACGACTATTGAGGGCAGATGCATCCAAAAAAAGTCCTCAGTTCAAATAAAAACGTTTTTATTTTTCAAAAAGCAATCATTTTTTATCAAATCTCTTTTTTTTATCAGTATCTTTGGTAGCCTTTTTATCACCCCCCCCCCCCCCCCCCGATGAAAGATTATCTTCCAATCTTTTGGCCATCTGTCAAATAAAAAATCCTTCTCTCTCTCTCTCTCTGATAAGCATCACTCGACTTTAAATTAATCAAAAAAAAAATAACTCTCTCTATTCTCACCAGCCACTCGATGACATGGAACCACACACAAAAAGATACACTTAGTTGGCAATTCACGTACTAGTGCGTGGTGACTTACAATGTACAAAAGAAAATAAGGCGCGTGCTATGACTAAAAAAAGAGGAAGAAGAAGAGAAAGAAAGGAATATACACGTAGCTTAGGGGGCCAAGATCCAGGGGATCCCTTTGCTCATTGCTATATCCTCTTTTTTTTTTATTTCTTTATCAAAAGAGAATATATACAATGGAAGACAACTTGAGGTGGAAATGTTGGAGAACAATGATGCGATTCAGGTGCGCCCACCTCTTGCTCCTATTCACAATGAAACATTCAAAATGTTTTTCGGATGATAAAAAGAAATACACAATGTCATAAGAATTTTCATTGAAGATTATATTCTCCTTTGTGCTTCATGAATCTCATCTTGATGTTTGAAAAAAAAAAAAGGAAAATGATTATTCTAAAATTGTGGGTGAATGTCAATGACCACCAGAGAAGTGATAATAACACTGTATTTCCGGCCTGCGGAAAAAGAAAAAACGCAATTGGTGGCATATGGAATTCTCAATTGCAGCAAAATACACAAAGTTATGATGTACAGTATAATATATAGTATAATAGGGTAAAGAGAAGAAAAAGAGGTAAAAATTCATTGCACCGTCTCGGCACGTACAAGCTGTTTATTCACTCGCGTGTATATATATATATATATATATATATATGCGCATTTGGTTGGGACCCGTATGACGCTTCATGCAACACCCACCGGACGTTGGTAGACACCTGGTGTCCAGGTTACTTCGGTTAACTTTTAGAAAAATAATATAGTATTAATAGAGGAAATATATCTAATATGGAGTCAGGATATTTAACTCATTCTAATGGTCGTTTGATTTGAAAGAAAAATAACTGGCTAGAGAAGGAAATGTACAGGATACTTGATTTCAGATATTTAGAGGCAGAAATCTGTGGGAATATTTATGAAACTGAAAATAGTAGACGTTTTTCTTTTTTCTTTTAAGGAATAAGTTATTGGAAAATATGAAAAATATGCACATGCAGAAAATTAAAAAAAAAATTATCAATGATATTTTTTTTTTTTTTTAATAATTTATTTGTTAAGGAAAGTGCAGACGATTGTCAGATTTATGATTTTATTATCATAAATATTTGAAATAGCATTTTTCCGATGATTCCATTGAAAAACTGAGGAAATTTGCCTAAAAGAATGTGTAAAAATTCATTTTTTTGAATTTTTTAAAAATTTGACTTTTTGGGGGGAAATTTAAAAATTTGACTTTTTTGAAGAATCTCGGGTTTTATTGGTGCAAATGATCTAGAACTGGTCTCAAATGAAAGGTGAGCTCATTCCCCATTGATTCATGAGGTTCTTGAAAGGAGAATAGGCATTTTTCAGAGCAATATAGAGCAAAAACTGATTTTTATAAAATGAACTACGAACAATTGAAAAATCGATGCTAATAATTCGGGGAAATATGCTTTAATTCACCCGAAAAAAGTGATTAAACTATTTAAAAGTCATATCTTCAGCTTGTGAATATAATTTTCTTTTTCTCGAATTTTTTTTGCATCAATTTCCTATCACATGCATGAGATAGAGAAAGAGGCAAATAGTTACGATTACCTTCTAATTAAAATTTCTCAATAACTATACGATGAATTGAATATTTTTTTTTTCTATTATTTAGTTAAAATGCTGTTCTCTTCGCCAATAGTTTTTAAATAATGGGTCAACCCTGTGGTTTTTTAGTAATTTCGTTATTCCTGTCCGATTTAGAGCGTTTCTCATAAACTACTCGGTCAAAAATTACGAAAAAATTCAGAAAAACATAAAAAAATATTATCTTTGATAAGCCATCGAAAAAAAATATCTTAACTCATTCCAATGTTCATTTTATTCATCAAAAAATGGGCAAAAAAACCAAAGAAGGAAATGTACAAGATACTTGCTTGATTTCAGATATTCACGTAGTTATAAAACTGCGCAGAAAGACGATCATAGATAACAAGAAAAACACATTTTATTGTAAATGAATCCCATTCTTGGATCTTCAAGACGCCTCCACAGGTTTTAGTCCAATGTCGTTAATGCTTACCTTGCCATCAACTTCAACGAAGCGTTTTATTCTCTGTACATTTTCACTTTCTTTCCTTTACAATAAAATACATTACAAAGAGGAAAAACGCGCGCACATACTAAAGCGAATTAAAACCCACTAGAATTTAAAATTTATCGGGACTATCACTCCTCAGGAAAGTTGAAAAAATAAAAGTTTATCTGACGTCAATACGCATCGTTATACAATCGTTTACCTCAACGAAGAAAAAAAATTATCGTTAAATTACTAAAAACTGCAGTATGAAGTTAAAAAAAAAGAAGAAAAAAAAAATTAAGCACATGCTTAAGAATGATAGCTAGGCCATTAACTGAAGCCAAATGAGATAGTATCAGCCTAAATATTCTAATTTCTAGAGATAAAAAAGAAAAAAAAGAGTCACAACCTCGGTATGTAAAAGAATGTGAAATAATATTTACCTTAGTATTACTGAAACTCAGAGATTCGTAATCAGAGTCAACGTAAAATTTTGAGTTCATCTCTTGATGTAGCCACATGACTTTTTGTGTTTAATCAGTCAATGTACCCCAACTGAAGAATATTTTTCCTCTGAATCGTTCAGTGTTCACACAAAGAGTAATTTTTGAACTCAATTTTCGCGGTAAAAATACGTGCACTTGTTAAATTTGGGTTGTTAATCATTTTTTTTTTTTTTTTTGGTGATGAAAAAACAGAAGAAAACACATGAAATAACTCACTGGCTTACACGGAGGTCCTCGACTAACTGGAATAACAGAAATGCGTTAATAATATGGATAATAGCAGTTTCCTCCTCTTACGTCTCTGACTTTACTATATATGTATACTGCCAGCATGGGTATATCCTATCCCCACTCTGACCCTGAGCAGAACGTGGGTCCCACGCGTTTGCTACATGGTGGAAGGGGTATTTTAAATAAATAAGGGAAGGTGGGGTAAAGTGGACACATGGGGTAAAATGGGCATGTGTTAGTTTTGGTGTTTTATAGTATGAAAATTGGGCGAAATCGATGGAAATATTGGAGATAAGTTTTTTCTGATGATTCCATTGGAAAGCTGAGGAAATTTACCATGAAAATCATATGTCAGAAGTTATTTTTTTGAATTTTTCGAAAATTCAATTTTTCGCGGGAGATTTGAAGGTGAAATCCTTCTGTTTTTGAAAAATTTCAGTTTTTTTGGGAATATCTTTGGTTCTATTGGTCGTAGCGACCTGGGGTTGATCTTGAATGAAAGATGAGCTCATTTCCCATTTATTTATGTGGTTTTAAAAAAAAATTATCAATTTTTCAAGTAATTATAGGGCAAAAACTGATTTTCAGAAAATGGACTATAAATACTTGAAAAATTGATTTAAAAAAATTTGAACCACACAAATCTATGAGAAATGAGCTCACCTTTCATTTGAGATGAACCCCAGGTCGCTACGACACACAGAACCGAAGATATCGCCGAAAAAGTGAATTTTTCCGATTTTCGAAAGGAAACCCCTTCAAAACTTGGTCAAAAAAGTAAAATCTTCAAAAAATTAAAAAAAAATAATTTTAACACACGTTTTCCACCTAAAATTTTCTCAGCTTTCCAATGGAATCATCAGAAAATCTTTATCTCGAACCATTCAATTAGAAGGGTCCATTTTACCCCACCTTCCCCTAATTCAAGTTCATTTACCTGCATTTGTTTTAAATAAACAGTGGAAAATGTTATAAAAAATGTGCAATCATTGCGTCTCGCAATTTTAAAATTTTAGTTATAAATTAAATTAATGAGTGAATGAAAAAAATAAAAAAATTGGGAGAATGGCTACAGCTTCTCTATTGACGTCACCACAGCCCCACTTGGTTCCCGGGTAAATCCTGAATTGCGACATTTTTAGATAAGAAAAAAAATTAAGAAAAAAAAACTAAAGATAACTTCTTTGTTCGTTAATCAGGTATGCGGGTTTCTGTCCACAATATCGGTACAGGTGTGGCGAAACCTATGGCAATGTTACCCATAAACTGCTCATGGATCCAACTATCAACCATGCAGAGACACTCATTTTATCTAATCGAGGAACTGATGATTATGAGGTTCTGATGAAACTGCACACAACTACAAAAAAAAAATAATTAAAAAAAAAGTTTTCAGATAAATTCATCTTTTTATCAGTTTTTAAAAAATATCTCAGTAAATAATGGAGATACGCCCTTTTTGCCCTGAAAAGGTTTTGTAGAGAATTTCAAGAGCTACAAAACAAGATTCGGGCAAAATCGCTCTATCCCGCTTAGTTTCCGAGATATTTTGTAAAAACTGATGATGGCATAGAATTTCTTTTTTTTTCGAAAATTTCGCAATTATTAGTTTTTTTTAAGATTCTCGAAAACTAAGCGGGATAGAGCAATTTTCATAATGACCTTTTTTTGTAGACAAATTCTGAAGTTCCAAGAAAGTTCATGAAAATCGCTCTATCTCGCTTAGATTTCGAGATATCACGAAAAAAAAAAAAATTATTTAAAAAAAAATGAAATTTTTTTAAAATTTTATATTTTTTTTTACCGTAAAATCTTCTTTTTTCTCTTCAAGAGTTAGAAAAAACGACTGACCTCTTTCTTTGCAGGTGATAAGACCACCCAAGGATGACATAGACATTGTGAACTCGCGAGGGAAACGAATGGATGCAACTTACAAGTATCCAGTAGTACCGGGTTACCAAGGTGTTACATTAACGACTCATAAAAATCCAGTTGAATGACCCCATACTTAAAATTTACATGTTTTTTTTCAGGATTTATGCCAAATTTGAATGCTCGCTTGGGACAGAGATACACAGTTTCGGCTATTGAGGGACTCGCGGACTTTGAACGTCAACAGGCTAAGGATAGAGCCGCTATGAACTATTTAAAAAAAGTCATTGTACTCCAGGATGGTCTAGCGGAACCGAGAGATCTAGTTGAACGTCAAGTAGATATTTTACATGTGGAATTTTAGTATTTTAGGAGAAAATATAGAGTAAAAAGTGGAGAATTGTTGGAATTTCGATGTTCTGAATTGTGGAAATCGATCGAAATGAGGGAAAATATTGGAGATTTCATTTTTTTGAGGATTTCATCGAAAAGCTGAGGAAATTTGCGGTGAAAAATTGGAGTCGAAATTTATTTTTCTGAATTTTTCGAAAATTAAACTTTTTTCGATTTTTGATTTTTCAATTATTTATAGTTTAATTTATGAAAAAATCAGTTTTAATTCTGTATTCACTTGGAAAATTGATAGTTTTTTCTATTAAACAACATAAATTGATGGGAAATGAGCTCCTCTTCCATTCAAGATGAATCTCAACTCGCTACGACCAATAGAACCCGAAAAATCCCCAAAAAAGTGAATTTTTCACAAAATCGAAATTTTGACCAAAAAACTGAAATTTACAAAAATTCTAAAAAATTAGTTCTGACATATGTTTTCCACCTCAAATTTCCTCAGCATTTCAATGGAATCATCGAAAAAACCCTATCTCCAACGATTCCATCAAAATTCTCCATTTTCTCCTATATTCCATCTCCTATTTAATTCAAAATATTCAACATTTAATTCTCTCATTTTTAATAGATGAGAAAAACTGAATATAAAATGCCTCTAATCACGGTAAGACCCGATTGTGCTAGAACAATGAGAAACGTATACGTTGAAGAGGCCTGCGAAAAGCCCAGGGACCATCATCCATCGCCCTATTTCATGGAAAACACAAATAAAGAAAAGAAGTTTGTCAATGGTAAAATCATTATAAAAAAAATGATTTTCTTCCTTCAATTGTTCCTTTTTTTTCATTCTTTGTGACACAATTTTGCGGATAAATATCAAAAAAATTTCCTGAAAATCATTAAAGATAATTCCGCGTTTATTACAATGAATACGCAGAATCACATTAGATATTCTTCAATACGGGAGAATGTTAGAAGTTCGTTGTTCATAAGTATCAATTATATTTAATTTACCCCTTTAAATTCATTTATTCTTCTACAGGATACGCTGGACATATTCCTTACGGTTATGCACATTTTGGTGCTAGTCATTTACCAATTACAAACAGTGCATTGTGTGATTTTTCATCCAATTATCGCATGCGCCAGAGTACTGAATGGGCACCAGCCACAATATCTCGACCAGATCCACCACTTCTCATTCAACCAACTGAAATTTATCATAAACACGTTGGTATGATACCTAATTACCTTGGACACATTCCTGGAGCTCCTTTCAGGTAAAAAAAAATTACATGTTTCAATGAAATGTTATGTCCAAAATATTCAATCATGTTAATTTTCTAGATATGGTAAAACATTCGGTGCCGACAGTCGTGATGCAAAGAGATGGTTACGTGGCGATTTCTCTCAATAAAAAAAATTTATTAACATCCCGCTGTACAAATATGTATTAAAATTAAATAAAAAAATCCATCACTTTCCTTGCTGTGCTTTCCATTTTTTCAGAATTCCTGCGGCTTCTTCAAGGATTCCATCCGTCTGTAATTCAAAGGAAATCGAAATCATATCGTTGGCTTAGAGTCAAAGGGGCGGAAGTGCTATGCTTATACATGAGTATTTATGCCATTTTAGCTATAAAATGATGATGTTATAGGGAGAGGTAGGGTAAAATGGATATTTTGATTGTACGGTTCGAAATAGAGATTTTTTGGTGATTCCATTAGAAAGCTGAGGAAATTTTAGGCGAAAAACATGTGTCAATATAGTTTTTTTTTCAATTTTTTGAAAATTTTACTATTTTGGCCAAGTTTTGAAGGGATACTCCTTTTGAAATTCGAAAAAATTGAATTTTTCGACGATATCTCTGGTTTTGTTGGTCGTAGCGACCTGTGGTTGATCTCAAATGAAAGATGAGCTCATTTCTCATCAATTTAAGTGGTTCAAATTTCTTTTTATCAATTTTTCAAATATTTATAGGCCATTTTCTAAAAATCAGTTTTTGCCCTATAAATACTTGAAAAATTGATAAATTTTCTTTTTCCACATAAATCGATGGGAAATGAGCTCACCTTTTATTCAAAATCAACCCCAGGTCGCTATGACCAATAGAACCAGAGAAATTCCCGAAAAACTGGAATTTTTCAAAAACAGAACGATTTCACTTTCAAATCTCGCGCGAAAAATGAAATTTTTTAAAAATTCAAAAAAATAACTTTTGACATATGATTTCTATGTTAAATTTTCTCAGCTTTCCAATGGAAACATCATAAAAAACCTATCTCCAATATTTCCATCAATTTCAACTAATTTCCCTAGTATAAAATACCAAAACACGTGTTCGATTTACCCCTTGTGTCCATTTTACCCCACCTTCCCCCAACTTGATTAAAAAAGACTTATAGAGGGATATTCTCCTTTTCTCATAATATTTTACCTTAATGAAACAATATCTGACATTATCCTCCCCCAGATGCTTGTGTTCATCGCTGTAAAAGGCAGACGGTGGTATTCCCTGAACACCCACATTTTTTGTCATCCACTTAGTAAACTTGTAATCTTTGTATTTATCCGGCTCTTCATTTAATCGTACACAACTCTCGAGTGCTTTCCAATTAGCAATCATAAAGTATCCACCTTCAGGAACAGTCGGTGACATACCAATATCCGATAGAAACTTAGCCATATAATCACGTTTGGGTAATAGCTCTTTCGCTAAACTCTGAAAGTAGCAATCTGGCTGTCCGTATCTCGATAATTCTTCCTCGAATCCTCTCGCTATAGCTTCCTGTTGGAAAATTTATATAAGTACCTATCCACACGAGATAATTAATGATACTTGAAATAGCACATATCTGATAATTTTTTACATTTTTTTAACAAATAAATTATTGCAAGAAAAATATTTAGAAAAATTTGCAGTTATAATTTTTTCAATTTTCTACATATTCATATTTTTTAACAATATAATTTATTTATTAAAAGAAAAAAAGACATTCTTTCTAACAATTTTTAGTCTTTTTTGCTTCCGAATGGAAGCATTGTAATCGTCATTTTTTTCGAATTTGAGATTTCATCGGATTATGACTCCAAATGATCTAAAATGTCGGAAAAAAATATTTTTTTTCACATGTCTGTGTGTATGTATGTGTGTGTGTGTATCTGTATGTGTGTGATGACACGTTTCATCACTTCATGCGGAAACGGCTGCATGTATCGATATGAAATTTTGAGGGAATATTCACTACGTGAGCGCAATGCTCTCTGCGAAATTTCAGCTAAATCGGTTGGATGGTTCTCGAGAAAAATCAAATTGTCAAAAAATCGTTTTTTCAAGTTTTCTCAGCGAAAAATCAACTTACAGCGTCTATCCTCCGCGAGGAGATGCGCGCGGATGAGGCGCACATTAAACCCCAAGGGTGACCGTAGCTCCGATTTTTAGTTTTTTTTTAATATTTTTTTTTCTATGATTTTTGAAAAATCGCGGTTATTGCGATAACTTGAAAAATATTTGAGCTAGAGACTTCAAATTTGGTGTGTTTATACATCTTATGAGTGCCAACTTTGCTATTGAATTTCAGCTAAATCGGTTCAATAGTTCTCGAGAAAAAGTGAATCATCAAAAAATCGCTTTTTCGAGTTTTCTCAGCGAAAAATCAATTGACAGCGTCTATCCTCCGCGAGGAGGTGCGCACGGATATGGCGCACGTTAAACCCCAAGGGTGACCAGTGCTCCCATTTTTACTTTTTTTATTATAATTTTTTTACTGTAATTTTTGAAAAATCGTGGTTATTGCGATAACTCAAAAAATATTTGAGTTAGAGACTTCAAATTTCGTGTGTTTGTACATCTTATGAGTGCGAATTACGGTATTAAATTTCAGCGTAATCGACCGAACAGCTCCTGAGATATTGTTGAAAAACTATTCCATGCAATGAGCGTATATGGACGGAAGCATTCAGTGTAGTGTTGACTTTTATTACATTTAGTGACCAGAAGTATTATTGGAGGGTCGCAAGTTAGACTCACGGCGTGGATTTTGGAATTTTAACTGTAAAATTTATATCAATTCATTTAACTGACAGTATAATAGACGGTGATGTGATTAGTTTGAGAAATAAGTTCTGGGAGCCCACGCTATGTCACTTAGAAGAGTATCCGACGCATTACTGGAGGGTTCTGAGTTCGACTCGCTAGGGGTTCGAGGTTTTTCAAAATCAAAATTATTGCTTAATTTTCATTTTCAAATTAATGAAAAATAAATAGTTGAAAATCCATTCGGAAGCTTTATGCCAATTGCATTGGCATAATATTAAATGTTTTTCGTAATGAATTCTTCAATAGTAAAGACATCATAGAGTGAATAACGAGGGGTGAAATTTATGGAAAATGCCCATAGGGTGAAGCGCCTGCTTGTTTTTTTAACAAATAAATTATTTAAAAAATGAAAAATATGCACATGTAGAAAATTAAAAAAAAATATAAGTGGGAATTTTAAAAAAAAAATTTTTGTAATCATTTATTTGTTTAAAAAAATGCAAAAAAATCATCAGATATGTAATAATTTTATTATCATGATAATTATTATCTAGCATACTTGACTTGGCGTTGCACAGGTGTAAACGCAGTTTTGATGAACGATCTTGAGATTATTGAGAAGCTGTGCTGGTCCATAAGCCCATCCAATCTTCCATCCGGTAACACTGAACGTTTTACCAGCTGAACCAATGGTAATAGTACGTTCGTACATATCAGGAAGTGTTGCAATTCTTATGTGTTGAAATGGCTCATAAACAATCCACTCATAAACTTCATCCGAGACAACTAAAGTATTCCATTTTTTTGCTAAATTAGCAATAAATTGTAATTCATCGAGGGTAAAGACTTTTCCCACTGGATTGTGAGGTGTATTTAAGATGATTCCTTTGGTTTTTTCATTGAACAGGTTCTCCATTTCTTTTCTATCGAAAACCCAGTCTGCTGAACTAATAGCACCAGTTGTTTTTGTCTGAAAAGAGTTTTATTGAGAAAAATTCAGTATTTAGTAAAAAAATAAAACAGGATGAATCGTTTTTTTTTTGATGATGATGAATAAAATTAGCACAAATCTAATCATTTTTTAAATTTCAAATAGATAAATTACTTTAAAAAAAAATTGCATTTATAGTTTTGTGAATTTTCTATATGTGCATTTTTTTAAAATTATTTTTCATAATTTATTTACTAATAAAAAAAATTAAAAACTGTCAGATTTCTGCTATTTTCAGTATCATATATTTTTTTCTATTCTCTATTATAATAATTTACTTGTTAAAAAAAATGCAAAAAATTAATAGATAAATTGACTACTACAATTTTTCATATTATTTTTAATGAAGCAATAATTACTGAAACTTACAGGTTTTAATGGAATACACCTTGGAACACCTCCAGCACCAATAACCATTGGTACATAGCAATCAAAAAAGGGTTCAATAATTATCCACTCATCACCAGGATTTGTGTGTCCATAAATAGTAGAAAAAAGTGCCTCATAAGCTCCAGCAGTAACAAGAACTTCATTGTTTGCATCGATATTACGATTCAGAAGTTTAGAATACAATTTTCCAAGGGCATTCACCAGTCTTGGATGTCCCTGAAAGCAGAATTTCATAATATCTCGTGATAATTAGGAAAATGAATAGGTGAGAAACAATAAGTGCAGCAATGATACATACAAATCCACGTGTATACTGATTTAACAGTGGATTTTCACTCATTGCACTTTCTGCAAGTGCTTTTCTCACGTGTTCTGGTGCATGAAAATCGGGAAAACCTTGTCCTAAATTCAGAGGTTTATACTGCAGTGACAATTGAATATATTCCACCCTTGAAAAAAGATAAAAAAATGATTTATTAAAATTTTTATCAATGGAATAGTTAAGGATAATTGGAAGGTAAAATCGAAAAAAAAAGTTAAATTTTTGTATAAAATCTTTAATAATAATTTATACAAGATGAAATTCTCAAATCTGATTCAATTAATCTGTGGAAAATGTAATAAGGAATAAAGTAAGCCTTGGAAACGAAAAATTCATTGAAAATTGAAAAATTTCCATTATTTTGTGCATTTTTTTTAATTTTTTCAAGATTTAAAGAAATGTAAAAAATCATGAAAATTTTGCAATTTTCAATTCATTTTCTGTTTTTAGAGCTTATTTTATCCTTCATTGCATTTCCTATAGATTTACTGAATCAGATTTGATGATTTCATCTTGTATAAATTGTAATCAACGATTTTTTACAAAAATTCAACTTTTTTCCAATTGTACCTCGTAATTATTTTCAAGTGGAGGATAGAATAATTAAATGGAAAACTTACCAAACTGATTTTTCATCTTTGTATCTACTTGGTAAGTCAAATTTCGACATTACGAATGAGAGTCTGTGGATTTGTCTGTAATGACTACTCAATTTGAGGCCAAAGGCGTACTTCAGAAGATTACCGTTGATAAACATCTGGAATATAGAGGAAAACAAAATTCATTGCATAATCAGTGTCATTGATACATTTCACTCCCAATTAGGAAGCTTATTAAAGAATATTGACAAATGTAGGACATTGCATTTGTTATGATGCTAAAAAATAACGTGACACTGAAAATAACAGAAATCTGACAATTCTTAGATTTTTTTTTGCTTTGGAAAAATGAATTATTTCAAAAACATGAAAAATATGCATGTGTAGTGAAGTTAAAAAACTACAAATTCGACTTTTCTAATTGTTTTTTTTTTTATAATAATTTATTTGTTTAAAAAATTTTTAAGTTCAAAAAATTCACAACAAATTGGCAGGTGTCTGGTAATTTCAAGAGTCATAAAAATAACAGACACCTGACAATTTTAAATTTTTTTCTTTTTTTAACAAATAAATTATTAAAAATAAAAGAAAAATGTGTACATGAAAATAAAAAAAAGAGTAAACTAGGGGCAAAATGGATTTTTTTGGCAGAGTGATTCGGCATTTTTTTCTAAAATAAAGGCACTTCTACGAAAAAATTTGAAAAAATTCACCAACAATGTCAACATATTGGAGCATCTTCTCAATTTTTTTCAGATTTTTTCGCAAACTCCTTCACTCCAAAAAAAAATCCTCAATCATTATGTTGAAGAGGTCCATTTTGCCCCAGTCTTTCCTATAAGTGCAAATTTCTTTAAATATTTTTTGTTCAGAGAAATCCTAAAAATTGTAAATTAGTGTTAATTTAATCATCACAGTTATTTCATCATAATATTAATATAAAAATACAGAAATTTTGAGAAACTGTAGCACATAAATTAATTAATTAATTAATTACGTCTGTAGATTGCGTATTGTCATTAACTTTATTAATTTGACACAACCGAGCATATCACTTGGATATTGACACGGAAGCATCGCAAAAAGACTTACATAATCTCGTTTTTATGCATAAATTCCACTTTTTGGCGGGAGTTCTCGTGATGATCAATGATAATTGAATAATCAGAGCCAACGTTAAGTTAATTGACGAATTGACACTTGATGATGTGCTTTCAAACGACCTTTCTCAACGACACTGCAAAACAGAAAAGAAAAACGAGAATCATTGTATCACGTGTTAACAGATAATAAAGTCAAAGTGTTGATGATTGTGTCCATAGTGCATGAGCATGAAATACTTTCTCATAATATTGTCATCTTAGAAACAAAGTGGCGTAAGTGCTATTGATAAAGATAGCACTTACGCCCTTTTAACTCTGACACGATGATATCAACAGTTAACTCCAAGAATTCCTGCTTTATTAGCACTTTTATGTATATATATATATAGATATATATATATGTATATATATATATCATCACCTTAGGAACAGAGTGGCGTAAGTCCTGTATATAAACATAGCACTTACGCCTCTTTGTTTCCAAGTCTATTTTTTGTTCCAACATTTTTTTTAGAATATCTTTGAAATTATTGGAGATACGCCCTTTTTACACTAAGGCTTTTTTCGTAGTTTTTCAAAATCTCTACAATAAAAAGGAGATTAGGGCAAAATCGCTCTATCTCGCTTAGTTTCCGAAATATTTTAGAGAAAATTATCACGAAATGCGCACATATTCGACATTTTTTTTGAATTTTTTTTAAACAAGTAAATTTTTATTGAAAAAAAATATTCAAAAAATTTGTGAATTTCAGTTTTTTTTGAATTTTTAACAGGTCTTTGCCTTAGAATTAAAGGGGCGTAAGTGCTATGTTTATGGATAGCACTTACGCCTCTTTGTTTCTAAGGCAACAATGTGTATATTATTATAAAACTGAAAATAGCAAAAATCTGACAATTTTTTAGCTTTTTTCATTTTTTTAAAAATAAATTCTTGAAAAAAAAAATTCAAAATCCGCATTTGTAGAAAATTTAAAAAACTATAAGTGCAAATTTTTTTATATTTTTTTTTATAATCATTTTTTTGTTTAGAAAAATCCAAAAAAATTTCAGATGTGTTCTAATTTCATTATTATATATTATTGATTTTTCAAAAATAATTTATTTGTTAAGAAAAAAAAGTAAAAATTGTCAAATTTCGACGATTTTCAGTATTTTTTCGATTTTTTCCTGTTTTACCTCTTCATTCATTACTGAATATAGTTGCGTATTTCCCCCCACTCTTCTGCAAATACTTGAAACATATACATATATATATGTATAGTCTATACATACTGTCATTGTTGAGAGTTTTATCACCAATGACATTGTTCCTCCCACGCAGGGCATGGCCAGTTCATGTTTCAGGTAAGAACTGTTTTTTTCGGGTATTTTCAAGTGTTTTTGAGGGTTTAATAATGGCTAAAACGTCAAAATTTCAAAGGATTTTTCATTTTTTGGTCATAATAATGAAGAATGAAGAGTGTGGAGTGATTCATGACGTGAGGTTATGTTTCTGTTGACAAGATAGAACGCTCTTCACCTTTAGACCTATAGTTATTACTCCATTGTTGAAGTTTTTTCAACAATTACACTCGTTTTTCAAATTTTATTTCATTTTTCCTTTATTTTTAAGATGCTAAAGGTGAATAATAAAGTGTGTACTAATAATTTTTTATTTTTTCGGTGAAAAATGAGCAGTAATGTGGATGAGTATGGCTTTGAGAGACCCTCTGACTTCGATTATGGAACCTACGAGGAATTTATGTCCGATTATCTCAAAGTTTTGGCAAAACGTGCTAAAAAATGGTCGGATATCGTTGGAGAAGGTAAATCATTGGAGCGAAGCATTACAATCAAACGATATGTGAGAAAAGGCATTCCAGGAGAATTCAGAGGAATGGTAAAATTTTGAATTTATTCATTTATTCAGCTCTGCCTCCTTTTTTTTAGAACCTTCCTTTCGCATCGATTTGATTTTATCATCTGTTTTTTAATAATAATAATAATACTGGAAATAGCACATGTCCAACGATTTTCAATTTTCTTCTTGCTCAACGAATAAATAATTTAAAAAAAAAATGAAAAATATGCACTTTTAGAAAATTTAAAAAACTATAATTGCAAATTTTTCATTAATATTTTTTTTACAGCAATTTATTTATTTTAAAAAAATTCAAAAAATTGTCAGATTTGTGCTAATTTCATTATCACATTTTTCAAAGAAATAGCTCGGAATCTAAGCGAGATAGAGCATTTTTTATAACACGATTTTGTAGTTTTTGAAATTATTTACAAAAAAGGTCCTTATGAAAATGGCTCTATCTCGCTTAGTTTCCGAGATATTTCCAAAAAACTGATGATAAAATGAAATCGATTTTTCAGAAAAATTTAGAGTTTTATTTATTTTTTTTTCTCGATTATTTAAGGTTTGGCTGTCTGTGAGTGGTGGAGAAGACTTGAAAAATGTTAATCCAGATCTCTATCAGAAGCTTTTGGATGGACCTCATAATAGTGAGATTGCTGAAATTATACGAACTGATCTCCCACGGACATTTCCTGATAATATATTTTTTAATAACACTGTTAATCATCAGCATCAATTGTACAATATTCTATTGGCTTTTGCACATGAAAACCAAACTGTTGGCTACTGTCAAGTAAGTTCAAATTCAAATCATCGCCTTAGAAACAAAGGGGCTTAAGTACTATGCTCATACCCAGGACTTATGCCCCTTTGACTCGAAAACGACGAAATCATTCAAATATAGAAAAAATTGGGTCAAAAATATTCATGAATTTTTTTCAGAGTGAAGGACTTTTTAAAAAATTCTCAAAAAATTTGAGAAGATGCTACAATATCTGAACATTTTTGTTGAATTTTTTCAGATTTTTTTGTGGAGCCCTTTACTGTAAAAAAAAATCCCAGATCATTTTTTTCGTCAGATCAATTTTGCTCCGGTTTCTCCTATAATTAAAAGAAATGTTTAATAAAATTTTTTTTTAAATATTTAGGGACTGAACTATATTGCTGGATTATTACTGCTTGTTACAAAGAATGAAGAAACCGCATTTTGGCTATTAAAAGTATTAATTGAAAAGATATTACCGGATTATTATACACCCACTATGGATGGATTGCTGACAGATATAGATGTATTAGCAGAACTGGTTAAATTAAAAATTCCAGATGTTTATCAGCACGTTACTAGTTTAGGTTTACCATGGGCTGTCATTACAACAAAATGGTTTATATGTTTATTCGCTGAAGTACTGCCAATTGAGGTAAAATTAAATTATTATCTAATCCTCATCTTTTGTTATTGATAATGAAATTAGCACATATCTGATAATTTTTTTAGATTTCTTCAAAACACGTAAATTATTGTTAAAAAAAAATCTAAAAAAAAACTTGCATTTATACTTTTAAATTTTTTACATGTATATATTTTCCATTTTTTCAAAAATAATTTGTTGAAGGAAAAAAATTGTCAAATGTAATCCTTTTGTTTTTTTCGACTTATTTGTTTCGATTTATTTGCAGACAACACTCAGGATTTGGGATTGTCTTTTTTATGAAGGAAGTAAAATTATTTTTCGCGTTGCGCTAACTCTGATTAAAAGAAACAGAGAGAATTTATTATCCTGCCAAGATTTTGCACTACTGGCTGATTGTTTCAAGGATATTACGAAGGATAGTATAGTGTTGCAGTGTCATGACTTTATGCAGGTATTTCAATTATTAAAATGATTTTTAAAAGGAGAATTTCATGAAATTAATGGATTATTCATTTTTTCCAGAGTATCTTTAAGGTTCCTGGATCATTACCGAAATCGACAATAGAAAAAATGCGTAATAGAGTATCAAATGGAAGAGATTTAGAAAAAAAAGCAAAGTTGGAACGGTAGTATTAAATGATACATGATAAATTTTTGTGTTTAAGGGAAACCGAGGGAAAATGGACATTCAGAGGAAAATGATCTAGGATTTTTTTTTAAAAATGGGCGACTTGGTGAAAAAATCTGGAAAAATTCAGGGAGATTCTCCATAATTTCTAGATTGTTGTGTAATTTTTTCAAATTTTTTTATAAGTCCCTTCACTTTTAAAAAAATCCCCTTTCATTCTTCCCCAACTAGTCCATTTTACCTCGGTCTCTTCTACTATCTAGTCTGGTTTAAATTTCATTAATTTTTGTCTGTAAAATATTTAATTTCTCCAAAAACATGAAATCATGAATGACGAAAAAAAAACGAATTGTCTGAAGTCTACTTGTGTTTAGTAGCGTATTTATTGACTCTCTATTTTGCAACAAAAGAAAAAAATCGCTGGATCGATAGTTACAATTGAATAATTGATTTTATAAAGTTGCAGAAGTAAACAATTGACTCCATTGGCTATAAGTTTTGCGACTAGAATTAGAATAATATTTAAAAAGGGGAATTAATTCTATTGAAGATTAATGTAAAACCTTATTATTAATGAACAATTATACATTAAAAAATTGGTAAAAAAAAAAGTTGAATGAAGCTGATAATGAAAAATAAACGTGATTAAGTATAAAGAATTAATCCACGTGATTTTCTTCTTATTTTTGTTTTTTCAAAATTTATTAAGCATTTAACTTAACAATTTGTTCTCTATTATTATTTAAGAATTAAAATTAAAATGAAACGAATATTTAAAATACTTCGTAATAATATTTACACACTTATGATTTAATTCTCAATGACTTGTAACACTAATAAATAATTATTTTTCCATTAGATCTTTGGCTTCATTTATTTTTGCAGCAATGTATGGTGATCCACCTCTATCAGGATGATTAGCAGACATGACTTTTTTAAATTGTTCTTTAACTTTAATTTTATTTGCTGTTGGTGATACGCCTAGAATAAGACTTGCCTCTCTTTTAGTCATTGTTGGCTCAAATCCACCCTTATAATACTTGCTATTTGCTAGTGACTGAACAAATGGAGCAAAGATTGTATATTTTAGTTTTTAAAAAAATAGGGAAACGTGCTCGTTGCCTTAGAAACAAAGGGGCGTAAGTTCTACCCTTAAAAATAACACTTACGCCACTTTGTTCCTAAGGTGACTTGCTCTAAAGTTGCATTTTTAATGAGAAACTACCTGTGAATCTAGCTTGGGTAACGATTGAAAAGCCTCAGACATTTTTTTTGAAAGAGTTGGCATTGACCTGATGATATAACGACCCCCAAATCCAATAATGGCAATACCAACACCTGCTACAACAGCTGTACTCGCCTAAAAATTAACACAAATTCATTGACTTTTTAAGAATGTTTACCTTTTAAGTTCACACACATGGTCCACTCTTCTATATCGTTGCTTAGGAGCAAAAGGGCGTAAGTGCTATGGATGAAGATAACACTTACGCCCTTTTGATCCTAAGGTGACGATGTGATATGATGAAACATTTTGGTTAGATAGGTTCATCACTCATTATTCACTTGGTGAACACTGAATTATTGATAAATAAGTAAATAAATGAACAAATAAATAAATAATCAGTAACAGGAGTTTTTTCAACTAGTTAATTTAGTTATTCTCACCATTTTTCAATGGAAAAACAAAATACGACGTTTAATTTTTAACGCAGTTGGAAAAAATACGTTGTTGCCACCAGAGACGTTTCTTTGGAACTAAAAAATGTACTTTTGGAGACAAGTTCACGTTGTTCGAGAGATTATCTGGCTCGAAATTCTCATCTGGTTTGGGCCAGATAATCTAGATTTTCTCGAATCGCTTTTAGAATGAGGAAAAAAAGAAGATATAACACTTGCCTTTATAGAGGTTATATATAGGCTCCTTAATTTAAATATTAAAATGCAAATAATCTTGAATAAGTATTGAAAAAAATACTAATTTTTTCATTTTTTCACAACTAATTTTGATTATTTAGGGAAATTTTTATAGGGACCCATTTTAATATATTGTTCAGAAAATATTTGAGTACACCTTAGTTTTTTTTTTCAAACGGTTCAAGATTATTTCTTATTTTTAACGAATTTTCAGTCTAAATTGAGTGGACTAATAGCCAAAAGAAATAAGAAGAAAAATTGCTTTTCGAGTAAATTTGTTCGACGATTTTTAAGTCGAATTTTACGTCTAGATGACATTTATTCAGGCTCTTCGTCGCTTCTGACGGTTACAACAGCTAAAATACATATTTTGTCATTTTTTTTAAACAAATAAATTAATTGAAGAGAGGAAGAAAAATAGGTACATATATTTACCTATTTTTCTCCCTTTCTAATTAAAAAAACTTCAGAGGCAAAATGTTGTAATATTGATTAACGAATTCATTTTCATTTTTTGAGTTGATGTACTGATTGTTCATGAGAGTACTGAATATTGCAAAAATTATTAAAAACATCAAAAAATTGTTAAATATTTTTTTTATAATAATTCATTTGTTTAGAAATATAATGTTAAATAGTATAATATTATAGTAATTGATATTTCATAATTTTCAATATTACAATATATCGTCATTCTAGGAACAAAGAGGCGTAAGTGCTATGCTTAAATACAGCACTTACGCCTCTTTGATTCTAAGGGCTCAAGCACAATGATAAAACCGAATGATAAAGCCGAAAAATTCAATCGACTGTTGAAAGGAAATTGCTCGATTTTTTCAATCGAGACCCCATTCTTATTCCAATTGGCTACATCCCCATACAGCGTAACCAGACTCTTTTGCTGACGAGTAGCCTGGCTGTGGCGCTGAAGTAGCCGAAAGTAGCCAGAAATTATTTTGAATGAGGGACATGAAATGAATAATTTATCTGTATAATTGTTATTATTATTATTATTCAATATATATCACTAAATATTTATTTCGATAATCATGAAATTTTCAATCTTTTTTTATTTTTATATTCAATTTATAACAAGTATATTTATTCAATAGAAGAATATAAAATTTTTCAATTTCTAGGTGATCAAAGAAATCTGAAAATTAAATATTTTTCAATACTCGTAAATATCATCAGACAGCTCATCAATATTGATGTCTTCTGCATATTTAATTAAATTGAGAACTTTGTCAATGTCCTCATCATTAGTTTGGTTATCATTATTACTATGACTGTCATCTTTGGTTTCAATTATATTTTACTAGCGCCGTCGGCGGCCGCCTCCGTTGATTAGCGTAGACTTCTATTTTTTATTTTAAATTTTAATGATACCTCCGTATACGTAGCAGATAGAAAAATTATTTTCAAAGCTAACTAATCCTTAAATTTTTCGGAATAGTTTAGGGAAGTTTAGGGAAGCATTTTTATAATTTGGGAAAGAGTCATTAATTTATTATTAATTCAAACGTTTGAAGTGAAACTTCTTTCTTTAGGTATAGATAGCAGAAATAGCTATCAGAGATAGCAGAATTTAGGATTAGTTAGAATTCAGGCTAGGCCAGGCTCGGCAGGCTCCGCCAGGCTCCGCTAGGCTCCGCTAGGCTCCGCCAGGCTCCGCTAGGCTCCGCCAGGCTCCGCCAGGCTCCGCCAGGCTCCGCCAGGCTCAGCTAGGCTCCGCCAGGCTCCGCCAGGCTATATAATCGACTATTTTCATTTCGAGTTCGATTATCCTTCAATTCGAGATGGGATCCGCCATGTTCGATTTAAATACCCTGTCCATTTTATGAAGGGAAGACAGCACGATCGATACTTTCAATCATATTTCGAATAATATGTTGATATAACATGATGCAATAAAATGTGGTGGTAAATTTAAATGGAAACATTCATTGTATTCTCATTTTCACAATTCATTCTTATTCTCATCATTTTTTATATTTTTAGGTAAATGAAATTGAAGGTCGAAAGAAAAAATTCTCACTGCAATAAAAAAGTAGCCTTATGGCGACAAGTAGCCTTCCTTCGAATTTTAGTAGCCGGCCAATTCAAGAAGTAGCCTAAATGGCGATAAGTAGCCCCATATGGCAACCCTGTCCCCATAGAGGGGCAAGTGCCAGATCGAGACCCCATTATTCATATTCATTGGCTCATATTTCGGTAAATATGGTTCAAACAGCCAATGTAAATTAGTAGGGGATCTAGCAGAGATCATCAAGATGCTGGAAAACTCTAAATATACTTGAAAAATACAAGCCGAAAAATTTAATTGACTGTTGAAAGGAAATTGCTCGATTTTTTCAATCGAGACCCACTTCTTATTCCAATTGGCTATATCCCCATAGAGGGGCAAGTGCCATAGCGAGACCCCATTATTAATATTCATTGGCTCATATTTCGGTGAATATGGTTTAAACAGCCAATGTAAATTAGTAGGGGATCTAGCCGAGATCATCAAGATGCTGGAAAACTCTAAATAAACTCGAAAAATATAATCCGAAAAATTTAATTGACTGTTGAAAGGAAATTGCTCGGTTTTCTCAATCGAGATGCCATTCTTATCCCAATTGGCTATATCCCCATAGAGGGGCAAGTGCCATATCGAGACCCCATTATTCATATTCATTGGCTCATATTTCGGTAAATATGATTCAAGCAGCCAATGTAAATTAGTAGGGGATCTAGCAGAGATCATCAAGATGCTGGAAACCTCTAAGTGAACTCGAAAAATATAATCCGAAAAATTTAATTGACTGTTGAAAGGAAATTGCTCGGTTTTTTCAATCGAGACCCCATTCTTATTCCAATTGGCTACATCCCCATAGAGGGGCAAGTGCCCTATCGAGACCCCATTATTCATATTCATTGGCTCATATTTCGGTAAATATGGTTCAAACAGCCAATGTAAATTAGTAGGGGATCTAGCAGAGATCATCAAGATGCTGGAAAACTCTAAATATACTTGAAAAATACAAGCCGAAAAATTTAATTGACTGTTGAAAGGAAATTGCTCGATTTTTTCAATCGAGACCCCATTCTTATTCCAATTGGCTGTATCCCCATAGAGGGGCAAGTTCCATATCGAGACCCCATTATTCTCATTCATTGGCTCATATTTGGGTAAATATGGTTCAAACAGCCAATGTAAATTAGTAGGGGATCTAGCAGAGATCATCAAGATGCTGGAAAACTCTAAATAAACTCGAAAAATATAATCCGAAAAATTTAATTGACTGTTGAAAGGAAATTGCTCGATTTTTTCAATCGAGACCCACTTCTTATTCCAATTGACTATATCCCCATAGAGGGGCAAGTGCCATAGCGAGACCCCATTATTAATATTCATTGACTCATATTTCGGTGAATATGGTTTAAACAGCCAATGTCAATTAGTAGGGGATCTAGCCGAGATCATCAAGATGCTGGAAAACTCTAAATAAACTCGAAAAATATAATCCGAAAAATTTAATTGACTGTTGAAAGGAAATTGCTCGGTTTTCTCAATCGAGATCCCATTCTTATCCCAATTGGCTATATCCCCATAGAGGGGCAAGTGCCATATCGAGACCCCATTATTCATATTCATTGGCTCATATTTCGGTAAATATGGTTCAAGCAGCCAATGTAAATTAGTAGGGGATCTAGCAGAGATCATCAAGATGCTGGAAAACTCTAAATATACTTGAAAAATACAAGCCGAAAAATTTAATTGACTGTTGAAAGGAAATTGCTCGATTTTTTCATTCGAGACCCCATTCTTATTCCAATTGGCTATATCCCCATAGAGGGGCAAGTGCCCTATCGAGACCCCATCATTCATATTCATTGGCTCATATTTCGGTAAATATGGTTCAAACAGCCAATGTAAATTAGTAGGGGATCTAGCAGAGATCATCAAGATGCTGGAAAACTCTAAATATACTTGAAAAATACAAGCCGAAAAATTTAATTGACTGTTGAAAGGAAATTGCTCGATTTTTTCAATCGAGACCCCATTCTTATTCCAATTGGCTGTATCCCCATAGAGGGGCAAGTTCCATATCGAGACCCCATTATTCTCATTCATTGGCTCATATTTCGGTAAATATGGTTCAAACAGCCAATGTAAATTAGTAGGGGATCTAGCAGAGATCATCAAGATGCTGGAAAACTCTAAATAAACTCGAAAAATATAATCCGAAAAATTTAATTGACTGTTGAAAGGAAATTGCTCGGTTTTTTCAATCGAGACCCCATTCTTATTCCAATTGGCTGTATCCCCATAGAGGGGCAAGTTCCATATCGAGACCCCATTATTCTCATTCATTGGCTCATATTTCGGTAAATATGGTTCAAGCAGCCAATGTAAATTAGTAGGGGATCTAGCAGAGATCATCAAGATGCTGGAAAACTCTAAATATACTTGAAAAATACAAGCCGAAAAATTTAATTGACTGTTGAAAGGAAATTGCTCGATTTTTTCAATCGAGACCCCATTATTCTCATTCATTGGCTCATATTTCGGTAAATATGGTTCAAGCAGCCAATGTAAATTAGTAGGGGATCTAGCAGAGATCATCAAGATGCTGGAAAACTCTAAATATACTTGAAAAATACAAGCCGAAAAATTTAATTGACTGTTGAAAGGAAATTGCTCGATTTTTTCAATCGAGACCCCATTCTTATTCCAATTGGCTGTATCCCCATAGAGGGGCAAGTTCCATATCGAGACCCCATTATTCTCATTCATTGGCTCATATTTCGGTAAATATGGTTCAAACAGCCAATGTAAATTAGTAGGGGATCTAGCAGAGATCATCAAGATGCTGGAAAACTCTAAATGAACTCGAAAAATATAATCCGAAAAATTTAATTGACTGTTGAAAGGAAATTGCTCGGTTTTTTGAATCGAGACCCCATTCTTATTCCAATTGGCTGTATCCCCATAGAGGGGCAAGTTCCATATCGAGACCCCATTATTCTCATTCATTGGCTCATATTTCGGTAAATATGGTTCAAGCAGCCAATGTAAATTAGTAGGGGATCTAGCAGAGATCATCAAGATGCTGGAAAACTCTAAATATACTTGAAAAATACAAGCCGAAAAATTTAATTGACTGTTGAAAGGAAATTGCTCGATTTTTTCAATCGAGACCCCATTCTTATTCCAATTGGCTGTATCCCCATAGAGGGGCAAGTTCCATATCGAGACCCCATTATTCTCATTCATTGGCTCATATTTCGGTAAATATGGTTCAAACAGCCAATGTAAATTAGTAGGGGATCTAGCAGAGATCATCAAGATGCTGGAAAACTCTAAATGAACTCGAAAAATATAATCCGAAAAATTTAATTGACTGTTGAAAGGAAATTGCTCGGTTTTTTGAATCGAGACCCCATTCTTATTCCAATTGGCTGTATCCCCATAGAGGGGCAAGTTCCATATCGAGACCCCATTATTCTCATTCATTGGCTCATATTTCGGTAAATATGGTTCAAGCAGCCAATGTAAATTAGTAGGGGATCTAGCAGAGATCATCAAGATGCTGGAAAACTCTAAATATACTTGAAAAATACAAGCCGAAAAATTTAATTGACTGTTGAAAGGAAATTGCTCGATTTTTTCAATCGAGACCCCATTCTTATTCCAATTGGCTGTATCCCCATAGAGGGGCAAGTTCCATATCGAGACCCCATTATTCTCATTCATTGGCTCATATTTCGGTAAATATGGTTCAAACAGCCAATGTAAATTAGTAGGGGATCTAGCAGAGATCATCAAGATGCTGGAAAACTCTAAATAAACTCGAAAAATATAATCCGAAAAATTTAATTGACTGTTGAAAGGAAATTGCTCGGTTTTTTCAATCGAGACCCCATTCTTATTCCAATTGGCTGTATCCCCATAGAGGGGCAAGTTCCATATCGAGACCCCATTATTCTCATTCATTGGCTCATATTTCGGTAAATATGGTTCAAGCAGCCAATGTAAATTAGTAGGGGATCTAGCAGAGATCATCAAGATGCTGGAAAACTCTAAATATACTTGAAAAATACAAGCCGAAAAATTTAATTGACTGTTGAAAGGAAATTGCTCGATTTTTTCAATCGAGACCCCATTCTTATTCCAATTGGCTATATCCCCATAGAGGGGCAAGTGCCCTATCGAGACCCCATTATTCATATTCATTGACTCATATTTCGGTGAATATGGTTTAAACAGCCAATGTCAATTAGTAGGGGATCTAGCCGAGATCATCAAGATGCTGGAAAACTCTAAATAAACTCGAAAAATATAATCCGAAAAATTTAATTGACTGTTGAAAGGAAATTGCTCGGTTTTCTCAATCGAGACCCCATTCTTATTCCAATTGGCTATATCCCCATAGAGGGGCAAGTGCCCTATCGAGACCCCATTATTCATATTCATTGGCTCATATTTCGGTAAATATGGTTCAAACAGCCAATGTAAATTAGTAGGGGATCTAGCAGAGATCATCAAGATGCTGGAAAACTCTAAATATACTTGAAAAATACAAGCCGAAAAATTTAATTGACTGTTGAAAGGAAATTGCTCGATTTTTTCAATCGAGACCCCATTCTTATTCCAATTGGCTGTATCCCCATAGAGGGGCAAGTTCCATATCGAGACCCCATTATTCTCATTCATTGGCTCATATTTCGATAAATATGGTTCAAACAGCCAATGTAAATTAGTAGGGGATCTAGCAGAGATCATCAAGATGCTGGAAAACTCTAAATAAACTCGAAAAATATAATCCGAAAAATTTAATTGACTGTTGAAAGGAAATTGCTCGGTTTTTTCAATCGAGACCCCATTCTTATTCCAATTGGCTGTATCCCCATAGAGGGGCAAGTTCCATATCGAGACCCCATTATTCTCATTCATTGGCTCATATTTCGGTAAATATGGTTCAAGCAGCCAATGTAAATTAGTAGGGGATCTAGCAGAGATCATCAAGATGCTGGAAAACTCTAAATAAACTCGAAAAATATAATCCGAAAAATTTAATTGACTGTTGAAAGGAAATTGCTCGGTTTTTTCAATCGAGACCCCATTCTTATTCCAATTGGCTGTATCCCCATAGAGGGGCAAGTTCCATATCGAGACCCCATTATTCTCATTCATTGGCTCATATTTCGGTAAATATGGTTCAAACAGCCAATGTAAATTAGTAGGGGATCTAGCAGAGATCATCAAGATGCTGGAAAACTCTACATAAACTCGAAAAATATAATCCGAAAAATTTAATTGACTGTTGAAAGGAAATTGCTCGGTTTTTTCAATCGAGACCCCATTCTTATTCCAATTGGCTGTATCCCCATAGAGGGGCAAGTTCCATATCGAGACCCCATTATTCTCATTCATTGGCTCATATTTCGGTAAATATGGTTCAAGCAGCCAATGTAAATTAGTAGGGGATCTAGCAGAGATCATCAAGATGCTGGAAAACTCTAAATATACTTGAAAAATACAAGCCGAAAAATTTAATTGACTGTTGAAAGGAAATTGCTCGATTTTTTCAATCGAGACCCCATTCTTATTCCAATTGGCTATATCCCCATAGAGGGGCAAGTTCCATATCGAGACCCCATTATTCTCATTCATTGGCTCATATTTCGGTAAATATGGTTCAAGCAGCCAATGTAAATTAGTAGGGGATCTAGCAGAGATCATCAAGATGCTGGAAAACTCTAAATATACTTGAAAAATACAAGCCGAAAAATTTAATTGACTGTTGAAAGGAAATTGCTCGATTTTTTCAATCGAGACCCCATTCTTATTCCAATTGGCTATATCCCCATAGAGGGGCAAGTGCCCTATCGAGACCCCATTATTCATATTCATTGACTCATATTTCGGTGAATATGGTTTAAACAGCCAATGTCAATTAGTAGGGGATCTAGCCGAGATCATCAAGATGCTGGAAAACTCTAAATAAACTCGAAAAATATAATCCGAAAAATTTAATTGACTGTTGAAAGGAAATTGCTCGGTTTTCTCAATCGAGACCCCATTCTTATTCCAATTGGCTATATCCCCATAGAGGGGCAAGTGCCCTATCGAGACCCCATTATTCATATTCATTGGCTCATATTTCGGTAAATATGGTTCAAACAGCCAATGTAAATTAGTAGGGGATCTAGCAGAGATCATCAAGATGCTGGAAAACTCTAAATATACTTGAAAAATACAAGCCGAAAAATTTAATTGACTGTTGAAAGGAAATTGCTCGATTTTTTCAATCGAGACCCCATTCTTATTCCAATTGGCTGTATCCCCATAGAGGGGCAAGTTCCATATCGAGACCCCATTATTCTCATTCATTGGCTCATATTTCGATAAATATGGTTCAAACAGCCAATGTAAATTAGTAGGGGATCTAGCAGAGATCATCAAGATGCTGGAAAACTCTAAATAAACTCGAAAAATATAATCCGAAAAATTTAATTGACTGTTGAAAGGAAATTGCTCGGTTTTTTCAGTCGAGACCCCATTCTTATTCCAATTGGCTGTATCCCCATAGAGGGGCAAGTTCCATATCGAGACCCCATTATTCTCATTCATTGGCTCATATTTCGGTAAATATGGTTCAAGCAGCCAATGTAAATTAGTAGGGGATCTAGCAGAGATCATCAAGATGCTGGAAAACTCTAAATATACTTGAAAAATACAAGCCGAAAAATTTAATTGACTGTTGAAAGGAAATTGCTCGATTTTTTCAATCGAGACCCCATTCTTATTCCAATTGGCTATATCCCCATAGAGGGGCAAGTGCCCTATCGAGACCCCATTATTCATATTCATTGACTCATATTTCGGTGAATATGGTTTAAACAGCCAATGTCAATTAGTAGGGGATCTAGCCGAGATCATCAAGATGCTGGAAAACTCTAAATAAACTCGAAAAATATAATCCGAAAAATTTAATTGACTGTTGAAAGGAAATTGCTCGGTTTTCTCAATCGAGACCCCATTCTTATTCCAATTGGCTATATCCCCATAGAGGGGCAAGTGCCCTATCGAGACCCCATTATTCATATTCATTGACTCATATTTCGGTGAATATGGTTTAAACAGCCAATGTCAATTAGTAGGGGATCTAGCCGAGATCATCAAGATGCTGGAAAACTCTAAATATACTTGAAAAATACAAGCCGAAAAATTTAATTGACTGTTGAAAGGAAATTGCTCGATTTTTTCATTCGAGACCCCATTCTTATTCCAATTGGCTATATCCCCATAGAGGGGCAAGTGCCCTATCGAGACCCCATCATTCATATTCATTGGCTCATATTTCGGTAAATATGGTTCAAACAGCCAATGTAAATTAGTAGGGGATCTAGCAGAGATCATCAAGATGCTGGAAAACTCTAAATATACTTGAAAAATACAAGCCGAAAAATTTAATTGACTGTTGAAAGGAAATTGCTCGATTTTTTCAATCGAGACCCCATTCTTATTCCAATTGGCTGTATCCCCATAGAGGGGCAAGTTCCATATCGAGACCCCATTATTCTCATTCATTGGCTCATATTTCGGTAAATATGGTTCAAACAGCCAATGTAAATTAGTAGGGGATCTAGCAGAGATCATCAAGATGCTGGAAAACTCTAAATAAACTCGAAAAATATAATCCGAAAAATTTAATTGACTGTTGAAAGGAAATTGCTCGATTTTTTCAATCGAGACCCCATTCTTATTCCAATTGGCTATATCCCCATAGAGGGGCAAGTGCCCTATCGAGACCCCATTATTCATATTCATTGACTCATATTTCGGTGAATATGGTTTAAACAGCCAATGTCAATTAGTAGGGGATCTAGCCGAGATCATCAAGATGCTGGAAAACTCTAAATAAACTCGAAAAATATAATCCGAAAAATTTAATTGACTGTTGAAAGGAAATTGCTCGGTTTTCTCAATCGAGATCCCATTCTTATCCCAATTGGCTATATCCCCATAGAGGGGCAAGTGCCATATCGAGACCCCATTATTCATATTCATTGGCTCATATTTCGGTAAATATGGTTCAAGCAGCCAATGTAAATTAGTAGGGGATCTAGCAGAGATCATCAAGATGCTGGAAAACTCTAAATATACTTGAAAAATACAAGCCGAAAAATTTAATTGACTGTTGAAAGGAAATTGCTCGATTTTTTCAATCGAGACCCCATTCTTATTCCAATTGGCTATATCCCCATAGAGGGGCAAGTGCCCTATCGAGACCCCATTATTCATATTCATTGGCTCATATTTCGGTAAATATGGTTCAAACAGCCAATGTAAATTAGTAGGGGATCTAGCAGAGATCATCAAGATGCTGGAAAACTCTAAATATACTTGAAAAATACAAGCCGAAAAATTTAATTGACTGTTGAAAGGAAATTGCTCGATTTTTTCAATCGAGACCCCATTCTTATTCCAATTGGCTGTATCCCCATAGAGGGGCAAGTTCCATATCGAGACCCCATTATTCTCATTCATTGGCTCATATTTCGGTAAATATGGTTCAAACAGCCAATGTAAATTAGTAGGGGATCTAGCAGAGATCATCAAGATGCTGGAAAACTCTAAATAAACTCGAAAAATATAATCCGAAAAATTTAATTGACTGTTGAAAGGAAATTGCTCGATTTTTTCAATCGAGACCCCATTCTTATTCCAATTGGCTATATCCCCATAGAGGGGCAAGTGCCATATCGAGACCCCATTATTCATATTCATTGGCTCATATTTCAGTAAATATGGTTCAAGCAACCAATGTAAATTAGTAGGGGATCTAGCAGAGATCATCAAGATGCTGGAAAACTCTAAATATACTTGAAAAATACAAGCCGAAAAATTTAATTGACTGTTGAAAGGAAATTGCTCGATTTTTTCAATCGAGACCCCATTCTTATTCCAATTGGCTATATCCCCATAGAGGGGCAAGTGCCCTATCGAGACCCCATTATTCTCATTCATTGGCTCATATTTCGGTAAATATGGTTCAAACAGCCAATGTAAATTAGTAGGGGATCTAGCAGAGATCATCAAGATGCTGGAAAACTCTAAATAAACTCGAAAAATATAATCCGAAAAATTTAATTGACTGTTGAAAGGAAATTGCTCGATTTTTTCAATCGAGACCCCATTCTTATTCCAATTGGCTATATCCCCATAGAGGGGCAAGTGCCATATCGAGACCCCATTATTCATATTCATTGGCTCATATTTCGGTAAATATGGTTCAAGCAGCCAATGTAAATTAGTAGGGGATCTAGCAGAGATCATCAAGATGCTGGAAACCTCTAAATAAACTCGAAAAATATAATCCGAAAAATTTAATTGACTGTTGAAAGGAAATTGCTCGATTTTTTCAATCGAGACCCCATTCTTATTCCAATTGGCTGTGTCCCCATAGAGGGGCAAGTGCCATAGCGAGACCCCATTATTAATATTCATTGACTCATTTTTCGGTAAATATGGTTCAAACAGCCAATGTAAATTAGTAGGGGATCTAGCAGAGATCATCAAGATGCTGGAAAACTCTAAATAAACTCGAAAAATATAATCCGAAAAATTTAATTGACTGTTGAAAGGAAATTGCTCGGTTTTTTCAATCGAGACCCCATTCTTATTCCAATTGGCTACATCCCCATAGAGGGGCAAGTGCCCTATCGAGACCCCATTATTCATATTCATTGGCTCATATTTCGGTAAATATGGTTCAAACAGCCAATGTAAATTAGTAGGGGATCTAGCAGAGATCATCAAGATGCTGGAAAACTCTAAATATACTTGAAAAATACAAGCCGAAAAATTTAATTGACTGTTGAAAGGAAATTGCTCGATTTTTTCAATCGAGACCCCATTCTTATTCCAATTGGCTGTATCCCCATAGAGGGGCAAGTTCCATATCGAGACCCCATTATTCTCATTCATTGGCTCATATTTGGGTAAATATGGTTCAAACAGCCAATGTAAATTAGTAGGGGATCTAGCAGAGATCATCAAGATGCTGGAAAACTCTAAATAAACTCGAAAAATATAATCCGAAAAATTTAATTGACTGTTGAAAGGAAATTGCTCGATTTTTTCAATCGAGACCCACTTCTTATTCCAATTGACTATATCCCCATAGAGGGGCAAGTGCCATAGCGAGACCCCATTATTAATATTCATTGACTCATATTTCGGTGAATATGGTTTAAACAGCCAATGTCAATTAGTAGGGGATCTAGCAGAGATCATCAAGATGCTGGAAAACTCTAAATATACTTGAAAAATACAAGCCGAAAAATTTAATTGACTGTTGAAAGGAAATTGCTCGATTTTTTCAATCGAGACCCCATTCTTATTCCAATTGGCTGTATCCCCATAGAGGGGCAAGTTCCATATCGAGACCCCATTATTCTCATTCATTGGCTCATATTTGGGTAAATATGGTTCAAACAGCCAATGTAAATTAGTAGGGGATCTAGCCGAGATCATCAAGATGCTGGAAAACTCTAAATAAACTCGAAAAATATAATCCGAAAAATTTAATTGACTGTTGAAAGGAAATTGCTCGGTTTTCTCAATCGAGATCCCATTCTTATCCCAATTGGCTATATCCCCATAGAGGGGCAAGTGCCCTATCGAGACCCCATTATTCATATTCATTGACTCATATTTCGGTGAATATGGTTTAAACAGCCAATGTCAATTAGTAGGGGATCTAGCCGAGATCATCAAGATGCTGGAAAACTCTAAATAAACTCGAAAAATATAATCCGAAAAATTTAATTGACTGTTGAAAGGAAATTGCTCGGTTTTCTCAATCGAGACCCCATTCTTATTCCAATTGGCTATATCCCCATAGAGGGGCAAGTGCCCTATCGAGACCCCATTATTCATATTCATTGGCTCATATTTCGGTAAATATGGTTCAAGCAGCCAATGTCAATTAGTAGGGGATCTAGCAGAGATCATCAAGATGCTGGAAAACTCTAAATATACTTGAAAAATACAAGCCGAAAAATTTAATTGACTGTTGAAAGGAAATTGCTCGATTTTTTCAATCGAGACCCCATTCTTATTCCAATTGGCTATATCCCCATAGAGGGGCAAGTGCCCTATCGAGACCCCATTATTCATATTCATTGACTCATATTTCGGTGAATATGGTTTAAACAGCCAATGTCAATTAGTAGGGGATCTAGCCGAGATCATCAAGATGCTGGAAAACTCTAAATAAACTCGAAAAATATAATCCGAAAAATTTAATTGACTGTTGAAAGGAAATTGCTCGGTTTTCTCAATCGAGACCCCATTCTTATTCCAATTGGCTATATCCCCATAGAGGGGCAAGTGCCCTATCGAGACCCCATTATTCATATTCATTGACTCATATTTCGGTGAATATGGTTTAAACAGCCAATGTCAATTAGTAGGGGATCTAGCCGAGATCATCAAGATGCTGGAAAACTCTAAATAAACTCGAAAAATATAATCCGAAAAATTTAATTGACTGTTGAAAGGAAATTGCTCGGTTTTCTCAATCGAGATCCCATTCTTATCCCAATTGGCTATATCCCCATAGAGGGGCAAGTGCCATATCGAGACCCCATTATTCATATTCATTGGCTCATATTTCGGTAAATATGGTTCAAGCAGCCAATGTAAATTAGTAGGGGATCTAGCAGAGATCATCAAGATGCTGGAAAACTCTAAATATACTTGAAAAATACAAGCCGAAAAATTTAATTGACTGTTGAAAGGAAATTGCTCGATTTTTTCAATCGAGACCCCATTCTTATTCCAATTGGCTATATCCCCATAGAGGGGCAAGTGCCCTATCGAGACCCCATTATTCATATTCATTGGCTCATATTTCGGTAAATATGGTTCAAACAGCCAATGTAAATTAGTAGGGGATCTAGCAGAGATCATCAAGATGCTGGAAAACTCTAAATATACTTGAAAAATACAAGCCGAAAAATTTAATTGACTGTTGAAAGGAAATTGCTCGATTTTTTCAATCGAGACCCCATTCTTATTCCAATTGGCTGTATCCCCATAGAGGGGCAAGTTCCATATCGAGACCCCATTATTCTCATTCATTGGCTCATATTTCGGTAAATATGGTTCAAACAGCCAATGTAAATTAGTAGGGGATCTAGCAGAGATCATCAAGATGCTGGAAAACTCTAAATAAACTCGAAAAATATAATCCGAAAAATTTAATTGACTGTTGAAAGGAAATTGCTCGATTTTTTCAATCGAGACCCCATTCTTATTCCAATTGGCTATATCCCCATAGAGGGGCAAGTGCCATATCGAGACCCCATTATTCATATTCATTGGCTCATATTTCGGTAAATATGGTTCAAGCAACCAATGTAAATTAGTAGGGGATCTAGCAGAGATCATCAAGATGCTGGAAAACTCTAAATATACTTGAAAAATACAAGCCGAAAAATTTAATTGACTGTTGAAAGGAAATTGCTCGATTTTTTCAATCGAGACCCCATTCTTATTCCAATTGGCTATATCCCCATAGAGGGGCAAGTGCCCTATCGAGACCCCATTATTCTCATTCATTGGCTCATATTTCGGTAAATATGGTTCAAACAGCCAATGTAAATTAGTAGGGGATCTAGCAGAGATCATCAAGATGCTGGAAAACTCTAAATAAACTCGAAAAATATAATCCGAAAAATTTAATTGACTGTTGAAAGGAAATTGCTCGATTTTTTCAATCGAGACCCCATTCTTATTCCAATTGGCTATATCCCCATAGAGGGGCAAGTGCCATATCGAGACCCCATTATTCATATTCATTGGCTCATATTTCGGTAAATATGGTTCAAGCAACCAATGTAAATTAGTAGGGGATCTAGCAGAGATCATCAAGATGCTGGAAAACTCTAAATATACTTGAAAAATACAAGCCGAAAAATTTAATTGACTGTTGAAAGGAAATTGCTCGATTTTTTCAATCGAGACCCCATTCTTATTCCAATTGGCTATATCCCCATAGAGGGGCAAGTGCCCTATCGAGACCCCATTATTCTCATTCATTGGCTCATATTTCGGTAAATATGGTTCAAACAGCCAATGTAAATTAGTAGGGGATCTAGCAGAGATCATCAAGATGCTGGAAAACTCTAAATAAACTCGAAAAATATAATCCGAAAAATTTAATTGACTGTTGAAAGGAAATTGCTCGATTTTTTCAATCGAGACCCCATTCTTATTCCAATTGGCTGTGTCCCCATAGAGGGGCAAGTGCCATAGCGAGACCCCATTATTAATATTCATTGACTCATTTTTCGGTAAATATGGTTCAAACAGCCAATGTAAATTAGTAGGGGATCTAGCAGAGATCATCAAGATGCTGGAAAACTCTAAATAAACTCGAAAAATATAATCCGAAAAATTTAATCGACTGTTGAAAGGAAATTGCTCGGTTTTTTCAATCGAGACCCCATTCTTATTCCAATTGGCTACATCCCCATAGAGGGGCAAGTGCCCTATCGAGACCCCATTATTCATATTCATTGGCTCATATTTCGGTAAATATGGTTCAAACAGCCAATGTAAATTAGTAGGGGATCTAGCAGAGATCATCAAGATGCTGGAAAACTCTAAATATACTTGAAAAATACAAGCCGAAAAATTTAATTGACTGTTGAAAGGAAATTGCTCGATTTTTTCAATCGAGACCCCATTCTTATTCCAATTGGCTGTATCCCCATAGAGGGGCAAGTTCCATATCGAGACCCCATTATTCTCATTCATTGGCTCATATTTGGGTAAATATGGTTCAAACAGCCAATGTAAATTAGTAGGGGATCTAGCAGAGATCATCAAGATGCTGGAAAACTCTAAATAAACTCGAAAAATATAATCCGAAAAATTTAATTGACTGTTGAAAGGAAATTGCTCGATTTTTTCAATCGAGACCCACTTCTTATTCCAATTGACTATATCCCCATAGAGGGGCAAGTGCCATAGCGAGACCCCATTATTAATATTCATTGACTCATATTTCGGTGAATATGGTTTAAACAGCCAATGTCAATTAGTAGGGGATCTAGCAGAGATCATCAAGATGCTGGAAAACTCTAAATATACTTGAAAAATACAAGCCGAAAAATTTAATTGACTGTTGAAAGGAAATTGCTCGATTTCTTCAATCGAGACCCCATTCTTATTCCAATTGGCTGTATCCCCATAGAGGGGCAAGTTCCATATCGAGACCCCATTATTCTCATTCATTGGCTCATATTTGGGTAAATATGGTTCAAACAGCCAATGTAAATTAGTAGGGGATCTAGCCGAGATCATCAAGATGCTGGAAAACTCTAAATAAACTCGAAAAATATAATCCGAAAAATTTAATTGACTGTTGAAAGGAAATTGCTCGGTTTTCTCAATCGAGATCCCATTCTTATCCCAATTGGCTATATCCCCATAGAGGGGCAAGTGCCCTATCGAGACCCCATTATTCATATTCATTGACTCATATTTCGGTGAATATGGTTTAAACAGCCAATGTCAATTAGTAGGGGATCTAGCCGAGATCATCAAGATGCTGGAAAACTCTAAATAAACTCGAAAAATATAATCCGAAAAATTTAATTGACTGTTGAAAGGAAATTGCTCGGTTTTCTCAATCGAGACCCCATTCTTATTCCAATTGGCTATATCCCCATAGAGGGGCAAGTGCCCTATCGAGACCCCATTATTCATATTCATTGGCTCATATTTCGGTAAATATGGTTCAAGCAGCCAATGTCAATTAGTAGGGGATCTAGCAGAGATCATCAAGATGCTGGAAAACTCTAAATATACTTGAAAAATACAAGCCGAAAAATTTAATTGACTGTTGAAAGGAAATTGCTCGATTTTTTCAATCGAGACCCCATTCTTATTCCAATTGGCTATATCCCCATAGAGGGGCAAGTGCCCTATCGAGACCCCATTATTCATATTCATTGACTCATATTTCGGTGAATATGGTTTAAACAGCCAATGTCAATTAGTAGGGGATCTAGCCGAGATCATCAAGATGCTGGAAAACTCTAAATAAACTCGAAAAATATAATCCGAAAAATTTAATTGACTGTTGAAAGGAAATTGCTCGGTTTTCTCAATCGAGACCCCATTCTTATTCCAATTGGCTATATCCCCATAGAGGGGCAAGTGCCCTATCGAGACCCCATTATTCATATTCATTGGCTCATATTTCGGTAAATATGGTTCAAACAGCCAATGTAAATTAGTAGGGGATCTAGCAGAGATCATCAAGATGCTGGAAAACTCTAAATATACTTGAAAAATACAAGCCGAAAAATTTAATTGACTGTTGAAAGGAAATTGCTCGATTTTTTCAATCGAGACCCCATTCTTATTCCAATTGGCTGTATCCCCATAGAGGGGCGAGTTCCATATCGAGACCCCATTATTCTCATTCATTGGCTCATATTTCGGTAAATATGGTTCAAACAGCCAATGTAAATTAGTAGGGGATCTAGCAGAGATCATCAAGATGCTGGAAAACTCTAAATAAACTCGAAAAATATAATCCGAAAAATTTAATTGACTGTTGAAAGGAAATTGCTCGATTTTTTCAATCGAGACCCCATTCTTATTCCAATTGGCTATATCCCCATAGAGGGGCAAGTGCCCTATCGAGACCCCATTATTCATATTCATTGACTCATATTTCGGTGAATATGGTTTAAACAGCCAATGTCAATTAGTAGGGGATCTAGCCGAGATCATCAAGATGCTGGAAAACTCTAAATAAACTCGAAAAATATAATCCGAAAAATTTAATTGACTGTTGAAAGGAAATTGCTCGGTTTTCTCAATCGAGATCCCATTCTTATCCCAATTGGCTATATCCCCATAGAGGGGCAAGTGCCATATCGAGACCCCATTATTCATATTCATTGGCTCATATTTCGGTAAATATGGTTCAAGCAGCCAATGTAAATTAGTAGGGGATCTAGCAGAGATCATCAAGATGCTGGAAAACTCTAAATATACTTGAAAAATACAAGCCGAAAAATTTAATTGACTGTTGAAAGGAAATTGCTCGATTTTTTCAATCGAGACCCCATTCTTATTCCAATTGGCTGTATCCCCATAGAGGGGCAAGTTCCATATCGAGACCCCATTATTCTCATTCATTGGCTCATATTTCGGTAAATATGGTTCAAACAGCCAATGTAAATTAGTAGGGGATCTAGCAGAGATCATCAAGATGCTGGAAAACTCTAAATAAACTCGAAAAATATAATCCGAAAAATTTAATTGACTGTTGAAAGGAAATTGCTCGATTTTTTCAATCGAGACCCCATTCTTATTCCAATTGGCTATATCCCCATAGAGGGGCAAGTGCCCTATCGAGACCCCATTATTCTCATTCATTCGCTCATATTTCGGTAAATATGGTTCAAACAGCCAATGTAAATTAGTAGGGGATCTAGCAGAGATCATCAAGATGCTGGAAAACTCTAAATAAACTCGAAAAATATAATCCGAAAAATTTAATTGACTGTTGAAAGGAAATTGCTCGATTTTTTCAATCGAGACCCCATTCTTATTCCAATTGGCTGTGTCCCCATAGAGGGGCAAGTGCCATAGCGAGACCCCATTATTAATATTCATTGACTCATTTTTCGGTAAATATGGTTCAAACAGCCAATGTAAATTAGTAGGGGATCTAGCAGAGATCATCAAGATGCTGGAAAACTCTAAATAAACTCGAAAAATATAATCCGAAAAATTTAATTGACTGTTGAAAGGAAATTGCTCGGTTTTTTCAATCGAGACCCCATTCTTATTCCAATTGGCTACATCCCCATAGAGGGGCAAGTGCCCTATCGAGACCCCATTATTCATATTCATTGGCTCATATTTCGGTAAATATGGTTCAAACAGCCAATGTAAATTAGTAGGGGATCTAGCAGAGATCATCAAGATGCTGGAAAACTCTAAATATACTTGAAAAATACAAGCCGAAAAATTTAATTGACTGTTGAAAGGAAATTGCTCGATTTTTTCAATCGAGACCCACTTCTTATTCCAATTGACTATATCCCCATAGAGGGGCAAGTGCCATAGCGAGACCCCATTATTAATATTCATTGACTCATATTTCGGTGAATATGGTTTAAACAGCCAATGTCAATTAGTAGGGGATCTAGCCGAGATCATCAAGATGCTGGAAAACTCTAAATAAACTCGAAAAATATAATCCGAAAAATTTAATTGACTGTTGCAAGGAAATTGCTCGGTTTTCTCAATCGAGATCCCATTCTTATCCCAATTGGCTATATCCCCATAGAGGGGCAAGTGCCATATCGAGACCCCATTATTCATATTCATTGACTCATATTTCGGTGAATATGGTTTGAACAGCCAATGTCAATTAGTAGGGGATCTAGCCGAGATCATCAAGATGCTGGAAAACTCTAAATATACTTGAAAAATACAAGCCGAAAAATTTAATTGACTGTTGAAAGGAAATTGCTCGATTTTTTCAATCGAGACCCCATTCTTATTCCAATTGGCTATATCCCCATAGAGGGGCAAGTGCCCTATCGAGACCCCATTATTCATATTCATTGACTCATATTTCGGTGAATATGGTTTAAACAGCCAATGTCAATTAGTAGGGGATCTAGCCGAGATCATCAAGATGCTGGAAAACTCTAAATAAACTCGAAAAATATAATCCGAAAAATTTAATTGACTGTTGAAAGGAAATTGCTCGGTTTTCTCAATCGAGACCCCATTCTTATTCCAATTGGCTATATCCCCATAGAGGGGCAAGTGCCCTATCGAGACCCCATTATTCATATTCATTGGCTCATATTTCGGTAAATATGGTTCAAACAGCCAATGTAAATTAGTAGGGGATCTAGCAGAGATCATCAAGATGCTGGAAAACTCCAAATATACTTGAAAAATACAAGCCGAAAAATTTAATTGACTGTTGAAAGGAAATTGCTCGATTTTTTCAATCGAGACCCCATTCTTATTCCAATTGGCTGTATCCCCATAGAGGGGCAAGTTCCATATCGAGACCCCATTATTCTCATTCATTGGCTCATATTTCGGTAAATATGGTTCAAACAGCCAATGTAAATTAGTAGGGGATCTAGCAGAGATCATCAAGATGCTGGAAAACTCTAAATAAACTCGAAAAATATAATCCGAAAAATTTAATTGACTGTTGAAAGGAAATTGCTCGATTTTTTCAATCGAGACCCCATTCTTATTCCAATTGGCTATATCCCCATAGAGGGGCAAGTGCCATATCGAGACCCCATTATTCATATTCATTTGCTCATATTTCGGTAAATATGGTTCAAGCAGCCAATGTAAATTAGTAGGGGATCTAGCAGAGATCATCAAGATGCTGGAAAACTCTAAATATACTTGAAAAATACAAGCCGAAAAATTTAATTGACTGTTGAAAGGAAATTGCTCGATTTTTTCAATCGAGACCCCATTCTTATTCCAATTGGCTATATCCCCATAGAGGGGCAAGTGCCCTATCGAGACCCCATTATTCATATTCATTGGCTCATATTTCGGTAAATATGGTTCAAACAGCCAATGTAAATTAGTAGGGGATCTAGCAGAGATCATCAAGATGCTGGAAAACTCTAAATATACTTGAAAAATACAAGCCGAAAAATTTAATTGACTGTTGAAAGGAAATTGCTCGATTTTTTCAATCGAGACCCCATTCTTATTCCAATTGGCTGTATCCCCATAGAGGGGCAAGTTCCATATCGAGACCCCATTATTCTCATTCATTGGCTCATATTTCGGTAAATATGGTTCAAACAGCCAATGTAAATTAGTAGGGGATCTAGCAGAGATCATCAAGATGCTGGAAAACTCTAAATAAACTCGAAAAATATAATCCGAAAAATTTAATTGACTGTTGAAAGGAAATTGCTCGATTTTTTCAATCGAGACCCCATTCTTATTCCAATTGGCTATATCCCCATAGAGGGGCAAGTGCCATATCGAGACCCCATTATTCATATTCATTTGCTCATATTTCGGTAAATATGGTTCAAGCAGCCAATGTAAATTAGTAGGGGATCTAGCAGAGATCATCAAGATGCTGGAAAACTCTAAATATACTTGAAAAATACAAGCCGAAAAATTTAATTGACTGTTGAAAGGAAATTGCTCGATTTTTTCAATCGAGACCCCATTCTTATTCCAATTGGCTATATCCCCATAGAGGGGCAAGTGCCATATCGAGACCCCATTATTCATATTCATTGGCTCATATTTCGGTAAATATGGTTCAAGCAGCCAATGTAAATTAGTAGGGGATCTAGCAGAGATCATCAAGATGCTGGAAACCTCTAAATAAACTCGAAAAATATAATCCGAAAAATTTAATTGACTGTTGAAAGGAAATTGCTCGATTTTTTCAATCGAGACCCCATTCTTATTCCAATTGGCTATATCCCCATAGAGGGGCAAGTGCCATATCGAGACCCCATTATTCATATTCATTTGCTCATATTTCGGTAAATATGGTTCAAGCAGCCAATGTAAATTAGTAGGGGATCTAGCAGAGATCATCAAGATGCTGGAAAACTCTAAATATACTTGAAAAATACAAGCCGAAAAATTTAATTGACTGTTGAAAGGAAATTGCTCGATTTTTTCAATCGAGACCCCATTCTTATTCCAATTGGCTATATCCCCATAGAGGGGCAAGTGCCATATCGAGACCCCATTATTCATATTCATTGGCTCATATTTCGGTAAATATGGTTCAAGCAGCCAATGTAAATTAGTAGGGGATCTAGCAGAGATCATCAAGATGCTGGAAACCTCTAAATAAACTCGAAAAATATAATCCGAAAAATTTAATTGACTGTTGAAAGGAAATTGCTCGATTTTTTCAATCGAGACCCCATTCTTATTCCAATTGGCTGTGTCCCCATAGAGGGGCAAGTGCCATAGCGAGACCCCATTATTAATATTCATTGACTCATTTTTCGGTAAATATGGTTCAAACAGCCAATGTAAATTAGTAGGGGATCTAGCAGAGATCATCAAGATGCTGGAAAACTCTAAATAAACTCGAAAAATATAATCCGAAAAATTTAATTGACTGTTGAAAGGAAATTGCTCGGTTTTTTCAATCGAGACCCCATTCTTATTCCAATTGGCTACATCCCCATAGAGGGGCAAGTGCCCTATCGAGACCCCATTATTCATATTCATTGGCTCATATTTCGGTAAATATGGTTCAAACAGCCAATGTAAATTAGTAGGGGATCTAGCAGAGATCATCAAGATGCTGGAAAACTCTAAATATACTTGAAAAATACAAGCCGAAAAATTTAATTGACTGTTGAAAGGAAATTGCTCGATTTTTTCAATCGAGACCCCATTCTTATTCCAATTGGCTGTATCCCCATAGAGGGGCAAGTTCCATATCGAGACCCCATTATTCTCATTCATTGGCTCATATTTGGGTAAATATGGTTCAAACAGCCAATGTAAATTAGTAGGGGATCTAGCAGAGATCATCAAGATGCTGGAAAACTCTAAATAAACTCGAAAAATATAATCCGAAAAATTTAATTGACTGTTGAAAGGAAATTGCTCGATTTTTTCAATCGAGACCCACTTCTTATTCCAATTGACTATATCCCCATAGAGGGGCAAGTGCCATAGCGAGACCCCATTATTAATATTCATTGACTCATATTTCGGTGAATATGGTTTAAACAGCCAATGTCAATTAGTAGGGGATCTAGCCGAGATCATCAAGATGCTGGAAAACTCTAAATAAACTCGAAAAATATAATCCGAAAAATTTAATTGACTGTTGAAAGGAAATTGCTCGGTTTTCTCAATCGAGATCCCATTCTTATCCCAATTGGCTATATCCCCATAGAGGGGCAAGTGCCATATCGAGACCCCATTATTCATATTCATTGGCTCATATTTCGGTAAATATGGTTAAAGCAGCCAATGTCAATTAGTAGGGGATCTAGCAGAGATCATCAAGATGCTGGAAAACTCTAAATATACTTGAAAAATACAAGCCGAAAAATTTAATTGACTGTTGAAAGGAAATTGCTCGATTTTTTCAATCGAGACCCCATTCTTATTCCAATTGGCTATATCCCCATAGAGGGGCAAGTGCCCTATCGAGACCCCATTATTCATATTCATTGACTCATATTTCGGTGAATATGGTTTAAACAGCCAATGTCAATTAGTAGGGGATCTAGCCGAGATCATCAAGATGCTGGAAAACTCTAAATAAACTCGAAAAATATAATCCGAAAAATTTAATTGACTGTTGAAAGGAAATTGCTCGGTTTTCTCAATCGAGATCCCATTCTTATCCCAATTGGCTATATCCCCATAGAGGGGCAAGTGCCATATCGAGACCCCATTATTAATATTCATTGGCTCATATTTCGGTAAATATGGTTCAAGCAGCCAATGTAAATTAGTAGGGGATCTAGCAGAGATCATCAAGATGCTGGAAAACTCTAAATATACTTGAAAAATACAAGCCGAAAAATTTAATTGACTGTTGAAAGGAAATTGCTCGATTTTTTCAATCGAGACCCCATTCTTATTCCAATTGGCTATATCCCCATAGAGGGGCAAGTGCCCTATCGAGACCCCATTATTCATATTCATTGGCTCATATTTCGGTAAATATGGTTCAAACAGCCAATGGAAATTAGTAGGGGATCTAGCAGAGATCATCAAGATGCTGGAAAACTCTAAATATACTTGAAAAATACAAGCCGAAAAATTTAATTGACTGTAGAAAGGAAATTGCTCGATTTTTTCAATCGAGACCCCATTCTTATTCCAATTGGCTGTATCCCCATAGAGGGGCAAGTTCCATATCGAGACCCCATTATTCTCATTCATTGGCTCATATTTCGGTAAATATGGTTCAAACAGCCAATGTAAATTAGTAGGGGATCTAGCAGAGATCATCAAGATGCTGGAAAACTCTAAATAAACTCGAAAAATATAATCCGAAAAATTTAATTGACTGTTGAAAGGAAATTGCTCGGTTTTTTCAATCGAGACCCCATTCTTATTCCAATTGGCTGTATCCCCATAGAGGGGCAAGTTCCATATCGAGACCCCATTATTCTCATTCATTGGCTCATATTTCGGTAAATATGGTTCAAACAGCCAATGTAAATTAGTAGGGGATCTAGCAGAGATCATCAAGATGCTGGAAAACTCTAAATAAACTCGAAAAATATAATCCGAAAAATTTAATTGACTGTTGAAAGGAAATTGCTCGGTTTTTTCAATCGAGACCCCATTCTTATTCCAATTGGCTGTATCCCCATAGAGGGGCAAGTTCCATATCGAGACCCCATTATTCTCATTCATTGGCTCATATTTCGGTAAATATGGTTCAAACAGCCAATGTAAATTAGTAGGGGATCTAGCAGAGATCATCAAGATGCTGGAAAACTCTAAATAAACTCGAAAAATATAATCCGAAAAATTTAATTGACTGTTGAAAGGAAATTGCTCGGTTTTTTCAATCGAGACCCCATTCTTATTCCAATTGGCTACATCCCCATAGAGGGGCAAGTGCCCTATCGAGACCCCATTATTCATATTCATTGGCTCATATTTCGGTAAATATGGTTCAAACAGCCAATGTAAATTAGTAGGGGATCTAGCAGAGATCATCAAGATGCTGGAAAACTCTAAATAAACTCGAAAAATATAATCCGAAAAATTTAATTGACTGTTGAAAGGAAATTGCTCGGTTTTTTCAATCGAGACCCCATTCTTATTCCAATTGGCTGTATCCCCATAGAGGGGCAAGTTCCATATTGAGACCCCATTATTCTCATTCATTGGCTCATATTTCGGTAAATATGGTTCAAACAGCCAATGTAAATTAGTAGGGGATCTAGCAGAGATCATCAAGATGCTGGAAAACTCTAAATAAACTCGAAAAATATAATCCGAAAAATTTAATTGACTGTTGAAAGGAAATTGCTCGGTTTTTTCAATCGAGACCCCATTCTTATTCCAATTGGCTACATCCCCATAGAGGGGCAAGTGCCCTATCGAGACCCCATTATTCATATTCATTGGCTCATATTTCGGTAAATATGGTTCAAACAGCCAATGTAAATTAGTAGGGGATCTAGCAGAGATCATCAAGATGCTGGAAAACTCTAAATATACTTGAAAAATACAAGCCGAAAAATTTAATTGACTGTTGAAAGGAAATTGCTCGATTTTTTCAATCGAGACCCCATTCTTATTCCAATTGGCTGTATCCCCATAGAGGGGCAAGTTCCATATCGAGACCCCATTATTCTCATTCATTGGCTCATATTTGGGTAAATATGGTTCAAACAGCCAATGTAAATTAGTAGGGGATCTAGCAGAGATCATCAAGATGCTGGAAAACTCTAAATAAACTCGAAAAATATAATCCGAAAAATTTAATTGACTGTTGAAAGGAAATTGCTCGATTTTTTCAATCGAGACCCACTTCTTATTCCAATTGACTATATCCCCATAGAGGGGCAAGTGCCATAGCGAGACCCCATTATTAATATTCATTGACTCATATTTCGGTGAATATGGTTTAAACAGCCAATGTCAATTAGTAGGGGATCTAGCCGAGATCATCAAGATGCTGGAAAACTCTAAATAAACTCGAAAAATATAATCCGAAAAATTTAATTGACTGTTGAAAGGAAATTGCTCGGTTTTCTCAATCGAGATCCCATTCTTATCCCAATTGGCTATATCCCCATAGAGGGGCAAGTGCCATATCGAGACCCCATTATTCATATTCATTGGCTCATATTTCGGTAAATATGGTTAAAGCAGCCAATGTCAATTAGTAGGGGATCTAGCAGAGATCATCAAGATGCTGGAAAACTCTAAATAAACTCGAAAAATATAATCCGAAAAATTTAATTGACTGTTGAAAGGAAATTGCTCGGTTTTTTCAATCGAGACCCCATTCTTATTCCAATTGGCTGTATCCCCATAGAGGGGCAAGTTCCATATCGAGACCCCATTATTCTCATTCATTGGCTCATATTTCGGTAAATATGGTTCAAACAGCCAATGTAAATTAGTAGGGGATCTAGCAGAGATCATCAAGATGCTGGAAAACTCTAAATAAACTCGAAAAATATAATCCGAAAAATTTAATTGACTGTTGAAAGGAAATTGCTCGGTTTTTTCAATCGAGACCCCATTCTTATTCCAATTGGCTGTATCCCCATAGAGGGGCAAGTTCCATATCGAGACCCCATTATTCTCATTCATTGGCTCATATTTCGGTAAATATGGTTCAAACAGCCAATGTAAATTAGTAGGGGATCTAGCAGAGATCATCAAGATGCTGGAAAACTCTAAATAAACTCGAAAAATATAATCCGAAAAATTTAATTGACTGTTGAAAGGAAATTGCTCGGTTTTTTCAATCGAGACCCCATTCTTATTCCAATTGGCTGTATCCCCATAGAGGGGCAAGTTCCATATCGAGACCCCATTATTCTCATTCATTGGCTCATATTTCGGTAAATATGGTTCAAACAGCCAATGTAAATTAGTAGGGGATCTAGCAGAGATCATCAAGATGCTGGAAAACTCTAAATAAACTCGAAAAATATAATCCGAAAAATTTAATTGACTGTTGAAAGGAAATTGCTCGGTTTTTTCAATCGAGACCCCATTCTTATTCCAATTGGCTGTATCCCCATAGAGGGGCAAGTTCCATATCGAGACCCCATTATTCTCATTCATTGGCTCATATTTCGGTAAATATGGTTCAAACAGCCAATGTAAATTAGTAGGGGATCTAGCAGAGATCATCAAGATGCTGGAAAACTCTAAATAAACTCGAAAAATATAATCCGAAAAATTTAATTGACTGTTGAAAGGAAATTGCTCGGTTTTTTCAATCGAGACCCCATTCTTATTCCAATTGGCTGTATCCCCATAGAGGGGCAAGTTCCATATCGAGACCCCATTATTCTCATTCATTGGCTCATATTTCGGTAAATATGGTTCAAACAGCCAATGTAAATTAGTAGGGGATCTAGCAGAGATCATCAAGATGCTGGAAAACTCTAAATAAACTCGAAAAATATAATCCGAAAAATTTAATTGACTGTTGAAAGGAAATTGCTCGGTTTTTTCAATCGAGACCCCATTCTTATTCCAATTGGCTACATCCCCATAGAGGGGCAAGTGCCCTATCGAGACCCCATTATTCATATTCATTGGCTCATATTTCGGTAAATATGGTTCAAACAGCCAATGTAAATTAGTAGGGGATCTAGCAGAGATCATCAAGATGCTGGAAAACTCTAAATAAACTCGAAAAATATAATCCGAAAAATTTAATTGACTGTTGAAAGGAAATTGCTCGGTTTTTTCAATCGAGACCCCATTCTTATTCCAATTGGCTGTATCCCCATAGAGGGGCAAGTTCCATATCGAGACCCCATTATTCTCATTCATTGGCTCATATTTCGGTAAATATGGTTCAAACAGCCAATGTAAATTAGTAGGGGATCTAGCAGAGATCATCAAGATGCTGGAAAACTCTAAATAAACTCGAAAAATATAATCCGAAAAATTTAATTGACTGTTGAAAGGAAATTGCTCGGTTTTTTCAATCGAGACCCCATTCTTATTCCAATTGGATACATCCCCATAGAGGGGCAAGTGCCCTATCGAGACCCCATTATTCATATTCATTGGCTCATATTTCGGTAAATATGGTTCAAACAGCCAATGTAAATTAGTAGGGGATCTAGCAGAGATCATCAAGATGCTGGAAAACTCTAAATAAACTCGAAAAATATAATCCGAAAAATTTAATTGACTGTTGAAAGGAAATTGCTCGATTTTTTCAATCGAGACCCACTTCTTATTCCAATTGACTATATCCCCATAGAGGGGCAAGTGCCATAGCGAGACCCCATTATTAATATTCATTGACTCATATTTCGGTGAATATGGTTTAAACAGCCAATGTCAATTAGTAGGGGATCTAGCCGAGATCATCAAGATGCTGGAAAACTCTAAATAAACTCGAAAAATATAATCCGAAAAATTTAATTGACTGTTGAAAGGAAATTGCTCGGTTTTCTCAATCGAGATCCCATTCTTATCCCAATTGGCTATATCCCCATAGAGGGGCAAGTGCCATATCGAGACCCCATTATTCATATTCATTGGCTCATATTTCGGTAAATATGGTTAAAGCAGCCAATGTCAATTAGTAGGGGATCTAGCAGAAATCATCAAGATGCTGGAAAACTCTAAATATACTTGAAAAATACAAGCCGAAAAATTTAATTGACTGTTGAAAGGAAATTGCTCGATTTTTTCAATCGAGACCCCATTCTTATTCCAATTGGCTATATCCCCATAGAGGGGCAAGTGCCCTATCGAGACCCCATTATTCATATTCATTGACTCATATTTCGGTGAATATGGTTTAAACAGCCAATGTCAATTAGTAGGGGATCTAGCCGAGATCATCAAGATGCTGGAAAACTCTAAATAAACTCGAAAAATATAATCCGAAAAATTTAATTGACTGTTGAAAGGAAATTGCTCGGTTTTCTCAATCGAGATCCCATTCTTATCCCAATTGGCTATATCCCCATAGAGGGGCAAGTGCCATATCGAGACCCCATTATTCATATTCATTGGCTCATATTTCGGTAAATATGGTTCAAGCAGCCAATGTAAATTAGTAGGGGATCTAGCAGAGATCATCAAGATGCTGGAAAACTCTAAATATACTTGAAAAATACAAGCCGAAAAATTTAATTGACTGTTGAAAGGAAATTGCTCGATTTTTTCAATCGAGACCCCATTCTTATTCCAATTGGCTATATCCCCATAGAGGGGCAAGTGCCCTATCGAGACCCCATTATTCATATTCATTGGCTCATATTTCGGTAAATATGGTTCAAACAGCCAATGGAAATTAGTAGGGGATCTAGCAGAGATCATCAAGATGCTGGAAAACTCTAAATATACTTGAAAAATACAAGCCGAAAAATTTAATTGACTGTTGAAAGGAAATTGCTCGATTTTTTCAATCGAGACCCCATTCTTATTCCAATTGGCTGTATCCCCATAGAGGGGCAAGTTCCATATCGAGACCCCATTATTCTCATTCATTGGCTCATATTTCGGTAAATATGGTTCAAACAGCCAATGTAAATTAGTAGGGGATCTAGCAGAGATCATCAAGATGCTGGAAAACTCTAAATAAACTCGAAAAATATAATCCGAAAAATTTAATTGACTGTTGAAAGGAAATTGCTCGGTTTTTTCAATCGAGACCCCATTCTTATTCCAATTGGCTGTATCCCCATAGAGGGGCAAGTTCCATATCGAGACCCCATTATTCTCATTCATTGGCTCATATTTCGGTAAATATGGTTCAAACAGCCAATGTAAATTAGTAGGGGATCTAGCAGAGATCATCAAGATGCTGGAAAACTCTAAATAAACTCGAAAAATATAATCCGAAAAATTTAATTGACTGTTGAAAGGAAATTGCTCGGTTTTTTCAATCGAGACCCCATTCTTATTCCAATTGGCTGTATCCCCATAGAGGGGCAAGTTCCATATCGAGACCCCATTATTCTCATTCATTGGCTCATATTTCGGTAAATATGGTTCAAACAGCCAATGTAAATTAGTAGGGGATCTAGCAGAGATCATCAAGATGCTGGAAAACTCTAAATAAACTCGAAAAATATAATCCGAAAAATTTAATTGACTGTTGAAAGGAAATTGCTCGATTTTTTCAATCGAGACCCACTTCTTATTCCAATTGGCTATATCCCCATAGAGGGGCAAGTGCCCTATCGAGACCCCATTATTCATATTCATTGACTCATATTTCGGTGAATATGGTTCAAGCAGCCAATGTCAATTAGTAGGGGATCTAGCAGAGATCATCAAGATGCTGGAAAACTCTAAATATACTTGAAAAATACAAGCCGAAAAATTTAATTGACTGTTGAAAGGAAATTGCTCGATTTTTTCAATCGAGACCCCATTCTTATTCCAATTGGCTATATCCCCATAGAGGGGCAAGTGCCCTATCGAGACCCCATTATTCATATTCATTGACTCATATTTCGGTGAATATGGTTTAAACAGCCAATGTCAATTAGTAGGGGATCTAGCCGAGATCATCAAGATGCTGGAAAACTCTAAATAAACTCGAAAAATATAATCCGAAAAATTTAATTGACTGTTGAAAGGAAATTGCTCGGTTTTCTCAATCGAGACCCCATTCTTATTCCAATTGGCTATATCCCCATAGAGGGGCAAGTGCCCTATCGAGACCCCATTATTCATATTCATTGACTCATATTTCGGTGAATATGGTTTAAACAGCCAATGTCAATTAGTAGGGGATCTAGCCGAGATCATCAAGATGCTGGAAAACTCTAAATAAACTCGAAAAATATAATCCGAAAAATTTAATTGACTGTTGAAAGGAAATTGCTCGGTTTTCTCAATCGAGATCCCATTCTTATCCCAATTGGCTATATCCCCATAGAGGGGCAAGTGCCATATCGAGACCCCATTATTCATATTCATTGGCTCATATTTCGGTAAATATGGTTCAAGCAGCCAATGTAAATTAGTAGGGGATCTAGCAGAGATCATCAAGATGCTGGAAAACTCTAAATATACTTGAAAAATACAAGCCGAAAAATTTAATTGACTGTTGAAAGGAAATTGCTCGATTTTTTCAATCGAGACCCCATTCTTATTCCAATTGGCTATATCCCCATAGAGGGGCAAGTGCCCTATCGAGACCCCATTATTCATATTCATTGGCTCATATTTCGGTAAATATGGTTCAAACAGCCAATGTAAATTAGTAGGGGATCTAGCAGAGATCATCAAGATGCTGGAAAACTCTAAATATACTTGAAAAATACAAGCCGAAAAATTTAATTGACTGTTGAAAGGAAATTGCTCGATTTTTTCAATCGAGACCCCATTCTTATTCCAATTGGCTGTATCCCCATAGAGGGGCAAGTTCCATATCGAGACCCCATTATTCTCATTCATTGGCTCATATTTCGGTAAATATGGTTCAAACAGCCAATGTAAATTAGTAGGGGATCTAGCAGAGATCATCAAGATGCTGGAAAACTCTAAATAAACTCGAAAAATATAATCCGAAAAATTTAATTGACTGTTGAAAGGAAATTGCTCGATTTTTTCAATCGAGACCCCATTCTTATTCCAATTGGCTATATCCCCATAGAGGGGCAAGTGCCATATCGAGACCCCATTATTCATATTCATTGGCTCATATTTCGGTAAATATGGTTCAAGCAACCAATGTAAATTAGTAGGGGATCTAGCAGAGATCATCAAGATGCTGGAAAACTCTAAATATACTTGAAAAATACAAGCCGAAAAATTTAATTGACTGTTGAAAGGAAATTGCTCGATTTTTTCAATCGAGACCCCATTCTTATTCCAATTGGCTATATCCCCATAGAGGGGCAAGTGCCCTATCGAGACCCCATTATTCTCATTCATTGGCTCATATTTCGGTAAATATGGTTCAAACAGCCAATGTAAATTAGTAGGGGATCTAGCAGAGATCATCAAGATGCTGGAAAACTCTAAATAAACTCGAAAAATATAATCCGAAAAATTTAATTGACTGTTGAAAGGAAATTGCTCGATTTTTTCAATCGAGACCCCATTCTTATTCCAATTGGCTATATCCCCATAGAGGGGCAAGTGCCATATCGAGACCCCATTATTCATATTCATTGGCTCATATTTCGGTAAATATGGTTCAAGCAACCAATGTAAATTAGTAGGGGATCTAGCAGAGATCATCAAGATGCTGGAAAACTCTAAATATACTTGAAAAATACAAGCCGAAAAATTTAATTGACTGTTGAAAGGAAATTGCTCGATTTTTTCAATCGAGACCCCATTCTTATTCCAATTGGCTATATCCCCATAGAGGGGCAAGTGCCCTATCGAGACCCCATTATTCTCATTCATTGGCTCATATTTCGGTAAATATGGTTCAAACAGCCAATGTAAATTAGTAGGGGATCTAGCAGAGATCATCAAGATGCTGGAAAACTCTAAATAAACTCGAAAAATATAATCCGAAAAATTTAATTGACTGTTGAAAGGAAATTGCTCGATTTTTTCAATCGAGACCCCATTCTTATTCCAATTGGCTGTGTCCCCATAGAGGGGCAAGTGCCATAGCGAGACCCCATTATTAATATTCATTGACTCATTTTTCGGTAAATATGGTTCAAACAGCCAATGTAAATTAGTAGGGGATCTAGCAGAGATCATCAAGATGCTGGAAAACTCTAAATAAACTCGAAAAATATAATCCGAAAAATTTAATTGACTGTTGAAAGGAAATTGCTCGGTTTTTTCAATCGAGACCCCATTCTTATTCCAATTGGCTACATCCCCATAGAGGGGCAAGTGCCCTATCGAGACCCCATTATTCATATTCATTGGCTCATATTTCGGTAAATATGGTTCAAACAGCCAATGTAAATTAGTAGGGGATCTAGCAGAGATCATCAAGATGCTGGAAAACTCTAAATATACTTGAAAAATACAAGCCGAAAAATTTAATTGACTGTTGAAAGGAAATTGCTCGATTTTTTCAATCGAGACCCCATTCTTATTCCAATTGGCTGTATCCCCATAGAGGGGCAAGTTCCATATCGAGACCCCATTATTCTCATTCATTGGCTCATATTTGGGTAAATATGGTTCAAACAGCCAATGTAAATTAGTAGGGGATCTAGCAGAGATCATCAAGATGCTGGAAAACTCTAAATAAACTCGAAAAATATAATCCGAAAAATTTAATTGACTGTTGAAAGGAAATTGCTCGATTTTTTCAATCGAGACCCACTTCTTATTCCAATTGACTATATCCCCATAGAGGGGCAAGTGCCATAGCGAGACCCCATTATTAATATTCATTGACTCATATTTCGGTGAATATGGTTTAAACAGCCAATGTCAATTAGTAGGGGATCTAGCAGAGATCATCAAGATGCTGGAAAACTCTAAATATACTTGAAAAATACAAGCCGAAAAATTTAATTGACTGTTGAAAGGAAATTGCTCGATTTCTTCAATCGAGACCCCATTCTTATTCCAATTGGCTGTATCCCCATAGAGGGGCAAGTTCCATATCGAGACCCCATTATTCTCATTCATTGGCTCATATTTGGGTAAATATGGTTCAAACAGCCAATGTAAATTAGTAGGGGATCTAGCCGAGATCATCAAGATGCTGGAAAACTCTAAATAAACTCGAAAAATATAATCCGAAAAATTTAATTGACTGTTGAAAGGAAATTGCTCGGTTTTCTCAATCGAGATCCCATTCTTATCCCAATTGGCTATATCCCCATAGAGGGGCAAGTGCCCTATCGAGACCCCATTATTCATATTCATTGACTCATATTTCGGTGAATATGGTTTAAACAGCCAATGTCAATTAGTAGGGGATCTAGCCGAGATCATCAAGATGCTGGAAAACTCTAAATAAACTCGAAAAATATAATCCGAAAAATTTAATTGACTGTTGAAAGGAAATTGCTCGGTTTTCTCAATCGAGACCCCATTCTTATTCCAATTGGCTATATCCCCATAGAGGGGCAAGTGCCCTATCGAGACCCCATTATTCATATTCATTGGCTCATATTTCGGTAAATATGGTTCAAGCAGCCAATGTCAATTAGTAGGGGATCTAGCAGAGATCATCAAGATGCTGGAAAACTCTAAATATACTTGAAAAATACAAGCCGAAAAATTTAATTGACTGTTGAAAGGAAATTGCTCGATTTTTTCAATCGAGACCCCATTCTTATTCCAATTGGCTATATCCCCATAGAGGGGCAAGTGCCCTATCGAGACCCCATTATTCATATTCATTGACTCATATTTCGGTGAATATGGTTTAAACAGCCAATGTCAATTAGTAGGGGATCTAGCCGAGATCATCAAGATGCTGGAAAACTCTAAATAAACTCGAAAAATATAATCCGAAAAATTTAATTGACTGTTGAAAGGAAATTGCTCGGTTTTCTCAATCGAGACCCCATTCTTATTCCAATTGGCTATATCCCCATAGAGGGGCAAGTGCCCTATCGAGACCCCATTATTCATATTCATTGGCTCATATTTCGGTAAATATGGTTCAAACAGCCAATGTAAATTAGTAGGGGATCTAGCAGAGATCATCAAGATGCTGGAAAACTCTAAATATACTTGAAAAATACAAGCCGAAAAATTTAATTGACTGTTGAAAGGAAATTGCTCGATTTTTTCAATCGAGACCCCATTCTTATTCCAATTGGCTGTATCCCCATAGAGGGGCGAGTTCCATATCGAGACCCCATTATTCTCATTCATTGGCTCATATTTCGGTAAATATGGTTCAAACAGCCAATGTAAATTAGTAGGGGATCTAGCAGAGATCATCAAGATGCTGGAAAACTCTAAATAAACTCGAAAAATATAATCCGAAAAATTTAATTGACTGTTGAAAGGAAATTGCTCGATTTTTTCAATCGAGACCCCATTCTTATTCCAATTGGCTATATCCCCATAGAGGGGCAAGTGCCCTATCGAGACCCCATTATTCATATTCATTGACTCATATTTCGGTGAATATGGTTTAAACAGCCAATGTCAATTAGTAGGGGATCTAGCCGAGATCATCAAGATGCTGGAAAACTCTAAATAAACTCGAAAAATATAATCCGAAAAATTTAATTGACTGTTGAAAGGAAATTGCTCGGTTTTCTCAATCGAGATCCCATTCTTATCCCAATTGGCTATATCCCCATAGAGGGGCAAGTGCCATATCGAGACCCCATTATTCATATTCATTGGCTCATATTTCGGTAAATATGGTTCAAGCAGCCAATGTAAATTAGTAGGGGATCTAGCAGAGATCATCAAGATGCTGGAAAACTCTAAATATACTTGAAAAATACAAGCCGAAAAATTTAATTGACTGTTGAAAGGAAATTGCTCGATTTTTTCAATCGAGACCCCATTCTTATTCCAATTGGCTGTATCCCCATAGAGGGGCAAGTTCCATATCGAGACCCCATTATTCTCATTCATTGGCTCATATTTCGGTAAATATGGTTCAAACAGCCAATGTAAATTAGTAGGGGATCTAGCAGAGATCATCAAGATGCTGGAAAACTCTAAATAAACTCGAAAAATATAATCCGAAAAATTTAATTGACTGTTGAAAGGAAATTGCTCGATTTTTTCAATCGAGACCCCATTCTTATTCCAATTGGCTATATCCCCATAGAGGGGCAAGTGCCCTATCGAGACCCCATTATTCTCATTCATTCGCTCATATTTCGGTAAATATGGTTCAAACAGCCAATGTAAATTAGTAGGGGATCTAGCAGAGATCATCAAGATGCTGGAAAACTCTAAATAAACTCGAAAAATATAATCCGAAAAATTTAATTGACTGTTGAAAGGAAATTGCTCGATTTTTTCAATCGAGACCCCATTCTTATTCCAATTGGCTGTGTCCCCATAGAGGGGCAAGTGCCATAGCGAGACCCCATTATTAATATTCATTGACTCATTTTTCGGTAAATATGGTTCAAACAGCCAATGTAAATTAGTAGGGGATCTAGCAGAGATCATCAAGATGCTGGAAAACTCTAAATAAACTCGAAAAATATAATCCGAAAAATTTAATTGACTGTTGAAAGGAAATTGCTCGGTTTTTTCAATCGAGACCCCATTCTTATTCCAATTGGCTACATCCCCATAGAGGGGCAAGTGCCCTATCGAGACCCCATTATTCATATTCATTGGCTCATATTTCGGTAAATATGGTTCAAACAGCCAATGTAAATTAGTAGGGGATCTAGCAGAGATCATCAAGATGCTGGAAAACTCTAAATATACTTGAAAAATACAAGCCGAAAAATTTAATTGACTGTTGAAAGGAAATTGCTCGATTTTTTCAATCGAGACCCACTTCTTATTCCAATTGACTATATCCCCATAGAGGGGCAAGTGCCATAGCGAGACCCCATTATTAATATTCATTGACTCATATTTCGGTGAATATGGTTTAAACAGCCAATGTCAATTAGTAGGGGATCTAGCCGAGATCATCAAGATGCTGGAAAACTCTAAATAAACTCGAAAAATATAATCCGAAAAATTTAATTGACTGTTGAAAGGAAATTGCTCGGTTTTCTCAATCGAGATCCCATTCTTATCCCAATTGGCTATATCCCCATAGAGGGGCAAGTGCCATATCGAGACCCCATTATTCATATTCATTGACTCATATTTCGGTGAATATGGTTTGAACAGCCAATGTCAATTAGTAGGGGATCTAGCCGAGATCATCAAGATGCTGGAAAACTCTAAATATACTTGAAAAATACAAGCCGAAAAATTTAATTGACTGTTGAAAGGAAATTGCTCGATTTTTTCAATCGAGACCCCATTCTTATTCCAATTGGCTATATCCCCATAGAGGGGCAAGTGCCCTATCGAGACCCCATTATTCATATTCATTGACTCATATTTCGGTGAATATGGTTTAAACAGCCAATGTCAATTAGTAGGGGATCTAGCCGAGATCATCAAGATGCTGGAAAACTCTAAATAAACTCGAAAAATATAATCCGAAAAATTTAATTGACTGTTGAAAGGAAATTGCTCGGTTTTCTCAATCGAGACCCCATTCTTATTCCAATTGGCTATATCCCCATAGAGGGGCAAGTGCCCTATCGAGACCCCATTATTCATATTCATTGGCTCATATTTCGGTAAATATGGTTCAAACAGCCAATGTAAATTAGTAGGGGATCTAGCAGAGATCATCAAGATGCTGGAAAACTCCAAATATACTTGAAAAATACAAGCCGAAAAATTTAATTGACTGTTGAAAGGAAATTGCTCGATTTTTTCAATCGAGACCCCATTCTTATTCCAATTGGCTGTATCCCCATAGAGGGGCAAGTTCCATATCGAGACCCCATTATTCTCATTCATTGGCTCATATTTCGGTAAATATGGTTCAAACAGCCAATGTAAATTAGTAGGGGATCTAGCAGAGATCATCAAGATGCTGGAAAACTCTAAATAAACTCGAAAAATATAATCCGAAAAATTTAATTGACTGTTGAAAGGAAATTGCTCGATTTTTTCAATCGAGACCCCATTCTTATTCCAATTGGCTATATCCCCATAGAGGGGCAAGTGCCATATCGAGACCCCATTATTCATATTCATTTGCTCATATTTCGGTAAATATGGTTCAAGCAGCCAATGTAAATTAGTAGGGGATCTAGCAGAGATCATCAAGATGCTGGAAAACTCTAAATATACTTGAAAAATACAAGCCGAAAAATTTAATTGACTGTTGAAAGGAAATTGCTCGATTTTTTCAATCGAGACCCCATTCTTATTCCAATTGGCTATATCCCCATAGAGGGGCAAGTGCCCTATCGAGACCCCATTATTCATATTCATTGGCTCATATTTCGGTAAATATGGTTCAAACAGCCAATGTAAATTAGTAGGGGATCTAGCAGAGATCATCAAGATGCTGGAAAACTCTAAATATACTTGAAAAATACAAGCCGAAAAATTTAATTGACTGTTGAAAGGAAATTGCTCGATTTTTTCAATCGAGACCCCATTCTTATTCCAATTGGCTGTATCCCCATAGAGGGGCAAGTTCCATATCGAGACCCCATTATTCTCATTCATTGGCTCATATTTCGGTAAATATGGTTCAAACAGCCAATGTAAATTAGTAGGGGATCTAGCAGAGATCATCAAGATGCTGGAAAACTCTAAATAAACTCGAAAAATATAATCCGAAAAATTTAATTGACTGTTGAAAGGAAATTGCTCGATTTTTTCAATCGAGACCCCATTCTTATTCCAATTGGCTATATCCCCATAGAGGGGCAAGTGCCATATCGAGACCCCATTATTCATATTCATTTGCTCATATTTCGGTAAATATGGTTCAAGCAGCCAATGTAAATTAGTAGGGGATCTAGCAGAGATCATCAAGATGCTGGAAAACTCTAAATATACTTGAAAAATACAAGCCGAAAAATTTAATTGACTGTTGAAAGGAAATTGCTCGATTTTTTCAATCGAGACCCCATTCTTATTCCAATTGGCTATATCCCCATAGAGGGGCAAGTGCCATATCGAGACCCCATTATTCATATTCATTGGCTCATATTTCGGTAAATATGGTTCAAGCAGCCAATGTAAATTAGTAGGGGATCTAGCAGAGATCATCAAGATGCTGGAAACCTCTAAATAAACTCGAAAAATATAATCCGAAAAATTTAATTGACTGTTGAAAGGAAATTGCTCGATTTTTTCAATCGAGACCCCATTCTTATTCCAATTGGCTGTGTCCCCATAGAGGGGCAAGTGCCATAGCGAGACCCCATTATTAATATTCATTGACTCATTTTTCGGTAAATATGGTTCAAACAGCCAATGTAAATTAGTAGGGGATCTAGCAGAGATCATCAAGATGCTGGAAAACTCTAAATAAACTCGAAAAATATAATCCGAAAAATTTAATTGACTGTTGAAAGGAAATTGCTCGGTTTTTTCAATCGAGACCCCATTCTTATTCCAATTGGCTACATCCCCATAGAGGGGCAAGTGCCCTATCGAGACCCCATTATTCATATTCATTGGCTCATATTTCGGTAAATATGGTTCAAACAGCCAATGTAAATTAGTAGGGGATCTAGCAGAGATCATCAAGATGCTGGAAAACTCTAAATATACTTGAAAAATACAAGCCGAAAAATTTAATTGACTGTTGAAAGGAAATTGCTCGATTTTTTCAATCGAGACCCCATTCTTATTCCAATTGGCTGTATCCCCATAGAGGGGCAAGTTCCATATCGAGACCCCATTATTCTCATTCATTGGCTCATATTTGGGTAAATATGGTTCAAACAGCCAATGTAAATTAGTAGGGGATCTAGCAGAGATCATCAAGATGCTGGAAAACTCTAAATAAACTCGAAAAATATAATCCGAAAAATTTAATTGACTGTTGAAAGGAAATTGCTCGATTTTTTCAATCGAGACCCACTTCTTATTCCAATTGACTATATCCCCATAGAGGGGCAAGTGCCATAGCGAGACCCCATTATTAATATTCATTGACTCATATTTCGGTGAATATGGTTTAAACAGCCAATGTCAATTAGTAGGGGATCTAGCCGAGATCATCAAGATGCTGGAAAACTCTAAATAAACTCGAAAAATATAATCCGAAAAATTTAATTGACTGTTGAAAGGAAATTGCTCGGTTTTCTCAATCGAGATCCCATTCTTATCCCAATTGGCTATATCCCCATAGAGGGGCAAGTGCCATATCGAGACCCCATTATTCATATTCATTGGCTCATATTTCGGTAAATATGGTTAAAGCAGCCAATGTCAATTAGTAGGGGATCTAGCAGAGATCATCAAGATGCTGGAAAACTCTAAATATACTTGAAAAATACAAGCCGAAAAATTTAATTGACTGTTGAAAGGAAATTGCTCGATTTTTTCAATCGAGACCCCATTCTTATTCCAATTGGCTATATCCCCATAGAGGGGCAAGTGCCCTATCGAGACCCCATTATTCATATTCATTGACTCATATTTCGGTGAATATGGTTTAAACAGCCAATGTCAATTAGTAGGGGATCTAGCCGAGATCATCAAGATGCTGGAAAACTCTAAATAAACTCGAAAAATATAATCCGAAAAATTTAATTGACTGTTGAAAGGAAATTGCTCGGTTTTCTCAATCGAGATCCCATTCTTATCCCAATTGGCTATATCCCCATAGAGGGGCAAGTGCCATATCGAGACCCCATTATTAATATTCATTGGCTCATATTTCGGTAAATATGGTTCAAGCAGCCAATGTAAATTAGTAGGGGATCTAGCAGAGATCATCAAGATGCTGGAAAACTCTAAATATACTTGAAAAATACAAGCCGAAAAATTTAATTGACTGTTGAAAGGAAATTGCTCGATTTTTTCAATCGAGACCCCATTCTTATTCCAATTGGCTATATCCCCATAGAGGGGCAAGTGCCCTATCGAGACCCCATTATTCATATTCATTGGCTCATATTTCGGTAAATATGGTTCAAACAGCCAATGGAAATTAGTAGGGGATCTAGCAGAGATCATCAAGATGCTGGAAAACTCTAAATATACTTGAAAAATACAAGCCGAAAAATTTAATTGACTGTAGAAAGGAAATTGCTCGATTTTTTCAATCGAGACCCCATTCTTATTCCAATTGGCTGTATCCCCATAGAGGGGCAAGTTCCATATCGAGACCCCATTATTCTCATTCATTGGCTCATATTTCGGTAAATATGGTTCAAACAGCCAATGTAAATTAGTAGGGGATCTAGCAGAGATCATCAAGATGCTGGAAAACTCTAAATAAACTCGAAAAATATAATCCGAAAAATTTAATTGACTGTTGAAAGGAAATTGCTCGGTTTTTTCAATCGAGACCCCATTCTTATTCCAATTGGCTGTATCCCCATAGAGGGGCAAGTTCCATATCGAGACCCCATTATTCTCATTCATTGGCTCATATTTCGGTAAATATGGTTCAAACAGCCAATGTAAATTAGTAGGGGATCTAGCAGAGATCATCAAGATGCTGGAAAACTCTAAATAAACTCGAAAAATATAATCCGAAAAATTTAATTGACTGTTGAAAGGAAATTGCTCGGTTTTTTCAATCGAGACCCCATTCTTATTCCAATTGGCTGTATCCCCATAGAGGGGCAAGTTCCATATCGAGACCCCATTATTCTCATTCATTGGCTCATATTTCGGTAAATATGGTTCAAACAGCCAATGTAAATTAGTAGGGGATCTAGCAGAGATCATCAAGATGCTGGAAAACTCTAAATAAACTCGAAAAATATAATCCGAAAAATTTAATTGACTGTTGAAAGGAAATTGCTCGGTTTTTTCAATCGAGACCCCATTCTTATTCCAATTGGCTACATCCCCATAGAGGGGCAAGTGCCCTATCGAGACCCCATTATTCATATTCATTGGCTCATATTTCGGTAAATATGGTTCAAACAGCCAATGTAAATTAGTAGGGGATCTAGCAGAGATCATCAAGATGCTGGAAAACTCTAAATAAACTCGAAAAATATAATCCGAAAAATTTAATTGACTGTTGAAAGGAAATTGCTCGGTTTTTTCAATCGAGACCCCATTCTTATTCCAATTGGCTGTATCCCCATAGAGGGGCAAGTTCCATATTGAGACCCCATTATTCTCATTCATTGGCTCATATTTCGGTAAATATGGTTCAAACAGCCAATGTAAATTAGTAGGGGATCTAGCAGAGATCATCAAGATGCTGGAAAACTCTAAATAAACTCGAAAAATATAATCCGAAAAATTTAATTGACTGTTGAAAGGAAATTGCTCGGTTTTTTCAATCGAGACCCCATTCTTATTCCAATTGGCTACATCCCCATAGAGGGGCAAGTGCCCTATCGAGACCCCATTATTCATATTCATTGGCTCATATTTCGGTAAATATGGTTCAAACAGCCAATGTAAATTAGTAGGGGATCTAGCAGAGATCATCAAGATGCTGGAAAACTCTAAATATACTTGAAAAATACAAGCCGAAAAATTTAATTGACTGTTGAAAGGAAATTGCTCGATTTTTTCAATCGAGACCCCATTCTTATTCCAATTGGCTGTATCCCCATAGAGGGGCAAGTTCCATATCGAGACCCCATTATTCTCATTCATTGGCTCATATTTGGGTAAATATGGTTCAAACAGCCAATGTAAATTAGTAGGGGATCTAGCAGAGATCATCAAGATGCTGGAAAACTCTAAATAAACTCGAAAAATATAATCCGAAAAATTTAATTGACTGTTGAAAGGAAATTGCTCGATTTTTTCAATCGAGACCCACTTCTTATTCCAATTGACTATATCCCCATAGAGGGGCAAGTGCCATAGCGAGACCCCATTATTAATATTCATTGACTCATATTTCGGTGAATATGGTTTAAACAGCCAATGTCAATTAGTAGGGGATCTAGCCGAGATCATCAAGATGCTGGAAAACTCTAAATAAACTCGAAAAATATAATCCGAAAAATTTAATTGACTGTTGAAAGGAAATTGCTCGGTTTTCTCAATCGAGATCCCATTCTTATCCCAATTGGCTATATCCCCATAGAGGGGCAAGTGCCATATCGAGACCCCATTATTCATATTCATTGGCTCATATTTCGGTAAATATGGTTAAAGCAGCCAATGTCAATTAGTAGGGGATCTAGCAGAGATCATCAAGATGCTGGAAAACTCTAAATAAACTCGAAAAATATAATCCGAAAAATTTAATTGACTGTTGAAAGGAAATTGCTCGGTTTTTTCAATCGAGACCCCATTCTTATTCCAATTGGCTGTATCCCCATAGAGGGGCAAGTTCCATATCGAGACCCCATTATTCTCATTCATTGGCTCATATTTCGGTAAATATGGTTCAAACAGCCAATGTAAATTAGTAGGGGATCTAGCAGAGATCATCAAGATGCTGGAAAACTCTAAATAAACTCGAAAAATATAATCCGAAAAATTTAATTGACTGTTGAAAGGAAATTGCTCGGTTTTTTCAATCGAGACCCCATTCTTATTCCAATTGGCTGTATCCCCATAGAGGGGCAAGTTCCATATCGAGACCCCATTATTCTCATTCATTGGCTCATATTTCGGTAAATATGGTTCAAACAGCCAATGTAAATTAGTAGGGGATCTAGCAGAGATCATCAAGATGCTGGAAAACTCTAAATAAACTCGAAAAATATAATCCGAAAAATTTAATTGACTGTTGAAAGGAAATTGCTCGGTTTTTTCAATCGAGACCCCATTCTTATTCCAATTGGCTGTATCCCCATAGAGGGGCAAGTTCCATATCGAGACCCCATTATTCTCATTCATTGGCTCATATTTCGGTAAATATGGTTCAAACAGCCAATGTAAATTAGTAGGGGATCTAGCAGAGATCATCAAGATGCTGGAAAACTCTAAATAAACTCGAAAAATATAATCCGAAAAATTTAATTGACTGTTGAAAGGAAATTGCTCGGTTTTTTCAATCGAGACCCCATTCTTATTCCAATTGGCTGTATCCCCATAGAGGGGCAAGTTCCATATCGAGACCCCATTATTCTCATTCATTGGCTCATATTTCGGTAAATATGGTTCAAACAGCCAATGTAAATTAGTAGGGGATCTAGCAGAGATCATCAAGATGCTGGAAAACTCTAAATAAACTCGAAAAATATAATCCGAAAAATTTAATTGACTGTTGAAAGGAAATTGCTCGGTTTTTTCAATCGAGACCCCATTCTTATTCCAATTGGCTGTATCCCCATAGAGGGGCAAGTTCCATATCGAGACCCCATTATTCTCATTCATTGGCTCATATTTCGGTAAATATGGTTCAAACAGCCAATGTAAATTAGTAGGGGATCTAGCAGAGATCATCAAGATGCTGGAAAACTCTAAATAAACTCGAAAAATATAATCCGAAAAATTTAATTGACTGTTGAAAGGAAATTGCTCGGTTTTTTCAATCGAGACCCCATTCTTATTCCAATTGGCTACATCCCCATAGAGGGGCAAGTGCCCTATCGAGACCCCATTATTCATATTCATTGGCTCATATTTCGGTAAATATGGTTCAAACAGCCAATGTAAATTAGTAGGGGATCTAGCAGAGATCATCAAGATGCTGGAAAACTCTAAATAAACTCGAAAAATATAATCCGAAAAATTTAATTGACTGTTGAAAGGAAATTGCTCGGTTTTTTCAATCGAGACCCCATTCTTATTCCAATTGGCTGTATCCCCATAGAGGGGCAAGTTCCATATCGAGACCCCATTATTCTCATTCATTGGCTCATATTTCGGTAAATATGGTTCAAACAGCCAATGTAAATTAGTAGGGGATCTAGCAGAGATCATCAAGATGCTGGAAAACTCTAAATAAACTCGAAAAATATAATCCGAAAAATTTAATTGACTGTTGAAAGGAAATTGCTCGGTTTTTTCAATCGAGACCCCATTCTTATTCCAATTGGATACATCCCCATAGAGGGGCAAGTGCCCTATCGAGACCCCATTATTCATATTCATTGGCTCATATTTCGGTAAATATGGTTCAAACAGCCAATGTAAATTAGTAGGGGATCTAGCAGAGATCATCAAGATGCTGGAAAACTCTAAATAAACTCGAAAAATATAATCCGAAAAATTTAATTGACTGTTGAAAGGAAATTGCTCGATTTTTTCAATCGAGACCCACTTCTTATTCCAATTGACTATATCCCCATAGAGGGGCAAGTGCCATAGCGAGACCCCATTATTAATATTCATTGACTCATATTTCGGTGAATATGGTTTAAACAGCCAATGTCAATTAGTAGGGGATCTAGCCGAGATCATCAAGATGCTGGAAAACTCTAAATAAACTCGAAAAATATAATCCGAAAAATTTAATTGACTGTTGAAAGGAAATTGCTCGGTTTTCTCAATCGAGATCCCATTCTTATCCCAATTGGCTATATCCCCATAGAGGGGCAAGTGCCATATCGAGACCCCATTATTCATATTCATTGGCTCATATTTCGGTAAATATGGTTAAAGCAGCCAATGTCAATTAGTAGGGGATCTAGCAGAAATCATCAAGATGCTGGAAAACTCTAAATATACTTGAAAAATACAAGCCGAAAAATTTAATTGACTGTTGAAAGGAAATTGCTCGATTTTTTCAATCGAGACCCCATTCTTATTCCAATTGGCTATATCCCCATAGAGGGGCAAGTGCCCTATCGAGACCCCATTATTCATATTCATTGACTCATATTTCGGTGAATATGGTTTAAACAGCCAATGTCAATTAGTAGGGGATCTAGCCGAGATCATCAAGATGCTGGAAAACTCTAAATAAACTCGAAAAATATAATCCGAAAAATTTAATTGACTGTTGAAAGGAAATTGCTCGGTTTTCTCAATCGAGATCCCATTCTTATCCCAATTGGCTATATCCCCATAGAGGGGCAAGTGCCATATCGAGACCCCATTATTCATATTCATTGGCTCATATTTCGGTAAATATGGTTCAAGCAGCCAATGTAAATTAGTAGGGGATCTAGCAGAGATCATCAAGATGCTGGAAAACTCTAAATATACTTGAAAAATACAAGCCGAAAAATTTAATTGACTGTTGAAAGGAAATTGCTCGATTTTTTCAATCGAGACCCCATTCTTATTCCAATTGGCTATATCCCCATAGAGGGGCAAGTGCCCTATCGAGACCCCATTATTCATATTCATTGGCTCATATTTCGGTAAATATGGTTCAAACAGCCAATGGAAATTAGTAGGGGATCTAGCAGAGATCATCAAGATGCTGGAAAACTCTAAATATACTTGAAAAATACAAGCCGAAAAATTTAATTGACTGTTGAAAGGAAATTGCTCGATTTTTTCAATCGAGACCCCATTCTTATTCCAATTGGCTGTATCCCCATAGAGGGGCAAGTTCCATATCGAGACCCCATTATTCTCATTCATTGGCTCATATTTCGGTAAATATGGTTCAAACAGCCAATGTAAATTAGTAGGGGATCTAGCAGAGATCATCAAGATGCTGGAAAACTCTAAATAAACTCGAAAAATATAATCCGAAAAATTTAATTGACTGTTGAAAGGAAATTGCTCGGTTTTTTCAATCGAGACCCCATTCTTATTCCAATTGGCTGTATCCCCATAGAGGGGCAAGTTCCATATCGAGACCCCATTATTCTCATTCATTGGCTCATATTTCGGTAAATATGGTTCAAACAGCCAATGTAAATTAGTAGGGGATCTAGCAGAGATCATCAAGATGCTGGAAAACTCTAAATAAACTCGAAAAATATAATCCGAAAAATTTAATTGACTGTTGAAAGGAAATTGCTCGGTTTTTTCAATCGAGACCCCATTCTTATTCCAATTGGCTGTATCCCCATAGAGGGGCAAGTTCCATATCGAGACCCCATTATTCTCATTCATTGGCTCATATTTCGGTAAATATGGTTCAAACAGCCAATGTAAATTAGTAGGGGATCTAGCAGAGATCATCAAGATGCTGGAAAACTCTAAATAAACTCGAAAAATATAATCCGAAAAATTTAATTGACTGTTGAAAGGAAATTGCTCGATTTTTTCAATCGAGACCCACTTCTTATTCCAATTGGCTATATCCCCATAGAGGGGCAAGTGCCCTATCGAGACCCCATTATTCATATTCATTGACTCATATTTCGGTGAATATGGTTTAAACAGCCAATGTCAATTAGTAGGGGATCTAGCCGAGATCATCAAGATGCTGGAAAACTCTAAATAAACTCGAAAAATATAATCCGAAAAATTTAATTGACTGTTGAAAGGAAATTGCTCGGTTTTCTCAATCGAGATCCCATTCTTATCCCAATTGGCTATATCCCCATAGAGGGGCAAGTGCCATATCGAGACCCCATTATTCATATTCATTGGCTCATATTTCGGTAAATATGGTTCAAACAGCCAATGTAAATTAGTAGGGGATCTAGCAGAGATCATCAAGATGCTGGAAAACTCTAAATAAACTCGAAAAATATAATCCGAAAAATTTAATTGACTGTTGAAAGGAAATTGCTCGGTTTTTTCAATCGAGACCCCATTCTTATTCCAATTGGCTGTATCCCCATAGAGGGGCAAGTTCCATATCGAGACCCCATTATTCTCATTCATTGGCTCATATTTCGGTAAATATGGTTCAAACAGCCAATGTAAATTAGTAGGGGATCTAGCAGAGATCATCAAGATGCTGGAAAACTCTAAATAAACTCGAAAAATATAATCCGAAAAATTTAATTGACTGTTGAAAGGAAATTGCTCGATTTTTTCAATCGAGACCCACTTCTTATTCCAATTGGCTATATCCCCATAGAGGGGCAAGTGCCCTATCGAGACCCCATTATTCATATTCATTGACTCATATTTCGGTGAATATGGTTTAAACAGCCAATGTCAATTAGTAGGGGATCTAGCCGAGATCATCAAGATGCTGGAAAACTCTAAATAAACTCGAAAAATATAATCCGAAAAATTTAATTGACTGTTGAAAGGAAATTGCTCGGTTTTCTCAATCGAGATCCCATTCTTATCCCAATTGGCTATATCCCCATAGAGGGGCAAGTGCCATATCGAGACCCCATTATTCATATTCATTGGCTCATATTTCGGTAAATATGGTTCAAGCAGCCAATGTAAATTAGTAGGGGATCTAGCAGAGATCATCAAGATGCTGGAAAACTCTAAATATACTTGAAAAATACAAGCCGAAAAATTTAATTGACTGTTGAAAGGAAATTGCTCGATTTTTTCAATCGAGACCCCATTCTTATTCCAATTGGCTATATCCCCATAGAGGGGCAAGTGCCCTATCGAGACCCCATTATTCATATTCATTGGCTCATATTTCGGTAAATATGGTTCAAACAGCCAATGTAAATTAGTAGGGGATCTAGCAGAGATCATCAAGATGCTGGAAAACTCTAAATAAACTCGAAAAATATAATCCGAAAAATTTAATTGACTGTTGAAAGGAAATTGCTCGGTTTTTTCAATCGAGACCCCATTCTTATTCCAATTGGCTGTATCCCCATAGAGGGGCAAGTTCCATATCGAGACCCCATTATTCTCATTCATTGGCTCATATTTCGGTAAATATGGTTCAAACAGCCAATGTAAATTAGTAGGGGATCTAGCAGAGATCATCAAGATGCTGGAAAACTCTAAATAAACTCGAAAAATATAATCCGAAAAATTTAATTGACTGTTGAAAGGAAATTGCTCGGTTTTTTCAATCGAGACCCCATTCTTATTCCAATTGGCTGTATCCCCATAGAGGGGCAAGTTCCATATCGAGACCCCATTATTCTCATTCATTGGCTCATATTTCGGTAAATATGGTTCAAACAGCCAATGTAAATTAGTAGGGGATCTAGCAGAGATCATCAAGATGCTGGAAAACTCTAAATAAACTCGAAAAATATAATCCGAAAAATTTAATTGACTGTTGAAAGGAAATTGCTCGATTTTTTCAATCGAGACCCCATTCTTATTCCAATTGGCTGTATCCCCATAGAGGGGCAAGTTCCATATCGAGACCCCATTATTCTCATTCATTGGCTCATATTTGGGTAAATATGGTTCAAACAGCCAATGTAAATTAGTAGGGGATCTAGCAGAGATCATCAAGATGCTGGAAAACTCTAAATAAACTCGAAAAATATAATCCGAAAAATTTAATTGACTGTTGAAAGGAAATTGCTCGATTTTTTCAATCGAGACCCACTTCTTATTCCAATTGACTATATCCCCATAGAGGGGCAAGTGCCATAGCGAGACCCCATTATTAATATTCATTGACTCATATTTCGGTGAATATGGTTTAAACAGCCAATGTCAATTAGTAGGGGATCTAGCAGAGATCATCAAGATGCTGGAAAACTCTAAATATACTTGAAAAATACAAGCCGAAAAATTTAATTGACTGTTGAAAGGAAATTGCTCGATTTTTTCAATCGAGACCCCATTCTTATTCCAATTGGCTGTATCCCCATAGAGGGGCAAGTTCCATATCGAGACCCCATTATTCTCATTCATTGGCTCATATTTGGGTAAATATGGTTCAAACAGCCAATGTAAATTAGTAGGGGATCTAGCCGAGATCATCAAGATGCTGGAAAACTCTAAATAAACTCGAAAAATATAATCCGAAAAATTTAATTGACTGTTGAAAGGAAATTGCTCGGTTTTCTCAATCGAGATCCCATTCTTATCCCAATTGGCTATATCCCCATAGAGGGGCAAGTGCCCTATCGAGACCCCATTATTCATATTCATTGACTCATATTTCGGTGAATATGGTTTAAACAGCCAATGTCAATTAGTAGGGGATCTAGCCGAGATCATCAAGATGCTGGAAAACTCTAAATAAACTCGAAAAATATAATCCGAAAAATTTAATTGACTGTTGAAAGGAAATTGCTCGGTTTTCTCAATCGAGACCCCATTCTTATTCCAATTGGCTATATCCCCATAGAGGGGCAAGTGCCCTATCGAGACCCCATTATTCATATTCATTGGCTCATATTTCGGTAAATATGGTTCAAGCAGCCAATGTCAATTAGTAGGGGATCTAGCAGAGATCATCAAGATGCTGGAAAACTCTAAATATACTTGAAAAATACAAGCCGAAAAATTTAATTGACTGTTGAAAGGAAATTGCTCGATTTTTTCAATCGAGACCCCATTCTTATTCCAATTGGCTATATCCCCATAGAGGGGCAAGTGCCCTATCGAGACCCCATTATTCATATTCATTGACTCATATTTCGGTGAATATGGTTTAAACAGCCAATGTCAATTAGTAGGGGATCTAGCCGAGATCATCAAGATGCTGGAAAACTCTAAATAAACTCGAAAAATATAATCCGAAAAATTTAATTGACTGTTGAAAGGAAATTGCTCGGTTTTCTCAATCGAGACCCCATTCTTATTCCAATTGGCTATATCCCCATAGAGGGGCAAGTGCCCTATCGAGACCCCATTATTCATATTCATTGGCTCATATTTCGGTAAATATGGTTCAAACAGCCAATGTAAATTAGTAGGGGATCTAGCAGAGATCATCAAGATGCTGGAAAACTCTAAATATACTTGAAAAATACAAGCCGAAAAATTTAATTGACTGTTGAAAGGAAATTGCTCGATTTTTTCAATCGAGACCCCATTCTTATTCCAATTGGCTGTATCCCCATAGAGGGGCAAGTTCCATATCGAGACCCCATTATTCTCATTCATTGGCTCATATTTCGGTAAATATGGTTCAAACAGCCAATGTAAATTAGTAGGGGATCTAGCAGAGATCATCAAGATGCTGGAAAACTCTAAATATACTTGAAAAATACAAGCCGAAAAATTTAATTGACTGTTGAAAGGAAATTGCTCGATTTTTTCAATCGAGACCCACTTCTTATTCCAATTGACTATATCCCCATAGAGGGGCAAGTGCCATAGCGAGACCCCATTATTAATATTCATTGACTCATATTTCGGTGAATATGGTTTAAACAGCCAATGTCAATTAGTAGGGGATCTAGCCGAGATCATCAAGATGCTGGAAAACTCTAAATAAACTCGAAAAATATAAGCCGAAAAATTTAATTGACTGTTGAAAGGAAATTGCTCGATTTTTTCAATCGAGACCCCATTCTTATTCCAATTGGCTATATCCCCATAGAGGGGCAAGTGCCCTATCGAGACCCCATTATTCATATTCATTGACTCATATTTCGGTGAATATGGTTTAAACAGCCAATGTCAATTAGTAGGGGATCTAGCCGAGATCATCAAGATGCTGGAAACCTCTAAATAAACTCGAAAAATATAATCCGAAAAATTTAATTGACTGTTGAAAGGAAATTGCTCGATTTTTTCAATCGAGACCCCATTCTTATTCCAATTGGCTGTGTCCCCATAGAGGGGCAAGTGCCCTATCGAGACCCCATTATTCATATTCATTGGCTCATATTTCGGTAAATATGGTTCAAACAGCCAATGTAAATTAGTAGGGGATCTAGCAGAGATCATCAAGATGCTGGAAAACTCTAAATAAACTCGAAAAATATAATCCGAAAAATTTAATTGACTGTTGAAAGGAAATTGCTCGGTTTTCTCAATCGAGACCCCATTCTTATTCCAATTGGCTACATCCCCATAGAGGGGCAAGTGCCCTATCGAGACCCCATTATTCATATTCATTGGCTCATATTTCGGTAAATATGGTTCAAACAGCCAATGTAAATTAGTAGGGGATCTAGCAGAGATCATCAAGATGCTGGAAAACTCTAAATATACTTGAAAAATACAAGCCGAAAAATTTAATTGACTGTTGAAAGGAAATTGCTCGATTTTTTCAATCGAGACCCCATTCTTATTCCAATTGGCTATATCCCCATAGAGGGGCAAGTGCCCTATCGAGACCCCATTATTCATATTCATTGGCTCATATTCCGGTAAATATGGTTCAAACAGCCAATGTAAATTAGTAGGGGATCTAGCAGAGATCATCAAGATGCTGGAAAACTCTAAATATACTTGAAAAATACAAGCCGAAAAATTTAATTGACTGTTGAAAGGAAATTGCTCGATTTTTTCAATCGAGACCCCATTCTTATTCCAATTGGCTGTATCCCCATAGAGGGGCAAGTTCCATATCGAGACCCCATTATTCTCATTCATTGGCTCATATTTCGGTAAATATGGTTCAAACAGCCAATGTAAATTAGTAGGGGATCTAGCAGAGATCATCAAGATGCTGGAAAACTCTAAATAAACTCGAAAAATATAATCCGAAAAATTTAATTGACTGTTGAAAGGAAATTGCTCGATTTTTTCAATCGAGACCCCATTCTTATTCCAATTGGCTATATCCCCATAGAGGGGCAAGTGCCATATCGAGACCCCATTATTCATATTCATTTGCTCATATTTCGGTAAATATGGTTCAAGCAGCCAATGTAAATTAGTAGGGGATCTAGCAGAGATCATCAAGATGCTGGAAAACTCTAAATATACTTGAAAAATACAAGCCGAAAAATTTAATTGACTGTTGAAAGGAAATTGCTCGATTTTTTCAATCGAGACCCCATTCTTATTCCAATTGGCTATATCCCCATAGAGGGGCAAGTGCCCTATCGAGACCCCATTATTCATATTCATTGGCTCATATTCCGGTAAATATGGTTCAAACAGCCAATGTAAATTAGTAGGGGATCTAGCAGAGATCATCAAGATGCTGGAAAACTCTAAATATACTTGAAAAATACAAGCCGAAAAATTTAATTGACTGTTGAAAGGAAATTGCTCGATTTTTTCAATCGAGACCCCATTCTTATTCCAATTGGCTGTATCCCCATAGAGGGGCAAGTTCCATATCGAGACCCCATTATTCTCATTCATTGGCTCATATTTCGGTAAATATGGTTCAAACAGCCAATGTAAATTAGTAGGGGATCTAGCAGAGATCATCAAGATGCTGGAAAACTCTAAATAAACTCGAAAAATATAATCCGAAAAATTTAATTGACTGTTGAAAGGAAATTGCTCGATTTTTTCAATCGAGACCCCATTCTTATTCCAATTGGCTATATCCCCATAGAGGGGCAAGTGCCATATCGAGACCCCATTATTCATATTCATTTGCTCATATTCCGGTAAATATGGTTCAAGCAGCCAATGTAAATTAGTAGGGGATCTAGCAGAGATCATCAAGATGCTGGAAAACTCTAAATATACTTGAAAAATACAAGCCGAAAAATTTAATTGACTGTTGAAAGGAAATTGCTCGATTTTTTCAATCGAGACCCCATTCTTATTCCAATTGGCTATATCCCCATAGAGGGGCAAGTGCCCTATCGAGACCCCATCATTCTCATTCATTGGCTCATATTTCGGTAAATATGGTTCAAACAGCCAATGTAAATTAGTAGGGGATCTAGCAGAGATCATCAAGATGCTGGAAAACTCTAAATAAACTCGAAAAATATAATCCGAAAAATTTAATTGACTGTTGAAAGGAAATTGCTCGATTTTTTCAATCGAGACCCCATTCTTATTCCAATTGGCTATATCCCCATAGAGGGGCAAGTGCCATATCGAGACCCCATTATTCATATTCATTGGCTCATATTTCGGTAAATATGGTTCAAGCAGCCAATGTAAATTAGTAGGGGATCTAGCAGAGATCATCAAGATGCTGGAAACCTCTAAATAAACTCGAAAAATATAATCCGAAAAATTTAATTGACTGTTGAAAGGAAATTGCTCGATTTTTTCAATCGAGACCCCATTCTTATTCCAATTGGCTGTGTCCCCATAGAGGGGCAAGTGCCATATCGAGACCCCATTATTCATATTCATTGGCTCATATTTCGGTAAATATGGTTAAAGCAGCCAATGTCAATTAGTAGGGGATCTAGCAGAGATCATCAAGATGCTGGAAAACTCTAAATATACTTGAAAAATACAAGCCGAAAAATTTAATTGACTGTTGAAAGGAAATTGCTCGATTTTTTCAATCGAGACCCCATTCTTATTCCAATTGGCTATATCCCCATAGAGGGGCAAGTGCCCTATCGAGACCCCATTATTCATATTCATTGACTCATATTTCGGTGAATATGGTTTAAACAGCCAATGTCAATTAGTAGGGGATCTAGCCGAGATCATCAAGATGCTGGAAAACTCTAAATAAACTCGAAAAATATAATCCGAAAAATTTAATTGACTGTTGAAAGGAAATTGCTCGGTTTTCTCAATCGAGATCCCATTCTTATCCCAATTGGCTATATCCCCATAGAGGGGCAAGTGCCATATCGAGACCCCATTATTCATATTCATTGGCTCATATTTCGGTAAATATGGTTCAAGCAGCCAATGTAAATTAGTAGGGGATCTAGCAGAGATCATCAAGATGCTGGAAAACTCTAAATATACTTGAAAAATACAAGCCGAAAAATTTAATTGACTGTTGAAAGGAAATTGCTCGATTTTTTCAATCGAGACCCCATTCTTATTCCAATTGGCTATATCCCCATAGAGGGGCAAGTGCCCTATCGAGACCCCATTATTCATATTCATTGGCTCATATTTCGGTAAATATGGTTCAAACAGCCAATGGAAATTAGTAGGGGATCTAGCAGAGATCATCAAGATGCTGGAAAACTCTAAATATACTTGAAAAATACAAGCCGAAAAATTTAATTGACTGTTGAAAGGAAATTGCTCGATTTTTTCAATCGAGACCCCATTCTTATTCCAATTGGCTGTATCCCCATAGAGGGGCAAGTTCCATATCGAGACCCCATTATTCTCATTCATTGGCTCATATTTCGGTAAATATGGTTCAAACAGCCAATGTAAATTAGTAGGGGATCTAGCAGAGATCATCAAGATGCTGGAAAACTCTAAATAAACTCGAAAAATATAATCCGAAAAATTTAATTGACTGTTGAAAGGAAATTGCTCGGTTTTTTCAATCGAGACCCCATTCTTATTCCAATTGGCTGTATCCCCATAGAGGGGCAAGTTCCATATCGAGACCCCATTATTCTCATTCATTGGCTCATATTTCGGTAAATATGGTTCAAACAGCCAATGTAAATTAGTAGGGGATCTAGCAGAGATCATCAAGATGCTGGAAAACTCTAAATAAACTCGAAAAATATAATCCGAAAAATTTAATTGACTGTTGAAAGGAAATTGCTCGATTTTTTCAATCGAGACCCACTTCTTATTCCAATTGGCTATATCCCCATAGAGGGGCAAGTGCCCTATCGAGACCCCATTATTCATATTCATTGACTCATATTTCGGTGAATATGGTTTAAACAGCCAATGTCAATTAGTAGGGGATCTAGCCGAGATCATCAAGATGCTGGAAAACTCTAAATAAACTCGAAAAATATAATCCGAAAAATTTAATTGACTGTTGAAAGGAAATTGCTCGGTTTTCTCAATCGAGATCCCATTCTTATCCCAATTGGCTATATCCCCATAGAGGGGCAAGTGCCATATCGAGACCCCATTATTCATATTCATTGGCTCATATTTCGGTAAATATGGTTCAAACAGCCAATGTAAATTAGTAGGGGATCTAGCAGAGATCATCAAGATGCTGGAAAACTCTAAATAAACTCGAAAAATATAATCCGAAAAATTTAATTGACTGTTGAAAGGAAATTGCTCGGTTTTTTCAATCGAGACCCCATTCTTATTCCAATTGGCTGTATCCCCATAGAGGGGCAAGTTCCATATCGAGACCCCATTATTCTCATTCATTGGCTCATATTTCGGTAAATATGGTTCAAACAGCCAATGTAAATTAGTAGGGGATCTAGCAGAGATCATCAAGATGCTGGAAAACTCTAAATAAACTCGAAAAATATAATCCGAAAAATTTAATTGACTGTTGAAAGGAAATTGCTCGATTTTTTCAATCGAGACCCACTTCTTATTCCAATTGGCTATATCCCCATAGAGGGGCAAGTGCCCTATCGAGACCCCATTATTCATATTCATTGACTCATATTTCGGTGAATATGGTTTAAACAGCCAATGTCAATTAGTAGGGGATCTAGCCGAGATCATCAAGATGCTGGAAAACTCTAAATAAACTCGAAAAATATAATCCGAAAAATTTAATTGACTGTTGAAAGGAAATTGCTCGGTTTTCTCAATCGAGATCCCATTCTTATCCCAATTGGCTATATCCCCATAGAGGGGCAAGTGCCATATCGAGACCCCATTATTCATATTCATTGGCTCATATTTCGGTAAATATGGTTCAAGCAGCCAATGTAAATTAGTAGGGGATCTAGCAGAGATCATCAAGATGCTGGAAAACTCTAAATATACTTGAAAAATACAAGCCGAAAAATTTAATTGACTGTTGAAAGGAAATTGCTCGATTTTTTCAATCGAGACCCCATTCTTATTCCAATTGGCTATATCCCCATAGAGGGGCAAGTGCCCTATCGAGACCCCATTATTCATATTCATTGGCTCATATTTCGGTAAATATGGTTCAAACAGCCAATGTAAATTAGTAGGGGATCTAGCAGAGATCATCAAGATGCTGGAAAACTCTAAATAAACTCGAAAAATATAATCCGAAAAATTTAATTGACTGTTGAAAGGAAATTGCTCGGTTTTTTCAATCGAGACCCCATTCTTATTCCAATTGGCTGTATCCCCATAGAGGGGCAAGTTCCATATCGAGACCCCATTATTCTCATTCATTGGCTCATATTTCGGTAAATATGGTTCAAACAGCCAATGTAAATTAGTAGGGGATCTAGCAGAGATCATCAAGATGCTGGAAAACTCTAAATAAACTCGAAAAATATAATCCGAAAAATTTAATTGACTGTTGAAAGGAAATTGCTCGGTTTTTTCAATCGAGACCCCATTCTTATTCCAATTGGCTGTATCCCCATAGAGGGGCAAGTTCCATATCGAGACCCCATTATTCTCATTCATTGGCTCATATTTCGGTAAATATGGTTCAAACAGCCAATGTAAATTAGTAGGGGATCTAGCAGAGATCATCAAGATGCTGGAAAACTCTAAATAAACTCGAAAAATATAATCCGAAAAATTTAATTGACTGTTGAAAGGAAATTGCTCGATTTTTTCAATCGAGACCCACTTCTTATTCCAATTGGCTATATCCCCATAGAGGGGCAAGTGCCCTATCGAGACCCCATTATTCATATTCATTGACTCATATTTCGGTGAATATGGTTTAAACAGCCAATGTCAATTAGTAGGGGATCTAGCCGAGATCATCAAGATGCTGGAAAACTCTAAATAAACTCGAAAAATATAATCCGAAAAATTTAATTGACTGTTGAAAGGAAATTGCTCGGTTTTCTCAATCGAGATCCCATTCTTATCCCAATTGGCTATATCCCCATAGAGGGGCAAGTGCCATATCGAGACCCCATTATTCATATTCATTGGCTCATATTTCGGTAAATATGGTTCAAACAGCCAATGTAAATTAGTAGGGGATCTAGCAGAGATCATCAAGATGCTGGAAAACTCTAAATAAACTCGAAAAATATAATCCGAAAAATTTAATTGACTGTTGAAAGGAAATTGCTCGGTTTTTTCAATCGAGACCCCATTCTTATTCCAATTGGCTGTATCCCCATAGAGGGGCAAGTTCCATATCGAGACCCCATTATTCTCATTCATTGGCTCATATTTCGGTAAATATGGTTCAAACAGCCAATGTAAATTAGTAGGGGATCTAGCAGAGATCATCAAGATGCTGGGAAACTCTAAATAAACTCGAAAAATATAATCCGAAAAATTTAATTGACTGTTGAAAGGAAATTGCTCGATTTTTTCAATCGAGACCCACTTCTTATTCCAATTGGCTATATCCCCATAGAGGGGCAAGTGCCCTATCGAGACCCCATTATTCATATTCATTGACTCATATTTCGGTGAATATGGTTTAAACAGCCAATGTCAATTAGTAGGGGATCTAGCCGAGATCATCAAGATGCTGGAAAACTCTAAATAAACTCGAAAAATATAATCCGAAAAATTTAATTGACTGTTGAAAGGAAATTGCTCGGTTTTCTCAATCGAGATCCCATTCTTATCCCAATTGGCTATATCCCCATAGAGGGGCAAGTGCCATATCGAGACCCCATTATTCATATTCATTGGCTCATATTTCGGTAAATATGGTTCAAGCAGCCAATGTAAATTAGTAGGGGATCTAGCAGAGATCATCAAGATGCTGGAAAACTCTAAATATACTTGAAAAATACAAGCCGAAAAATTTAATTGACTGTTGAAAGGAAATTGCTCGATTTTTTCAATCGAGACCCCATTCTTATTCCAATTGGCTATATCCCCATAGAGGGGCAAGTGCCCTATCGAGACCCCATTATTCATATTCATTGGCTCTTATTTCGGTAAATATGGTTCAAACAGCCAATGTAAATTAGTAGGGGATCTAGCAGAGATCATCAAGATGCTGGAAAACTCTAAATATACTTGAAAAATACAAGCCGAAAAATTTAATTGACTGTTGAAAGGAAATTGCTCGATTTCTTCAATCGAGACCCCATTCTTATTCCAATTGGCTGTATCCCCATAGAGGGGCAAGTTCCATATCGAGACCCCATTATTCTCATTCATTGGCTCATATTTCGGTAAATATGGTTCAAACAGCCAATGTAAATTAGTAGGGGATCTAGCAGAGATCATCAAGATGCTGGAAAACTCTAAATAAACTCGAAAAATATAATCCGAAAAATTTAATTGACTGTTGAAAGGAAATTGCTCGGTTTTTTCAATCGAGACCCCATTCTTATTCCAATTGGCTGTATCCCCATAGAGGGGCAAGTTCCATATCGAGACCCCATTATTCTCATTCATTGGCTCATATTTCGGTAAATATGGTTCAAACAGCCAATGTAAATTAGTAGGGGATCTAGCAGAGATCATCAAGATGCTGGAAAACTCTAAATAAACTCGAAAAATATAATCCGAAAAATTTAATTGACCGTTGAAAGGAAATTGCTCGATTTTTTCAATCGAGACCCACTTCTTATTCCAATTGGCTATATCCCCATAGAGGGGCAAGTGCCATAGCGAGACCCCATTATTAATATTCATTGGCTCATATTTCGGTGAATATGGTTTAAACAGCCAATGTAAATTAGTAGGGGATCTAGCCGAGATCATCAAGATGCTGGAAAACTCTAAATAAACTCGAAAAATATAATCCGAAAAATTTAATTGACTGTTGAAAGGAAATTGCTCGGTTTTCTCAATCGAGATGCCATTCTTATCCCAATTGGCTATATCCCCATAGAGGGGCAAGTGCCCTATCGAGACCCCATTATTCATATTCATTGGCTCATATTTCGGTGAATATGGTTTAAACAGCCAATGTAAATTAGTAGGGGATCTAGCCGAGATTATCAAGATGCTGGAAAACTCTAAATAAACTCGAAAAATATAATCCGAAAAATTTAATTGACTGTTGAAAGGAAATTGCTCGGTTTTCTCAATCGAGATGCCATTCTTATCCCAATTGGCTATATCCCCATAGAGGGGCAAGTGCCCTATCGAGACCCCATTATTCATATTCATTGACTCATATTTCGGTGAATATGGTTTAAACAGCCAATGTCAATTAGTAGGGGATCTAGCCGAGATCATCAAGATGCTGGAAAACTCTAAATAAACTCGAAAAATATAATCCGAAAAATTTAATTGACTGTTGAAAGGAAATTGCTCGGTTTTTTCAATCGAGACCCCATTCTTATTCCAATTGGCTACATCCCCATAGAGGGGCAAGTGCCCTATCGAGACCCCATTATTCATATTCATTGGCTCATATTTCGGTAAATATGGTTCAAACAGCCAATGGAAATTAGTAGGGGATCTAGCAGAGATCATCAAGATGCTGGAAAACTCTAAATATACTTGAAAAATACAAGCCGAAAAATTTAATTGACTGTTGAAAGGAAATTGCTCGATTTTTTCAATCGAGACCCCATTCTTATTCCAATTGGCTGTATCCCCATAGAGGGGCAAGTTCCATATCGAGACCCCATTATTCTCATTCATTGGCTCATATTTCGGTAAATATGGTTCAAACAGCCAATGTAAATTAGTAGGGGATCTAGCAGAGATCATCAAGATGCTGGAAAACTCTAAATAAACTCGAAAAATATAATCCGAAAAATTTAATTGACTGTTGAAAGGAAATTGCTCGGTTTTTTCAATCGAGATCCCATTCTTATTCCAATTGGCTGTATCCCCATAGAGGGGCAAGTTCCATATCGAGACCCCATTATTCTCATTCATTGGCTCATATTTCGGTAAATATGGTTCAAACAGCCAATGTAAATTAGTAGGGGATCTAGCAGAGATCATCAAGATGCTGGAAAACTCTAAATAAACTCGAAAAATATAATCCGAAAAATTTAATTGACTGTTGAAAGGAAATTGCTCGATTTTTTCAATCGAGACCCACTTCTTATTCCAATTGGCTATATCCCCATAGAGGGGCAAGTGCCATAGCGAGACCCCATTATTAATATTCATTGGCTCATATTTCGGTGAATATGGTTTAAACAGCCAATGTAAATTAGTAGGGGATCTAGCCGAGATCATCAAGATGCTGGAAAACTCTAAATAAACTCGAAAAATATAATCCGAAAAATTTAATTGACTGTTGAAAGGAAATTGCTCGGTTTTCTCAATCGAGATGCCATTCTTATCCCAATTGGCTATATCCCCATAGAGGGGCAAGTGCCCTATCGAGACCCCATTATTCATATTCATTGGCTCATATTTCGGTAAATATGGTTCAAACAGCCAATGTAAATTAGTAGGGGATCTAGCAGAGATCATCAAGATGCTGGAAAACTCTAAATATACTTGAAAAATACAAGCCGAAAAATTTAATTGACTGTTGAAAGGAAATTGCTCGATTTTTTCAATCGAGACCCCATTCTTATTCCAATTGGCTGTATCCCCATAGAGGGGCAAGTTCCATATCGAGACCCCATTATTCTCATTCATTGGCTCATATTTCGGTAAATATGGTTCAAACAGCCAATGTAAATTAGTAGGGGATCTAGCAGAGATCATCAAGATGCTGGAAAACTCTAAATAAACTCGAAAAATATAATCCGAAAAATTTAATTGACTGTTGAAAGGAAATTGCTCGATTTTTTCAATCGAGACCCCATTCTTATTCCAATTGGCTATATCCCCATAAAGGGGCAAGTGCCATATCGAGACCCCATTATTCATATTCATTGGCTCATATTTCGGTAAATATGGTTCAAGCAGCCAATGTAAATTAGTAGGGGATCTAGCAGAGATCATCAAGATGCTGGAAACCTCTAAATAAACTCGAAAAATATAATCCGAAAAATTTAATTGACTGTTGAAAGGAAATTGCTCGATTTTTTCAATCGAGACCCCATTCTTATTCCAATTGGCTATATCCCCATAGAGGGGCAAGTGCCATATCGAGACCCCATTATTCATATTCATTTGCTCATATTTCGGTAAATATGGTTCAAGCAGCCAATGTAAATTAGTAGGGGATCTAGCAGAGATCATCAAGATGCTGGAAAACTCTAAATATACTTGAAAAATACAAGCCGAAAAATTTAATTGACTGTTGAAAGGAAATTGCTCGATTTTTTCAATCGAGACCCCATTCTTATTCCAATTGGCTATATCCCCATAGAGGGGCAAGTGCCCTATCGAGACCCCATTATTCATATTCATTGGCTCATATTCCGGTAAATATGGTTCAAACAGCCAATGTAAATTAGTAGGGGATCTAGCAGAGATCATCAAGATGCTGGAAAACTCTAAATATACTTGAAAAATACAAGCCGAAAAATTTAATTGACTGTTGAAAGGAAATTGCTCGATTTTTTCAATCGAGACCCCATTCTTATTCCAATTGGCTGTATCCCCATAGAGGGGCAAGTTCCATATCGAGACCCCATTATTCTCATTCATTGGCTCATATTTCGGTAAATATGGTTCAAACAGCCAATGTAAATTAGTAGGGGATCTAGCAGAGATCATCAAGATGCTGGAAAACTCTAAATAAACTCGAAAAATATAATCCGAAAAATTTAATTGACTGTTGAAAGGAAATTGCTCGATTTTTTCAATCGAGACCCCATTCTTATTCCAATTGGCTATATCCCCATAGAGGGGCAAGTGCCATATCGAGACCCCATTATTCATATTCATTTGCTCATATTTCGGTAAATATGGTTCAAGCAGCCAATGTAAATTAGTAGGGGATCTAGCAGAGATCATCAAGATGCTGGAAAACTCTAAATATACTTGAAAAATACAAGCCGAAAAATTTAATTGACTGTTGAAAGGAAATTGCTCGATTTTTTCAATCGAGACCCCATTCTTATTCCAATTGGCTATATCCCCATAGAAGGGCAAGTGCCCTATCGAGACCCCATCATTCTCATTCATTGGCTCATATTTCGGTAAATATGGTTCAAACAGCCAATGTAAATTAGTAGGGGATCTAGCAGAGATCATCAAGATGCTGGAAAACTCTAAATAAACTCGAAAAATATAATCCGAAAAATTTAATTGACTGTTGAAAGGAAATTGCTCGATTTTTTCAATCGAGACCCCATTCTTATTCCAATTGGCTATATCCCCATAGAGGGGCAAGTGCCATATCGAGACCCCATTATTCATATTCATTGGCTCATATTTCGGTAAATATGGTTCAAGCAGCCAATGTAAATTAGTAGGGGATCTAGCAGAGATCATCAAGATGCTGGAAACCTCTAAATAAACTCGAAAAATATAATCCGAAAAATTTAATTGACTGTTGAAAGGAAATTGCTCGATTTTTTCAATCGAGACCCCATTCTTATTCCAATTGGCTGTGTCCCCATAGAGGGGCAAGTGCCATATCGAGACCCCATTATTCATATTCATTGGCTCATATTTCGGTAAATATGGTTAAAGCAGCCAATGTCAATTAGTAGGGGATCTAGCAGAGATCATCAAGATGCTGGAAAACTCTAAATATACTTGAAAAATACAAGCCGAAAAATTTAATTGACTGTTGAAAGGAAATTGCTCGATTTTTTCAATCGAGACCCCATTCTTATTCCAATTGGCTATATCCCCATAGAGGGGCAAGTGCCCTATCGAGACCCCATTATTCATATTCATTGACTCATATTTCGGTGAATATGGTTTAAACAGCCAATGTCAATTAGTAGGGGATCTAGCCGAGATCATCAAGATGCTGGAAAACTCTAAATAAACTCGAAAAATATAATCCGAAAAATTTAATTGACTGTTGAAAGGAAATTGCTCGGTTTTCTCAATCGAGATCCCATTCTTATCCCAATTGGCTATATCCCCATAGAGGGGCAAGTGCCATATCGAGACCCCATTATTCATATTCATTGGCTCATATTTCGGTAAATATGGTTCAAGCAGCCAATGTAAATTAGTAGGGGATCTAGCAGAGATCATCAAGATGCTGGAAAACTCTAAATATACTTGAAAAATACAAGCCGAAAAATTTAATTGACTGTTGAAAGGAAATTGCTCGATTTTTTCAATCGAGACCCCATTCTTATTCCAATTCGCTATATCCCCATAGAGGGGCAAGTGCCCTATCGAGACCCCATTATTCATATTCATTGGCTCATATTTCGGTAAATATGGTTCAAACAGCCAATGGAAATTAGTAGGGGATCTAGCAGAGATCATCAAGATGCTGGAAAACTCTAAATATACTTGAAAAATACAAGCCGAAAAATTTAATTGACTGTTGAAAGGAAATTGCTCGATTTTTTCAATCGAGACCCCATTCTTATTCCAATTGGCTGTATCCCCATAGAGGGGCAAGTTCCATATCGAGACCCCATTATTCTCATTCATTGGCTCATATTTCGGTAAATATGGTTCAAACAGCCAATGTAAATTAGTAGGGGATCTAGCAGAGATCATCAAGATGCTGGAAAACTCTAAATAAACTCGAAAAATATAATCCGAAAAATTTAATTGACTGTTGAAAGGAAATTGCTCGGTTTTTTCAATCGAGACCCCATTCTTATTCCAATTGGCTGTATCCCCATAGAGGGGCAAGTTCCATATCGAGACCCCATTATTCTCATTCATTGGCTCATATTTCGGTAAATATGGTTCAAACAGCCAATGTAAATTAGTAGGGGATCTAGCAGAGATCATCAAGATGCTGGAAAACTCTAAATAAACTCGAAAAATATAATCCGAAAAATTTAATTGACTGTTGAAAGGAAATTGCTCGATTTTTTCAATCGAGACCCACTTCTTATTCCAATTGGCTATATCCCCATAGAGGGGCAAGTGCCCTATCGAGACCCCATTATTCATATTCATTGACTCATATTTCGGTGAATATGGTTTAAACAGCCAATGTCAATTAGTAGGGGATCTAGCCGAGATCATCAAGATGCTGGAAAACTCTAAATAAACTCGAAAAATATAATCCGAAAAATTTAATTGACTGTTGAAAGGAAATTGCTCGGTTTTCTCAATCGAGATCCCATTCTTATCCCAATTGGCTATATCCCCATAGAGGGGCAAGTGCCATATCGAGACCCCATTATTCATATTCATTGGCTCATATTTCGGTAAATATGGTTCAAACAGCCAATGTAAATTAGTAGGGGATCTAGCAGAGATCATCAAGATGCTGGAAAACTCTAAATAAACTCGAAAAATATAATCCGAAAAATTTAATTGACTGTTGAAAGGAAATTGCTCGGTTTTTTCAATCGAGACCCCATTCTTATTCCAATTGGCTGTATCCCCATAGAGGGGCAAGTTCCATATCGAGACCCCATTATTCTCATTCATTGGCTCATATTTCGGTAAATATGGTTCAAACAGCCAATGTAAATTAGTAGGGGATCTAGCAGAGATCATCAAGATGCTGGAAAACTCTAAATAAACTCGAAAAATATAATCCGAAAAATTTAATTGACTGTTGAAAGGAAATTGCTCGATTTTTTCAATCGAGACCCACTTCTTATTCCAATTGGCTATATCCCCATAGAGGGGCAAGTGCCCTATCGAGACCCCATTATTCATATTCATTGACTCATATTTCGGTGAATATGGTTTAAACAGCCAATGTCAATTAGTAGGGGATCTAGCCGAGATCATCAAGATGCTGGAAAACTCTAAATAAACTCGAAAAATATAATCCGAAAAATTTAATTGACTGTTGAAAGGAAATTGCTCGGTTTTCTCAATCGAGATCCCATTCTTATCCCAATTGGCTATATCCCCATAGAGGGGCAAGTGCCATATCGAGACCCCATTATTCATATTCATTGGCTCATATTTCGGTAAATATGGTTCAAGCAGCCAATGTAAATTAGTAGGGGATCTAGCAGAGATCATCAAGATGCTGGAAAACTCTAAATATACTTGAAAAATACAAGCCGAAAAATTTAATTGACTGTTGAAAGGAAATTGCTCGATTTTTTCAATCGAGACCCCATTCTTATTCCAATTGGCTATATCCCCATAGAGGGGCAAGTGCCCTATCGAGACCCCATTATTCATATTCATTGGCTCATATTTCGGTAAATATGGTTCAAACAGCCAATGTAAATTAGTAGGGGATCTAGCAGAGATCATCAAGATGCTGGAAAACTCTAAATAAACTCGAAAAATATAATCCGAAAAATTTAATTGACTGTTGAAAGGAAATTGCTCGGTTTTTTCAATCGAGACCCCATTCTTATTCCAATTGGCTGTATCCCCATAGAGGGGCAAGTTCCATATCGAGACCCCATTATTCTCATTCATTGGCTCATATTTCGGTAAATATGGTTCAAACAGCCAATGTAAATTAGTAGGGGATCTAGCAGAGATCATCAAGATGCTGGAAAACTCTAAATAAACTCGAAAAATATAATCCGAAAAATTTAATTGACTGTTGAAAGGAAATTGCTCGGTTTTTTCAATCGAGACCCCATTCTTATTCCAATTGGCTGTATCCCCATAGAGGGGCAAGTTCCATATCGAGACCCCATTATTCTCATTCATTGGCTCATATTTCGGTAAATATGGTTCAAACAGCCAATGTAAATTAGTAGGGGATCTAGCAGAGATCATCAAGATGCTGGAAAACTCTAAATAAACTCGAAAAATATAATCCGAAAAATTTAATTGACTGTTGAAAGGAAATTGCTCGATTTTTTCAATCGAGACCCACTTCTTATTCCAATTGGCTATATCCCCATAGAGGGGCAAGTGCCCTATCGAGACCCCATTATTCATATTCATTGACTCATATTTCGGTGAATATGGTTTAAACAGCCAATGTCAATTAGTAGGGGATCTAGCCGAGATCATCAAGATGCTGGAAAACTCTAAATAAACTCGAAAAATATAATCCGAAAAATTTAATTGACTGTTGAAAGGAAATTGCTCGGTTTTCTCAATCGAGATCCCATTCTTATCCCAATTGGCTATATCCCCATAGAGGGGCAAGTGCCATATCGAGACCCCATTATTCATATTCATTGGCTCATATTTCGGTAAATATGGTTCAAACAGCCAATGTAAATTAGTAGGGGATCTAGCAGAGATCATCAAGATGCTGGAAAACTCTAAATAAACTCGAAAAATATAATCCGAAAAATTTAATTGACTGTTGAAAGGAAATTGCTCGGTTTTTTCAATCGAGACCCCATTCTTATTCCAATTGGCTGTATCCCCATAGAGGGGCAAGTTCCATATCGAGACCCCATTATTCTCATTCATTGGCTCATATTTCGGTAAATATGGTTCAAACAGCCAATGTAAATTAGTAGGGGATCTAGCAGAGATCATCAAGATGCTGGGAAACTCTAAATAAACTCGAAAAATATAATCCGAAAAATTTAATTGACTGTTGAAAGGAAATTGCTCGATTTTTTCAATCGAGACCCACTTCTTATTCCAATTGGCTATATCCCCATAGAGGGGCAAGTGCCCTATCGAGACCCCATTATTCATATTCATTGACTCATATTTCGGTGAATATGGTTTAAACAGCCAATGTCAATTAGTAGGGGATCTAGCCGAGATCATCAAGATGCTGGAAAACTCTAAATAAACTCGAAAAATATAATCCGAAAAATTTAATTGACTGTTGAAAGGAAATTGCTCGGTTTTCTCAATCGAGATCCCATTCTTATCCCAATTGGCTATATCCCCATAGAGGGGCAAGTGCCATATCGAGACCCCATTATTCATATTCATTGGCTCATATTTCGGTAAATATGGTTCAAGCAGCCAATGTAAATTAGTAGGGGATCTAGCAGAGATCATCAAGATGCTGGAAAACTCTAAATATACTTGAAAAATACAAGCCGAAAAATTTAATTGACTGTTGAAAGGAAATTGCTCGATTTTTTCAATCGAGACCCCATTCTTATTCCAATTGGCTATATCCCCATAGAGGGGCAAGTGCCCTATCGAGACCCCATTATTCATATTCATTGGCTCTTATTTCGGTAAATATGGTTCAAACAGCCAATGTAAATTAGTAGGGGATCTAGCAGAGATCATCAAGATGCTGGAAAACTCTAAATATACTTGAAAAATACAAGCCGAAAAATTTAATTGACTGTTGAAAGGAAATTGCTCGATTTCTTCAATCGAGACCCCATTCTTATTCCAATTGGCTGTATCCCCATAGAGGGGCAAGTTCCATATCGAGACCCCATTATTCTCATTCATTGGCTCATATTTCGGTAAATATGGTTCAAACAGCCAATGTAAATTAGTAGGGGATCTAGCAGAGATCATCAAGATGCTGGAAAACTCTAAATAAACTCGAAAAATATAATCCGAAAAATTTAATTGACTGTTGAAAGGAAATTGCTCGGTTTTTTCAATCGAGACCCCATTCTTATTCCAATTGGCTGTATCCCCATAGAGGGGCAAGTTCCATATCGAGACCCCATTATTCTCATTCATTGGCTCATATTTCGGTAAATATGGTTCAAACAGCCAATGTAAATTAGTAGGGGATCTAGCAGAGATCATCAAGATGCTGGAAAACTCTAAATAAACTCGAAAAATATAATCCGAAAAATTTAATTGACCGTTGAAAGGAAATTGCTCGATTTTTTCAATCGAGACCCACTTCTTATTCCAATTGGCTATATCCCCATAGAGGGGCAAGTGCCATAGCGAGACCCCATTATTAATATTCATTGGCTCATATTTCGGTGAATATGGTTTAAACAGCCAATGTAAATTAGTAGGGGATCTAGCCGAGATCATCAAGATGCTGGAAAACTCTAAATAAACTCGAAAAATATAATCCGAAAAATTTAATTGACTGTTGAAAGGAAATTGCTCGGTTTTCTCAATCGAGATGCCATTCTTATCCCAATTGGCTATATCCCCATAGAGGGGCAAGTGCCCTATCGAGACCCCATTATTCATATTCATTGGCTCATATTTCGGTGAATATGGTTTAAACAGCCAATGTAAATTAGTAGGGGATCTAGCCGAGATTATCAAGATGCTGGAAAACTCTAAATAAACTCGAAAAATATAATCCGAAAAATTTAATTGACTGTTGAAAGGAAATTGCTCGGTTTTCTCAATCGAGATGCCATTCTTATCCCAATTGGCTATATCCCCATAGAGGGGCAAGTGCCCTATCGAGACCCCATTATTCATATTCATTGACTCATATTTCGGTGAATATGGTTTAAACAGCCAATGTCAATTAGTAGGGGATCTAGCCGAGATCATCAAGATGCTGGAAAACTCTAAATAAACTCGAAAAATATAATCCGAAAAATTTAATTGACTGTTGAAAGGAAATTGCTCGGTTTTTTCAATCGAGACCCCATTCTTATTCCAATTGGCTACATCCCCATAGAGGGGCAAGTGCCCTATCGAGACCCCATTATTCATATTCATTGGCTCATATTTCGGTAAATATGGTTCAAACAGCCAATGGAAATTAGTAGGGGATCTAGCAGAGATCATCAAGATGCTGGAAAACTCTAAATATACTTGAAAAATACAAGCCGAAAAATTTAATTGACTGTTGAAAGGAAATTGCTCGATTTTTTCAATCGAGACCCCATTCTTATTCCAATTGGCTGTATCCCCATAGAGGGGCAAGTTCCATATCGAGACCCCATTATTCTCATTCATTGGCTCATATTTCGGTAAATATGGTTCAAACAGCCAATGTAAATTAGTAGGGGATCTAGCAGAGATCATCAAGATGCTGGAAAACTCTAAATAAACTCGAAAAATATAATCCGAAAAATTTAATTGACTGTTGAAAGGAAATTGCTCGGTTTTTTCAATCGAGATCCCATTCTTATTCCAATTGGCTGTATCCCCATAGAGGGGCAAGTTCCATATCGAGACCCCATTATTCTCATTCATTGGCTCATATTTCGGTAAATATGGTTCAAACAGCCAATGTAAATTAGTAGGGGATCTAGCAGAGATCATCAAGATGCTGGAAAACTCTAAATAAACTCGAAAAATATAATCCGAAAAATTTAATTGACTGTTGAAAGGAAATTGCTCGATTTTTTCAATCGAGACCCACTTCTTATTCCAATTGGCTATATCCCCATAGAGGGGCAAGTGCCATAGCGAGACCCCATTATTAATATTCATTGGCTCATATTTCGGTGAATATGGTTTAAACAGCCAATGTAAATTAGTAGGGGATCTAGCCGAGATCATCAAGATGCTGGAAAACTCTAAATAAACTCGAAAAATATAATCCGAAAAATTTAATTGACTGTTGAAAGGAAATTGCTCGGTTTTCTCAATCGAGATGCCATTCTTATCCCAATTGGCTATATCCCCATAGAGGGGCAAGTGCCCTATCGAGACCCCATTATTCATATTCATTGGCTCATATTTCGGTAAATATGGTTCAAACAGCCAATGTAAATTAGTAGGGGATCTAGCAGAGATCATCAAGATGCTGGAAAACTCTAAATATACTTGAAAAATACAAGCCGAAAAATTTAATTGACTGTTGAAAGGAAATTGCTCGATTTTTTCAATCGAGACCCCATTCTTATTCCAATTGGCTGTATCCCCATAGAGGGGCAAGTTCCATATCGAGACCCCATTATTCTCATTCATTGGCTCATATTTCGGTAAATATGGTTCAAACAGCCAATGTAAATTAGTAGGGGATCTAGCAGAGATCATCAAGATGCTGGAAAACTCTAAATAAACTCGAAAAATATAATCCGAAAAATTTAATTGACTGTTGAAAGGAAATTGCTCGATTTTTTCAATCGAGACCCCATTCTTATTCCAATTGGCTATATCCCCATAAAGGGGCAAGTGCCATATCGAGACCCCATTATTCATATTCATTGGCTCATATTTCGGTAAATATGGTTCAAGCAGCCAATGTAAATTAGTAGGGGATCTAGCAGAGATCATCAAGATGCTGGAAACCTCTAAATAAACTCGAAAAATATAATCCGAAAAATTTAATTGACTGTTGAAAGGAAATTGCTCGATTTTTTCAATCGAGACCCCATTCTTATTCCAATTGGCTGTATCCCCATAGAGGGGCAAGTTCCATATCGAGACCCCATTATTCTCATTCATTGGCTCATATTTGGGTAAATATGGTTCAAACAGCCAATGTAAATTAGTAGGGGATCTAGCAGAGATCATCAAGATGCTGGAAAACTCTAAATAAACTCGAAAAATATAATCCGAAAAATTTAATTGACTGTTGAAAGGAAATTGCTCGATTTTTTCAATCGAGACCCACTTCTTATTCCAATTGACTATATCCACATAGAGGGGCAAGTGCCATAGCGAGACCCCATTATTAATATTCATTGACTCATATTTCGGTGAATATGGTTTAAACAGCCAATGTCAATTAGTAGGGGATCTAGCCGAGATCATCAAGATGCTGGAAAACACTAAATAAACTCGAAAAATATAATCCGAAAAATTTAATTGACTGTTGAAAGGAAATTGCTCGGTTTTCTCAATCGAGATCCCATTCTTATCCCAATTGGCTATATCCCCATAAAGGGGCAAGTGCCATATCGAGACCCCATTATTCATATTCATTGGCTCATATTTCGGTAAATATGGTTCAAGCAGCCAATGTAAATTAGTAGGGGATCTAGCAGAGATCATCAAGATGCTGGAAAACTCTAAATATACTTGAAAAATACAAGCCGAAAAATTTAATTGACTGTTGAAAGGAAATTGCTCGATTTTTTCAATCGAGACCCCATTCTTATTCCAATTGGCTATATCCCCATAGAGGGGCAAGTGCCCTATCGAGACCCCATTATTCATATTCATTGGCTCATATTTCGGTAAATATGGTTCAAACAGCCAATGTAAATTAGTAGGGGATCTAGCAGAGATCATCAAGATGCTGGAAAACTCTAAATATACTTGAAAAATACAAGCCGAAAAATTTAATTGACTGTTGAAAGGAAATTGCTCGATTTTTTCAATCGAGACCCCATTCTTATTCCAATTGGCTGTATCCCCATAGAGGGGCAAGTTCCATATCGAGACCCCATTATTCTCATTCATTGGCTCATATTTCGGTAAATATGGTTCAAACAGCCAATGTAAATTAGTAGGGGATCTAGCAGAGATCATCAAGATGCTGGAAAACTCTAAATAAACTCGAAAAATATAATCCGAAAAATTTAATTGACTGTTGAAAGGAAATTGCTCGGTTTTTTCAATCGAGACCCCATTCTTATTCCAATTGGCTGTATCCCCATAGAGGGGCAAGTTCCATATCGAGACCCCATTATTCTCATTCATTGGCTCATATTTCGGTAAATATGGTTCAAGCAGCCAATGTAAATTAGTAGGGGATCTAGCAGAGATCATCAAGATGCTGGAAAACTCTAAATATACTTGAAAAATATAATCCGAAAAATTTAATTGACTGTTGAAAGGAAATTGCTCGATTTTTTCAATCGAGACCCCATTCTTATTCCAATTGGCTATATCCCCATAGAGGGGCAAGTGCCCTATCGAGACCCCATTATTCATATTCATTGACTCATATTTCGGTGAATATGGTTTAAACAGCTAATGTCAATTAGTAGGGGATCTAGCCGAGATCATCAAGATGCTGGAAAACTCTAAATAAACTCGAAAAATATAATCCGAAAAATTTAATTGACTGTTGAAAGGAAATTGCTCGGTTTTCTCAATCGAGATCCCATTCTTATCCCAATTGGCTATATCCCCATAGAGGGGCAAGTGCCATATCGAGACCCCATTATTCATATTCATTGGCTCATATTTCGGTAAATATGGTTCAAGCAGCCAATGTAAATTAGTAGGGGATCTAGCAGAGATCATCAAGATGCTGGAAAACTCTAAATATACTTGAAAAATACAAGCCGAAAAATTTAATTGACTGTTGAAAGGAAATTGCTCGATTTTTTCAATCGAGACCCCATTCTTATTCCAATTGGCTGTATCCCCATAGAGGGGCAAGTTCCATATCGAGACCCCATTATTCTCATTCATTGGCTCATATTTCGGTAAATATGGTTCAAGCAGCCAATGTAAATTAGTAGGGGATCTACCAGAGATCATCAAGATGCTGGAAAACTCTAAATATACTTGAAAAACACAAGCCGAAAAATTTAATTGACTGTTGAAAGGAAATTGCTCGATTTTTTCAATCGAGACCCCATTCTTATTCCAATTGGCTATATCCCCATAGAGGGGCAAGTGCCCTATCGAGACCCCATTATTCATATTCATTGGCTCATATTTCGGTAAATATGGTTCAAACAGCCAATGTAAATTAGTAGGGGATCTAGCAGAGATCATCAAGATGCTGGAAAACTCTAAATATACTTGAAAAATACAAGCCGAAAAATTTAATTGACTCTTGAAAGGAAATTGCTCGATTTTTTCAATCGAGACCCCATTCTTATTCCAATTGGCTATATCCCCATAGAGGGGCAAGTGCCCTATCGAGACCCCATTATTCATATTCATTGGCTCATATTTCGGTAAATATGGTTCAAGCAGCCAATGTAAATTAGTAGGGGATCTAGCAGAGATCATCAAGATGCTGGAAACCTCTAAATAAACTCGAAAAATATAATCCGAAAAATTTAATTGACTGTTGAAATGAAATTGCTCGATTTTTTCAATCGAGACCCCATTCTTATTCCAATTGGCTACATCCCCATAGAGGGGCAAGTGCCCTATCGAGACCCCATTATTCATATTCATTGGCTCATATTTCGGTAAATATGGTTCAAACAGCCAATGTAAATTAGTAGGGGATCTAGCAGAGATCATCAAGATGCTGGAAAACTCTGAATAAACTTGAAAAATACAAGCCGAAAAATTTAATTGACCGTTGGAAGGAATTTGCTCGATTTTTTCAATCGAGACCCCATTCTTATTCCAATTGGCTACATCCCCATAGAGGGGCAAGTGCCACATCGAGACCCCATTATTCATATTCATTGGCTCATATTTCGGTGAATATGGTTCAAACAGCCAATGTAAATTAGTAGGGGATCTAGCAGAGATCATCAAGATGCTGGAAAACTCTAAATATACTTGAAAAATACAAGCCGAAAAATTTAATTGACTCTTGAAAGGAAATTGCTCGATTTTTTCAATCGAGACCCCATTCTTATTCCAATTGGCTATATCCCCATAGAGGGGCAAGTGCCCTATCGAGACCCCATTATTCATATTCATTGGCTCATATTTCGGTAAATATGGTTCAAACAGCCAATGTAAATTAGTAGGGGATCTAGCAGAGATCATCAAGATGCTGGAAAACTCTAAATATACTTGAAAAATACAAGCCGAAAAATTTAATTGACTGTTGAAAGGAAATTGCTCGATTTTTTCAATCGAGACCCCATTCTTATTCCAATTGGCTGTATCCCCATAGAGGGGCAAGTTCCATATCGAGACCCCATTATTCTCATTTATTGGCTCATATTTCGGTAAATATGGTTCAAACAGCCAATGTAAATTAGTAGGGGATCTAGCAGAGATCATCAAGATGCTGGAAAACTCTAAATAAACTTGAAAAATACAAGCCGAAAAATTTAATTGACTGTTGAAAGGAACTTCTTCGATTTTTTCAATCGAAACCCCATTATTGATATTCATTGGCTCATATTTCGGTAAATATGGTTAAAACAGCCAATGTAAATTAGTAGGGGATCTAGTAGAGATCATCAAGATGCTGGAAAACTCTCAATATACTTGAAAAATACAAGCCGAAAAATTTAATTGACTGTTGAAAGGAACTTCTTCGATTTTTTCAAACGAGACCCCATTATTGATATTCATTCGCTCATATTTCGGTAAATGTGGTTAAAACAGCTAATGTAAATTAGTAGGGGATCTAGTAGAAATCATCAAGATGCTGGAAAACTCTAAATATACTTGAAAAATACAAGCTGAAAAATTCAGTTGACTGTTGAAAGGAACTTCTTCGATTTCTTCAATCGAGACCCCATTATTGATATTCATTCGCTCATATTTCGGTAAATATGGTTCAAACAGCTAATGTAAATTAGTAGGCGATCTAATAGAGATCATTAATTACACTCTTCGATATGGTCTGATGTTCCTCCTCAACTTCAGGACGGACCGATTCTCAAATTTTTAAAGAACAATTTCCTTTAGTAATACTAAAATGACAAATCCGAAAAATTATCAATTCATTATCAATTATTCATCTGTCCGATTCATAGAATTTTCAGTCGAGTGATATCATTGCAGGGCTATTAATATTCTTTGTTCTTCAATTCATTGTTTATGAACAAGGAGTTCAATTTTTTGAACTCATTTTCTACACGATAAGCTATTCATTTCATTCATAAGATTTCTAGTTGACTGATATCTATATTTCTAGACTGATTCCTTCCTATTTGTGAAGTGATCGTTCATGAACAATTAATTAAGCGGAATTTTATGAATCAGACGAATGGATAATCCACAATAAATAACAAATTCATCTGAATCTTTTATCTTACAATTCAGGGAAATTTTTTTTTTTTTAAGTCTTCTCCACACCTAATTTATTTATTCGAATAATTGAATTTGTAATCGATTGATATTCGTGTTGCTAAAACAATATTTTTTCATTCGTTGAGTGATTATTGATCGAAAAATACAAAATCTTAAGAATATCTGATTCATGAAAAACCCTATCGATTGTCAATAAACATCTGGGCATAAAAAAGTTTTCATTCGGGGGGTGCGGTGAAGGACGAAATGGGGCGCAGGGAGGAGACAAGCACGAACGAAGTGCATGAGAGAGCTAGCCTCTGATATTGTCGGTGTTAGACAGAGATCCGTCAAGACTTTTCCCTCCTTTTTTTCCAATTATTAATAACTGGCTTGATGAAGGTTCATCAAATTTTACACATCGATTGTCTTCGAATCAAGTCATATAGATATCGAACATTTAATACGAATTTCGCATTTTGAAATTGTGAGTAATCTACGCATGAATGATGATACATAGGAGCGCATGTTAAATAGAAATTTTTTTTAATTAATCATTCAGTACTGGCAGGATGAATTCACTCGAATCTCTGCAGCTAATCCTAAAATACATCCAACGATATCTGTGAATTCATTCAAGATTAGTTCTACATTTCGATTCAACTGACGTTCACCCTCAACTTCGTCATAACTGTTCCCAAATGTTCCCGACTAGCTACAATTCAGAATCCAGAACAGTCTTTTTGCTCATTTTTCGATATTAATGGTGAGTAAACGCCATCCCTCCGAAATGGATTGTACTTTCAATCGGAATCTCGGAGGGTAACAAAGCTGTCGTCACTTTCCGGCATTCAGTTGTTGGAGCACAGGCGTTTTCTGGCTAGTTGCAAAAACACCCAAAATGTATGGCCAGTTGTAGTCTGGTCAGTTTTTTCTGGTCAGTTGCACCCATCCCCTCATGCAGGCGTTTTTGACGCTAGTGTCAGCGTCAAATCGGGTCACGTGACAAAATTTTGAATTTCCCGCCACTAATGAGAAATTTAGCGAGAAGTAGCAAAAAGCTCAACAATTTGAGCTTTATCGCTGGAAAAGGAGCGTCAGTATTGTCGTCCTAAAATATTAAAAATTATGAGTTCAGATGATGTAAACCTTAAAGAATGTTTCAGTAAATGACAAAAATATAGATTCGGACAATAATTGCTATTTTTCATCATCTACTGATGCTTAAAACTCCTGTAAACAGCCATGTTGACGCTTCTGTTTGACGCGGCGACTTATCGCTAAATTTTTTTAAGCAGCGGGAAATTCAAAATAGTCTCACGTGACCTGATTTGACGCTGACGCTAGCGTCAAAAACGCCTGCATGAGGCCGCACCTTAAGTGATTAATTGTGTGCAAAATAAAGTAGAATACTGTTGAGTGTCTCCAAAATTTGTCAATTTGACAATTATTTTCCAAAATAAGCGAACGGTTGACTAATTCAAATTTCAACAGCTGAAAAGTAGAGGGTGCGAGCATCGATTCCATTCCCATTTCGTTCCTACATATGACGTCATAAGAGGTTTTTAACCGGACGGTTTTATCGTTGTGCTTGAGCCCTTAACCGGCATGAGAAATTCTTGTGGATTCATATTGCTGTGAAAGTATCAATATATTTCAGTCGTAAATTTCTTTTTTAATTGTGTTAAAATAAAATAATGGAAGATCTGATTAATGAACTACCAGACGATTGTTTACGACATATATTCTCATTCTTAGACATTTCGGATAGACTCAGAATTGAAGGAGGTAATGTGGGAGGATTGTTATAGGGAAAAAGGAGGCGAAAAGGATATAAATCTGAAATGGACACATTTGAATTTAGATGTTTTATATCGTCGTCCTAAAGCGAAAAGGGCGTAAGTCCTATACATTCCCTATATTGTTACGTCCTTTTCACTCTAGGACGACGATATCATGAAAATGGCTCGAAATCAGTGAAAATATAAAATAACAAAATTAGCGAGTCCGCCAGAGATTGAATTTAATGAAAATCACTAAGTCTCCAATATTGATAATCTAATCGAGTTATCATGAAATCTTATTAGGGATGTTCAATGCTTGAAAAAAAATCGACATAGAAAAAAATAATTGGATTTTCGATTCATCGATTATTAGCAAGAAAACAAAATAACGTTTCATTTTTTTATTTATTATTATTAGGATATAATTAATCATGAAAAGGGAAATAGAAAGTATGAGATGAATAAAAAAAATACAAGATATCATTGTTTCTTCTGTGAATTATTCAAATTTCATGCATGATAAAGTATGGAACGAGTCTATGGATTGATGACCAATCAATATTGTTCATTTGACACTGAGTTTTTAAGATTAAAAAATTTCGACGATGTTGGGTGAAAAACATTGAATATCGATAAATCGTTAACAAAAAACATCGAGCATAAAAATCGATTATTTAAAAAAAATCGAAAAATTCGATGAATCGATTAATATCGCCTATCCCTAAATCTCATGCGTTTGATCACAAGTATACAATTCGACTACTCGTGTATGCTCTAGTAGTTATTCATATGGAAGTTCGAATTTCTATGTATTTTTTTGTTTTCCAGTTTGCAAACGCTGGGGCAACATTGGTAAAGAAGGATGGCCTGATAAAATGAGCGTGGGGATCGTTGATTACTACTCAGATTATTTCATTCATTCAATTCTCGAACGTTGCGGTCGTTTTCTGAGAGATATGACGATTTGGCTTTCATCAAAAAACCTTCTATGGATGATAATAAAGTTCTGTAAATTGGAAAAATTGGAGAGTATTACGATTCATTATGAGCCATATCGTACAGATGAATGTGAAATGCGTAATTTGAGAAATTTTTTTGAAAAATCTCAGAATTTAACAGTTATAAAAATTTATGGAAATCTTGGAGAATACTGGATTGATTATATCAATTTGGCAAATCCGATAACTCTTCGGGAATTGGTGATTATGAATCGAAACGATATAATACCATTCGTGAGTATTTTAAATTTCAACCATAATATTATAAAATTGAAATAAATTTTGAAATCTTTGATGCCTTTCAACAAATTAGAACTACTAAAAGCATATCATTTGAAGAATCCCTAGTAAAAATTAATTTGAAAATAAAAAATAAAAAAATTTAATTCGTTGCAGAATCCAAATAGATTCCCAAATTTGAGAGAACTGGAATTGCAGAACATTGTCATCCCTGGAGATGACGTAAAAAGTGAGACAGAGAGCTTGAAAGGACTCGAGATAATTTGCATTTGCGATTGTTATGTTCCCAGGGACGTGATAAAGAGAATTCAAAACTTTAAAAATTTACAAGATCTCTTTCTGCAGAATAACGTTTGTAATATGAGCAATGAAGATGTTCGTGAAATAGCCAGTCACTGTAATAAAATAAGAGAGTTGCATTTGGGAGTTGAGATGAAAATTACAAATTTGTTAAATTCTATCGAAACTGTGAATATACCCAGCATGACAAGTGGATGCTTTCAATATTTGGGAGAAATGCCATCGCTTGAGATTCTCTCTTTCAAAAATTTGAAAATTCTGAACATTCATGATATAGTGCATCTCACAAATGTGAGGAAATTAACTTTTGACTCTTGTCCGGACCTACTCCCAGATGATGGATTAATTCAACTAATTACAAATTCTTCAAATCTTGAAGAATTAAGACTCTATGGTATTCATGAATTGGATATAACTTTTGTAAATGATGTTAAACTAATTTTTCACGATGGCCTGCGACAAAAACATCTTTATTTTATGGCACGGATAAATTATAGAGATGAGCTCTGTGATCGTCCCTCAATTGTAATTGATGAACCACTGCTGGAGTTGAGAGTACGTGTTATGGAAAAGTTATTCGAAGAGGATGAGGTTCTTAATTTATGGATGGATTTATGAGTTTGAGGTTTTTCTTTGTTTAGTTCTTATTTTTTCCTTCAACAAAATGGATCCTTCCAAAAAAAAAAGTTATCTTGGCAATCCGAAATATTTCATAAAAATTCATTTCAAAACTATAATAGCTCTGGAAAAATGACAATAAACGGATTTAGCTGTTAGGTGATGAAAGAAGACAAGTCGACGAATAGGCTTAAAAGGTAACGGAAAACCCAGTGAATTTCAAATTTTGAAATTCATTGTTCAGTAATAATTATGATTTTTTTCATGAAATAACAGAAGCATCAACTTTCTGATTTACTTTGTCAGTCGTTGCCACTTTTTTATGACAAAAATATGAATAAATATCGTTAAACAATTAATTTAAAAATGCAATAAATACGAGAACTTTCGTTACCTCCTAAAAAAATCGTCAAGAGAGCTTTTTCGAAGATAATTTTATAAGCTTCAAACCGTCCTCTGAACAAATTCACTTAAATTCAATGATTACCGAGATATTTTCATAACAATTTACGATTGGTGGATTTTTCTTCTTTCATATCAGCTGAATAAAATTCTCGTTTAATTTCTCCATCACGAGTTGTAATATTTCGTTAAATTCAAATTCAATTGATGCAGTGTGGGCAACTGAGTAAAAATAAAAATGAATAAATTTCATGTTACAGATATATTTTAGCTGTATAGATCAATAATTCGATGGTTGATTGGCCAAATTATAAATGGACAATAAGGGCCGAAAACTATTGAATTATGTATTGAAGGATGGAAATATATTTTAATTACTGTATATTGATTTAAACCAAATAAATACATGTTTTGTCATTTTTTTAATTGTACCGTTGGTAGCTTTGCTCTCTGAAGAGGCATCTCAACTCAGCCCTCCACTATCTATAACTTCCCCTACTTCTGTACAATGCCCTTGCCGCTCATCCATTGTTTTTTCATTTATGCACAAAGAGTCAGCCGGCATGAGACATTCTTGTTGATTCATATTGCTGTGAAAGTATCGATATAATTTAGTCGTAAATTTCTTTTTTGATTGTGTTAAAATAAAATAAAACAATGGAAGATTTGACTAAAAAACTACCCGACGATTGCTTACGACATATGTTCTCATTTTTAGACGTTTGGAGCAGACTCAAAGTTGAAAGAGGTATTGTGGGAGCATTGTTATCAGGGAATAAGAAGGATTTTGATGCTTTCTTTCATTACAATGGCTCGAAATCAGTGAAAATATACGATAATAGGAATTGGCACACATCTGACAATTTTTTGGATTTTTTATAAACAAATCAATTTTTATAGTAAAAATGTTTGAAAAATTTGCACTTACAGTCTTTTAAATTTTCTGAATATACGTATTTTTCATTTTTTTTTTTTAATAATTGATTTGTTGAGAAGAAAAAATGAAAATTATTAGATATCTAGCTTTTTTCAGTATGTCCTTTTTCCGGTTGGAAATCGAGGCTTCTAACCCTAAATGATATTTAAAAAATTCACTTTTCCGGGGACATCTTTGGTTTTATTCGTGTAGTGACTTGAAATCTCCCTCCTTCCATTCACGTAAAATTGTTATCAAATCGTCGTCTTAGAAACAAATGGGCGTAAGTACTAGGCTTATACACAGCACTTACGCCCCTTTGTTTCTAAGTTAACGAAATAATAATGTATTTGCACGAAATATGAAATCTTTGTTCAAACATAGTCCAATCCGGCTCTAAACTGGAATGTATTTTTCGCCAACGATTCTCTAAAAGGCTTATCTCATTGATTGATGTAAATATATTCAAATTCATCCTGAAATAGGAACGAAAAATTTGTCCAAAACATGAATTTTACAAAAATAAAAAATCCACTGGCAAATCATTTACCGATTGACATGAAATGTAGGGGAAGGTGGGGCAAAATGGACATCAGGGGTAAAATGGACACATCTAAATTTTTAGGCAAATATTATGGAAAACTCTTGAAATTAATAGAAATATTGGCAGTAGATTGTTTTTGATGATTTCATTGGAAAGTTGAGGAAATTTCAGGCGGAAAACAAGTTTCGGAACTAATTTTTCTGAATTTTTGGCGATTTTGACTTTTTTGAGCATTTTAGAGGGATGAAACTCTTCCTTTTTTTGAAAATTTTCAGTTTTTTGAGGATATCTTCGGTTCTATTTGTCGTAACGTAAAAATTCCAACGAGAGGTGAAATGTGAGATCATTTGCCATCGATTCATAGGGTTTTCAATTTAAAAATATCGATTTTGAAGGTATTTATGGGCATTTTTGTGGAACAGTTTTGGGAAACAGTTTTTGGCCTATAACTATCCCAAAAATTGATATTTTTTAATTCAAAACCCCATAAATCAATGAAAAATGAGCTCACCTTTCATTTGAGACCAACTCCGAATTGCTACGACCAATAGAACCCAAGATATTCGCAAAAAACTGAAAATTTTCAAGAAAGGAAAGGCTTTTTACCCCTCAAAAATGCTGAAAAATAGCAAATTTTCAAAAAAATCTGAAAAAATACATCTGACACTCGCTTTCCGGCTAAAATTTCCTCAGCTTATCAATAGAATCATAAAAAAAAATCTATCTCCAACCATTTCATTACAGTGTCCATTTTGCCCCACTCTCCTCTATAATAATTCTAGAAAATATTTTTTTCTCTCAGTGTGGTTATTTTATGGAGGAATCTAAATTTCTATGTATTATTTTTTATTTTTCAGTTTGCAAACGCTGGCACAACATTGGTAAGGGAGGATGGCCTGATATGAGAAAATTGGACATCTTTGACCACTCAGATAATAGAATTCCTTCAATTCTCAAACGTTGCGGTCGTTTTCTGAGAGATCTGACGATTTTGCTTTCATCAAAAAACCTCCTATCGATGATAATAAACTTCTGTGAATTGAAAAAATTGGAGAGTATTACAATTCAGTATGAGCCGTATCGTAAAGATGAACTTGAAATGTGTAATTTGAGAATTTTTTTTGAAAAATTTCAGAATTTGAAATTTATAAAAATTTGTGGAAATCTTGAAGAATACTTGATTGATTATATCAATTTGGCAAATCCGACAACTCTTCGGGACTTGATCATTTTTAATGAGAACGATATAATAGCATTCGTGAGTAATTTGAATGTCAATCATGAAATTATAAAATTGAACATAAATTTTGAAATCTCTTATGCCTTTAACAAATTAATGCTACAAAAAAAAAATTATCCGCAGAATCACATATGAAAATACTTTATAAAGTCTTTATAAAAAAGTTCCAATTATTTATAAAAAAATATTCTTTATAAAGCATTTTTGTACGTGACCCTCAGTAAAAATGACTTTAAAAATAAAAATAAATTATCATTCATTGCAGAATCCACATAGATTCCCAAATTTGAGAGAACTGGAATTGGTGAAGATTTTCATCCTCGAAGATGACGTAATGAGCGAGAAAGAGAGCTTGAAAGGACTCGAGATAATTGCCATTAACGATTGTTATGTTCCCAAGAGCGTGGTCCAGAGATTTCAAAACTTTACAAATTTGCGAGATGTCTTTCTGCAGAATAACCTGTGTGAAATAAGAAATGAAGATATTCGTGAAATAGCCAGTCACTGTGATAAAATCGTAGAGTTGCACTTGGCAGTTAAGGTCACACCATTCAATCACAGATTTTCTTTTTCTTTGCTCATACCCGGTTTGACAAGTGAGTGTTTTCAATATTTGGGGAAAATGCAATCGCTTAGGGTTCTGTATTTTAGCGGTTTGAAAATTCTGGACAGTCGTGATTTAGTGCACCTTCCAAATGTGAGACAATTAACTTTCAACTCTTGTCCGAATATTCCCATAGATGATGGATTAATTCAACTAATTACAAATTCTTCAAATCTTGAAGAATTAAATCTCTTTGGTATTAGTGATTTTGATGTAAATTTTGTAAACGATGTTCAATTCATTTTTCATCATGGCCTGCGACAGAAATATCTTGATTTTACAGCATGTATAGATTATAGAGATGAATTCAGTGATCGTCCCTCAATTGTAATTGATGAACCACTACTGAAGTTGAGAGTATATGTCATGGAAAAGTCATCCGAAGATGACTCAGAAGAGGATGAACTATTAAATTATGAGTTTTAGTTTTTTTTTATATTTCATTCTCATTTTTTTTTCAACAAAACGGATCCTTTTTAAGGGGTAACGGTAGACACAGTAAATTATGAATTTTCGAATCCATCGTTTAGCAATAATTATCAAATTTTCCATGAAATAACAGAAGCATCGACTTTTTAATGATTTTCGTCAGTCGTTCACAGTCTTTTATGATAAAAATATTGATAAATATCGTCAAACAATTAGTTCTAAAATTCAAAATATACAAGGCCTTCCGTTACCCCTTAAAAGAAGAATTATCTCTGCGATCCGAAATATTTCATAAAAGTTCATTTCAAAATTAATCTAGCTCTGAAAATTGACAATAAATGAATCTAGATGTGAGGTGAAACGAGTCAGGTGATGAGAGAAGATGAATCGACGAATAGACTGAAGGGGTAACGGAAAATCCAGTGAATTTCAAATTTTTAAGTTCATTGTTTAGCGATAATCATATTTTTTTTCATGAAATAACAGAAGCATCGAATTTCTGATTTACTTCGTCAGTCGTTGCCACTTTTTTATGACAAAAATATTGATAAATATCGTTAAACAATTAGTTCAAAAATTCAATACATACGAGGCCTTCCGTTACCTCTCAAGAAAAATCTCTAACAGGTGAACTCAAATTCACTTAAGCTCAATGATTTCTACGATATTTCCAAAATAATCTACTATTATTGGATTTTTCTTTTATCATATGAGCTGAATAAGATTCTCGTTTAATTTCTCCATCACGAGTTGTAATATTTCATGAAATTCAAATGCAATTGATGCAGTTTGTGCAACTGAGTGAAAATGAAACTGAATAAATTTCATGTTACCGATATATTCTAGCTGTATAGATTGATAATTCGATGGTTAATTGGCCAAATTATAAACATACAATAAAGGGCGAAAACTATTGAAGGATGAAAATATATTTTAATTACTGTATATCGATTTAAACCAAATAAATACATGTTTCGTCATTTTTTAAATTGTACCGTTGGTAGCACTGCTCTCTGAAGAGACATCTCAACTCAGCCCCCCACTAGTCGTGTTCTTTGCCCGGATCATTTTGATCCGTGATCAGAACGCATGCGCACGACGCGTTATTTATTTGAATTCAAATTTGAAAACATAGCCTGAAAACATGCAATATGTCATTAATTTCGGACTGAACTCGTTCGTCGCGTTTCCTTTGACCTAAAAACACTCGAAAATTTCACACGAGTTTGGTTCCACTCCGAAATTAATGACGTATTGCATGTTTTCAGGTTATGTTTTCAAATTTGAATTCAAATAACTAACGCGTCGTGCGCATGCGTTCTGATCACGGATCAAAATGATTCGGGCAAAGAACACGACTAGTGGGGGGCTGAGTTGAGATGTCTCTTCAGAGAGCAAAGCTACCAACGGTACAATTTAAAAAATGACTATCTATACCTTCCCCCACTTTTGTACAATGCCCTTGCCGTTCATCTATTGTTTTTTCATTTATGCACAAAGAGTAAACCGGCATGAGACATTTTCGTTGATTCATATTGCTGTGAAAGTATCGATATAATTTAGTCATAAATTTCTTTTTTAATTGTGTTAAAATAAAATAAAACAATGGGAGATCTGATTAATAAACTACCTGACAATTGTTTACAACGTATATTCTCATTTTTAGACATTCTGGAGAGACTCAAAGTTGAAAGAGGTATTGTGGGAGTACTATTTATGGGGAAAAAAGAGGATATAATAGCTAAAATTGACACATTTTAATTTCGATGCTTTCCTTTGTCAAAATGGCTCGAAATCAGTGAAAATACATAATGATGAAATTAGCACACATCTGACAATTTTTTTTGTTTTTTTTTTCACAAATAGATAGTTATAATGAAAATATTTGGATAATTTGTTCTAATCTGATTAGAAATGTTCCATGTTTGATAAAAGAAATCGATTTTCTAATAATTTACGTTTTTTGATGCCGATGTTTCTTCATCCATGCATAGAAAAAAAAATTGGATTTTCGATTCATCGATTATTAGCGAGAAAACAAAATAACGTTTCTTTCTTTTTTGATTATCAGTTTTTTAATTAATTATAAAAAGTGAAACAGACAGTATGAGATAAATAAAAAAGTACAAGATATCATTGTTTTTTCTGTGAATAATTCAAATTTCATGCATGATACAGTATGCAACGAGTGTAAATCAATATTGTTCATTTGACACTGAGTTTTTAAGATTTAAAAATTTCCATGATGTTGGGTAAAAAACATTGATTATCGATGAATTGTTGACAAAAAAACATCGATCAAAAAAATCGATCATTTAAAAAAAAGTCGAAAAATTCGATGAATCGATTAATATCGCCTATCCTATATGAATCTCATGCGTTTGATCACACGTATACAATTCGACTACTCGTGTATGCTCTAGTAGTTATTCATATGGAAGTTCGAATTTCTACGTATTTTTTTTTGTTTTTCAGTATGCAAACGCTGGAACAACATTGGTAAAGAAGGATGGCCTGATAAAATGAGCATGGGGATCGTTGGTTACCACTCAGATAATACAATTCATTCAATACTCAAACGTTGCGGTCGTTTTCTGAGAGATATGACGATTTGGCTTTCATCAAAAAACCTTCTGTGGATGATAATAAAGTTCTGTAAATTGGAAAAATTGGAGAGTATTACGATTCATTATGAGCTGTATCGTACAGATGAACTTGAAATGCGTAATTTGAGAAAAATTTTTGAAAAATCTCAGAATTTAACAGTTATAAAAATTTATGGAAACCTTGAAGACTACTGGATTGATTGTATCAATTTGGCAAATCCGACAACTCTTCGGGAATTGGTGATTATGAATGAGAAAGATATAATATCATTCGTGAGTATTTTAAATGTTAATCAGAAAATTATAAAATTGAAATGAAATGGAAATTTTTGGTGCCTTTCAACAAATGAGAACTACAAAAAGCTAAAATTATTTAAAGAATCCTCAGTAAAAATTGATTTCAAAATAAAAATAAATTATAATTCATTGCAGAATCCAAATAGATTCCCAAATTTGAGAGAACTGGAATTGCAGAAAATTGTGATCCCTGAAAAGAACATGAAAAGCGAGGAAGAGAGCTTGAAAGGACTCGAGATAATTCGCATGTGCGATTGTTATTTTTCCAGGGGCGTGATCCAGAGAATTCAGAGCTTCACAAATTTGCAGGATCTCTTTCTGCAGAATAACATTTGTAATATGAGCAATGAAGATATTCGTGAAATAGCCAGTCACTGTGATAAAATAAGAGAGTTGCACTTGGGAGTTGAGATGGAAATTACAAATTTCTTAAATTCTATCGAAACTGTGAATATACCCAGCTTGACAAGTGAGTGTTTTCAATATTTGGGAGAAATGCCATCGCTTGAGATTCTCTCTTTCAAGAGTTTGAAAATCCTAAACAGTCATGATATAGTGCATCTTACAAATGTGAGGGAATTAACTTTTGACTCTTGTCCGGGCCTACTCCCAGATGATGGACTAATTCAACTAATTACAAATTCTTCAAATCTTGAAGAATTAAGACTCTCTGGTATTCATGATTTGGATATAACTTTTGTAAACCATGTTAAACTAATTTTTCACGATGGCCTGAGACGAAAACATCTTCATTTTATGGCATGTATAGATTATAGAGATGAGCTCTGTGATCGTCCCTCAATTGTAATTGATGAACCACTACTGAAGTTGAGAGTACATGTATCGGAAAAGTTATCCGAAGAGGATAAGTTCATGAATTTATGGATGAATTTAGGAATTTAAGGCTATTTTTCGTTTAGTTCTTATTTTTTTCTTCAACAAAACGGATCCTTCTGAAAAATGAAAATTTTCTACAATCCGAAATATTTTATGAAAATTAATTTCAATACTAATTTAACTATGAAGAAATGACAATGAATGAATCTATCTGTGAGGTGAAACGAGTCAGGTGATGAGAGGAGACAAATCGACGAATAGGCTTAAGGGGTAACGGAAAATCCAGTAAATTTCAAATATTTAAGTTCATTGCTTAGCAATAATTATGATTTTTTTCATGAAATAACAGGAGTGTTGACTTTCTGATTTACTTCGTCGGTCGTTGCCACTTTTTTATGACACAAATATAAATAAATATCGTTCAACAATTAGTTCAAAAATTCAATACATAAGAGGCCTTTCGTTACCTCTTAAGAAAAATCTTTAACACACCTTTTTCATACAAAATTTTATAAGCTTCAATCCGTCCTCTTGACAAATTCACTTGAACTCAATGATTTTCGAAATATTTCCAAAATAATCTACTATTGTTGGATTTTTCTTCTTTCATATCAGCTGAATAAAATTCTCGTTTAGTTTCTCCATCCTAAGTTGTAATATTTCATGAAATTCAAATGCAATTGATGCAGTTTGTGCAACTGAGTGAAAATGAAACTCAATAAATTTTATGTTACCGATATATTTTAGCTATATAGATCAATAATTCGATGGTTAATTGGTCAAATTATAAACAAACAATAAGGGCCAAAAACTATTGAATTATGTATTGAAGGATGAAAATATATCTTAATTATTGAATATTGATTCAAGCAAAATCAATTGCATGTTTTGTCATTTTTTGAATTGAACCGTTGGTAGCTCTGCTCTCTGAAGAGAAACCTCAACTCAACCCCCCACTATCTATACCTTCCCCCCCTCTACACAGTGTCCTTGCAACAAATCCATTGTTTACATGCACAAGAATCAGCCGGTACGAGGTATTCCTGTTGATCCATATTGCTGTGAAAGTGGTGATATATTTCGATCGTAAATTTTCTTTGTTAGTCCTAAGAAAATCAAGTGAAATAATGGAAGATCTGATTAATCAACTTCCCGATGATTGTCTGGAACGTATATTCTCTTTTTTACCAATTAGAGAGAGACTTGGAGTTGAAGAAGGTATTATGGGATTAAAATCATAGGGGAACGTGGGGTAAAAAAAATAAAAACTGAAACAGACATATTTTACTTTAGTGATGCTTTATATTATGAAAACCACTCGAAATGGGTGGAAATATTTGAGATACATTTTTCTTGTTGATTCCATTGAAAATTTGAGGAAATTTCTGTTGAAAGACATGTGTCAGAATTCATTGCTTTGAATATTTTGGGAAATTCTACTTTTTTTTTTTGGAAATTGAGGCTTTCTATTTCCATATGATATTGAAAAATTCCACTTTTTGGGGAAAATCTTCGGTTGTATTCATGTAGCGACTTGAAATCGTTCTTAAGGTATTTCGAGCGCGGTATCACTTTAATTGAGAATTTTTTCTAAGTAGGCTCAAAATGTAGATAAAAAAAAATAAAAAATGTTTGTTATGTCCCAAAAATTAACTTGCCCATCTGGAAACAGAGATATCGGCCCTCAAAGTTTGGCCTTTTCCCCCCTTGATAACATGGAGATTCGTCAATTTAGTCATATTTTTCCCAATAACTTCTTCAAAATAATTGAGATTTCAAAGGAAAAAATCCCAGTGATAGTGTCAGTTGTTAGAAATATTTACCAAAAAAAAAAAAATACATGTGCCCATTCAGTTTACGAGAAAAAAAATGTTGAAACATGAAAAATTGGAAAAAAGACACATACACAAACGCAAGCTCGTGCATACACACACACGAGCTCGTGTACGTGTATATCCATACACACTGCGTTTGAGTGTATTACGCCAGGGACGTCTCTAAATTTTATTGAGAGAAAAAATTAAAAAAAGAAAAAATATTGATGAATCTACATATTCAGTTTATTTTATGGATTTTACCGTGAAAATAAATGTTGAACAACATGTTTCTCTAGATAAAAAAACCTGTTGATCAATTTAATAACATAATATGGCCATGCTTCTTTTGCCCCATTGTACCCTTGCTAGGTACGAGGTGGAGCGCTCGAAATACCTTAAATTAAGGGTGAAATTATTCGCCATCAATTTATGTAGTTGTAAAACCAAAATGTTCTTTTTTGAAGATGATATAATGAAAAAATTGATTTTTGAAATTTGTAAAACCACATATACTGATGGGAAATGATCTCATCTTTCACTCAAGATCGATTCAAGGTCACTGCGACAGATGAAATTAGTGATATTTGATAATATCTTGATAGAAGTGAGAATTTTCAGAGATGCAAGGGTTTGATTCTCAATTTGAGCCCAAAATAGTAGAATTTCAACAAAATTAAGAAAATAAAAAAAAAATGCCACATATTTTTCTTCCAAAATTTCCTCAATTTTCCAATGGAATTGTTAAAAAAAATCCAAAACAAGCTGTTTCATCTGGGTGTCCACTTTCCCCACTTTCCCCCAATACATCTTATTTTTTGATTGATTTGTACTACATATTACGCCAAATCATTTATCTTCAGTTTTTGTATAATCCATTAGATTCAATAAGAATCTATGGAATTTCCTCAAGTCCATTATCTAATTGAATTATTATGGAATTTCATACATTTGATCACGAGCAATTTGTCTATATGTATATGTTCCAGCAGCTATTCATGTGGAAGTTCAAATTTTTATGCCTTTTTTTTTCAGTCTGCAAACGCTGGTGCAACATTGGTGAGAAAGGATGGCCTGATAGAAAAATAGTGCGGTTCTCGATCCTAGAATCAGAAAATATGATTCATTTAATTCTCAAACGATGCGGTCGTTTTCTCAGGGATTTAGAAATTTCGCTGAGATCAGATAACTCTATCTGTCTATCGATGGTAATTCAGTTCTGTAGATTGGAGCAATTAGAGAAAATTGTCATTTATTGTGAGTTTGCCTCCCCAGAAGGCCTAGAACGAGAAGATTTTGAAATGTTTAGTTTGAGAAATTTTTTCGAAAGAGCAAAAAATTTAAAAGATATAACAATTGATGCAGATCTTGGAAAATACGCTATCGATGATCTCAATTTGGCGAATCCAATAACTCTTCGAAAATTGAAGTTCATAAATGATTGTGGAGTAGTATCATTCGTAAGTAATCTAATCATCAAGTATATAAAATTATAAAATTAAAGTGAGTTTCGGAATTTTTCATGCTTACAATATTTAGGTATGAAAGGAAATGCATCAGACGAATCTTTAGTAATAATTCATTTTAAAACAAAAATAGATTCATCCTCCTCCATTTCTGTACTACAAAAATTATAACTCATTGCAGAATCCAGATCGATTCCCAAATTTGAACGAGCTGCAGCTGAACAACATCAAAATCCACAAAAACACGATGAGAACAATCAAAGAGACTTGGAAAGGACTCGAGATAATGAACATTATGCATTGTTCTATTTCCAGGGGCTTCGTCGAGAGGATCCGAAACTTAACTAATTTGCAAGAGCTTGTTCTGATTAATAATTATTGTAAAATGAGGAATACAGATATTCGTGAAATAGCCAGTCACTGTGACAAAATAAAAGAAATGACGTTAATAGGTAAGTTAATGAATTTTTATCTTGAAATAAAAATATTAAATTGAATGAATTCCATCATATTTTTAGGTGTGGACTGCTTGACCAGTGAGTGCTTCCAATATTGCGGGAGAATGCCAAAGCTTGAGATTCTCGATCTTGGGGATTTGAGCATTGTGAACAATCTTGATGTGGTGCATCTTAAGAATGTGAGGAAATTAGTTTTTAGCTCTTGTCCAGGTATTACCATAAATGATGGATTAATCCAACTCATTAAAAATTCTTCAAATCTCGAAGAATTGGAGCTTAGTCATATTCCCGATTTGGATATAACTTCCATAAAGGATGTTCAACTAATTTTTCACCGTGGTCTACGACAAAAACATCTTCATTTTACGATATGGATAGATTCTAGTGATGAACTTGTTGATCGTATGTGCCCAATTGTAATTGATGAACCACTGCTATCATTGAGAGCAGATTTATTGTAAGAGGATGATCGATTGTCTGTGACTTTTATCCTATTATGAAAATACGTTACAAAGATCAATGGATCAGTCTATAAATTTTAGGCTTTTTTTGTTTGGCTCTCATGTTTTTTCTTCAAAATAATGTATCTCTTCAAAAAAAAATTGTCTCTGTTTTCCGAAATATTTCATAGTTGTTTATTTCAATATTAATTCAGCTCTAAAGAAATGGAAATTGATGAATCTAGCTGTGAGGTGGAACGAGTCAAGTGATGAGAGAAGTCAAAACGAGACATTTCTTGTCAATTCTTTTTCAAATTTTTCCGAAACGAGTAAGTTCAGGGAAAATCTTCAAGATAGCTTTCTCAGTGGAAATTGTTTAAGCTTCAAAGGTCTTTCGACAAATTTACGTAAATGCAATGATTTATAAAATATTTTGAGAATAATCTACAATTGATGGACGTTTGTTCTTACACTTCACTTAAATAAGATTCTCGTTTAATTTCTTTGAATTGACTAATTTTTTTTATTGATATATTCTAACTGCATAGATTAATAATACGAGGGTTAATGAGTCAAATTATAAGCGGACAATGAGAGCTGAAAACTATTGAACTATACATTGAAAGATAAAAATATCCTTTAATTACTGTACATTGATTTAAGTCGAATAAATACATGTTTTGTCATTTAAGGTAATTCTAGTGGTTCGGGCGATCTATTTTCTCTTTTTGTTTTCGGTCACTTTCAATAGAATAGCATGAGGAGATTTTTTTGAAAATTTAGTTTACCCCATGTTACCGGACCAATAAGGCCAAAATTAATTTTTGAAAATAATTAAATTCACATTGAAACTCCATAAGCGAGGTTCAGTTTCAATTTCACTGCAAAAATTCATGATCACAGACCTATTTTTTCCTTATGTAACCTTATAGGGGAGAGTGGGGCAAAATGGACGCTGTAATGAAACGGTTAGAGATGGATTTTTTTTTGATGATTCTATTGAAAAGCTGAGGAAATTTTAGCCGGAAAACGAGTGTCAGATGTATTTTTTTCGATTTTTTTGAAAATTCGTTATTTTTCGGCATTTTTGAGGAGTAAAAAGCCTTTCCTTTCTTGAAAATTTTCAGTTTTTTGCCAATATCTTGGGTTCTATTGGTCGTAGCAATTCGGAGTTGGTCTCAAATGAAAGGTGAGCTCATTTCTCATCGATTTATGGGGTTTTGAATTCAAAAATATCAATTTTTGGGATAGTTATAGGCGAAAAACTGTTTCACAAAACTGTTTCACAAAAATGCCCATAAATACCTTAAAAATCGATATTTTTGAATTGAAAACCCTATGAATCGATGGCAAATGATCTCACCTTTCACCTCTCGTTGGAATTTTTACGCTACGACAAATAGAACCGAAGATATTCTCAAAAAACTGAAATTTTTCAAAAAAAGGAAGTGTTTAGGTGAACTAATACGTCACATAAACAAATACAGCAACAACAACGTCCAAAACAAGTCTAGGACGTAACATTTACCCCTCTAAAATGCTCAAAAATTCAAAATCGCCAAAAATTCGGAAAAATGAATTCCGACACTTTTTTCCCGCCTAAAATTCCCTCTGCTTTCCAATGAAATCATCAAAAACAATCTACCACCAACATTTCCCTCAATTTCAAGAGTTTCCCATAATATTCGCCTAAAAGTTTAGATGTGTCCATTTTACCCCTGATATCCATTTTGCCCCACCTTCCCCTATGTTTTTTGTTCATCAGAATGTGCATTAATTTTTGAAATCATGAAAAATGCATGTTAACGGACATATGACGACGATTAATTCAATTAATTGCATGAAAACATCAATGGCGGCCATATTGGTATTTGAAATCCGAGAAGCCTCCAATCCCAGTCCTCGATGCTGGGACAGTGAGTCAAATGCGAAACAATATTGAATATTCATAATATTATTTATTAATAATTTATCATCTTGGATATCGTTCTAGTATCGGTAAAATGTTGAAAAATCGGAATAGCTATAGTAATTATAATAATTAAAAGGAAAAAAATAAAAATCGATCATTTGAACCTGCCACAAGGATATTACCTCAAGAAATTGAACCGTTGGTATCTCTGCTCCTTGAAGAGGAAACGTACCTCAACCCCCCACTATTTATACTCTTCCCCCACCCATGCACAATGCCCTTGCCGCTCGTCAATTGTTTTTATACAGAAAAATCAACTGGTGGAGGTATTTTCGCTGCTGAAAAAGCACCGATATACTTCAGTCGTAAATTTCTTTGTTAATCTAGTGAAAATCAAGTGAAATAATGGAAAATCTGATTAATCGACTACCCGATGATTGTCTGGAACATATATTCTCATTTTTACCAATTAAAGAAAGACTTGAAGTTGAAAAAGGTATTCTGAGAGTAACTTTATTAAAATGGGGTAAAAAGGATATAAAAGCTAAAACAGACATATTTTCATTCCGATACTGTTTATTAACGTAATGACTAAGAAGCAATGGAAATAATTGAGATAGATTTTTCCTTTTCATTTCATTGACAAGCTGAGGAACAATTTTGTGGAAAAAAATGTGTCACATGTCATTTTTGTTAATAATTTGAAAATTCCGCTTTTTTCATTTGGAAATTGAGAATTTCTAACCGTTAAAAAAATTAAAAAATCCTACTCTTTTGAGAATATTTCTGGTTCTATTAATCATAATATAAAGACTTGAGATTGATCTCGAATGAAAGATGAAATCATTTGCCATAAATTCATGTGGTTCTAAAGAAAAATTTTCTTTTTAAGATGACATAATGGTAAAATGGATTTTAAAAATTTGTAGAATCTCATAAATCAATGAGAAATGATCTCATTTTTCCCTTGAGATCAGTTTGAACTCGTTACGACGAATGGAATCAGAGCCATTATCGAAAAAGTCAGATTTATCAAACATGGTAAGGGTTTGATCCCCCATTCGTCCTCAAAAAAGTAAAATTCTCCAAAAATTGAAGAAAAAAGCACTTTTTACATATGTGCTTCATCATAAATTTCCTCAGATTTTCAATGAAATCATTCAAAAATTGCATCTCGAGTCATTTTATTTCCTCATAATACAAATTCCTTTTTCCATTAATTTGTGTTACATATCAAACCAAATCATTTTTTAAATATCGCAATTCACATAAAATTAATTGGATTCAATAAGAATGTGGAAAACTCTCTAATGTTTAATTACCGGATTCATTTCCATTTTTTTAAGTTAATGTACCGATATTTCATAGGGATATTGGAAAAAAACGTTAATAACACCAAAATATTGTTAAATTGCAACGTTTTGCCAGAAAAAGCTGGTATTGTCCAGCAAAATGTCTCGATTTGACAATATTTCGGTGTTATTAACGTTTTTTTTCAAAATCCTTATGAAAAATCAGTACATTAACTTAAAAAAATGTTGTCAATGTCGTTTTTCCCAATATCCCCATGAAGAATCAGGACATAATCGCTAATATTTATTATCCAATCGAGTTATTATGGAATTTCATGAATTTGATCATGAATATCGACTTTGACTGCTCGTGTATGTTCTAGCAGTTATTCATAAGGAAGTTCAAATTTGTACACATTTTCTTGTTTTTTAGTTTGCAAACGCTGGCGCAACATTGGCGAGAGAGGATGGCCCGATATAATAACCATGACTTTCCATCACAAAACAGATAATATGATTTATTCAATTCTCAAACGATGCGGTCGTTTCCTGAGAGAATTAGACATTTCGCTCTCATCAGAACATCCTCATTGTCTATCGATGGTACTCCAGTTCTGTAGATTAGAGCAATTGGAGAGAATTGAAATTGATTGTATGCCTCATTCCACAGAAAGGCAGAAAGAGCTTGAAATATGTAATTTGAGAAAACTCCTCGAAAAAACTAAGAATCTAGTAGATATAACAATTATTGGGGATCTTGGAATATACGGAATCGATTATCTCAATTTGCTAAATCCAACGACTCTTCGGGAATTGATGATTATGAATCATGGCGAACTAATATCATTCGTGAGTAATTCAAACGTTAATTATAAAATCATAAAATTTAAATAAGTCTTGAAATATTTTATGCTTGTAACAAATTAGGGCTACAAAAAAATAATTACTGTGAAGGCACCAGTTACCGGACGGTTAAGGCACCAGTTCCCGGACAAGTTAGAATTAAATTATTAAAATGATAACAAATTTCAATTAAATGAATCAAACAATTTACTAGATTGTTGTTTTAACATTTTGCAAGTATTGAAAAATTAGATTGTTTCACTTGAATATTTAATTATTAGTAGGGGAGAGTGGGGCAAAATGAACCTAGAAGATGAGATGACTCGAGATTTTTTTAAAAAGCAGCGGTTGCTTCAAAAAATCTGAAAAAAATTTACAAACAATATAAACATGTTGAAGGATTTTCTCAAATTTTTTCAAATTCTTTCTTCAAGTCCTTCATTTGGAAAAAAAATTCCTTAATCATGTTACCATGAGGGTCCATTTTGCCCCACTCTCCCCTATATTAATTATTAGTATTAATCATGAGTCATAATCAATAATAAATTGAATTAAATGAAAAATGAATGAATAAGTTGAATTAAATTAAAGTTAATAATAATTATTTGTATATTTTGCTGCTGCATCCGGAAACTAGGACCCTGTCCGGTAACTGGGTCCACGATTGTATTAGAAGAATCGTTGGTACTAATGAATTTCCAAATAAAAATAAATTATAATTCACTGCAGAATCCAGATAGATTTCCAAATCTAAAGGAGCTAACAGTGGAGGGCATTGAAATCGACGACGATGTGATGAGAAATGACGATGAAAGCTTGGAAGGGCTCGAGATATTAAGCATTGAAGATTGTTATATTCCTGGGGGCTTGATGCAGAGGATCCAGAGCTTCACAAATTTGGAAGAGCTCTTTCTGAAAAATAATATTTGTGATATAAAGAATGATGATATTTGTGAAATAGCCAGTCATTGTGAAAAAATGAAAGAAATGACCTTGATAGGTAAGTTATAAATTTTCCTCTTGAGATGAAAATATTAAATTTGATAAATTGCATCATATTTTTAGGTATGTCCAGCTTGACGAGCGAGTGCTTTCAATATTTGGGGAAAATGCCAGCGCTTGAGGTTCTCTATCTTAAGAATTTTCACAATGTGAACAGTCGTGATATGATGCATCTTACGAATGTAAGGGAATTATCGTTTGATTCTTGTCCAGAGATTCCCATAGATGATGGATTAATTCAGCTTATTACAAATTCTTCAAATCTTGAAGAATTGAGGCTCAGTCATATTCGTGATTTGGACATCACTTTTATAAACAATGTTCAACAAATTTTTCATCGTGGCTTGCGAAAAAAACATCTTCAGTTTACGGCATATATAGATTATAGTGATGAACTCCTTGGTCGTACGTTTCCAATTGTTATTGATGAACCACTACTAACATTGAGAGCAAACTTATTTGGAGGACATTATTGATTACTTGTTGCATTTTTCTTATTATGATAATAAAGATATTATGATAATCGTTATTATTGTATATCATAACGATCAATAGATCAGCTTAATAGTTTTAGGCTTTTTTTGATTAGTTCTTATTAAAAAAAAAAAAACGAATGGCTCCAGAAAAAATTGATCTTTAGGATTCAAAATATTTCATAAGAGTTTATTTCAATATGAGTTCAACTCTAAAGAAATGAGTCCATCATTTTTCAAATATTTTTGAAACGAGTAAGTTTAGAAAAAAATTTTCAAGAGAGCATTTTCATAGAAATTTGTATTGGCTTCAAAAGATGTCTTGAAAAATTCACTCAAATTCAATAATTTACGAGATATTTTTAAAATAATCTACAATTGATGAACGTTTATTCTTTCACCTCACTTGAATAACATTCTCGTTTAATCTTTTCCTTACAAGTTATAATATTTCGCTAAATTCAAGTCAAGTTGATGCACTGTGTGCAACTGAATTAAAATCGAACTGAATAAATTTGTATGTTATTAATATATTATAACTGTAGAGATTAATAATTCGATGGTTAATTGGTCAAATTATAAACGGACAATAAGGGCCGAAAAGTATTGAACTATATATTGAAATATGAATCTGTATTTTCATTACTGTACATTGATTCGAGCTAAATGAAAACATGTTTTATCATTCTAAATATATCCAAGTAGGTGAGATAATTTTTTTCTCTTTAATTTTGATGGAGGAGCATTAGGAAATTTTTTTTAATGTCAATTCCACCTTGTGTTATCGACCCTTTTTTTCCTGCATATAACCGTAAATATTTCTATTCGTCAGTATATCTATTATTTCTTTGAATCAAAAAAATTCCAGTTGACAGATAGTTAGTGATTAATCTAATTAATTACAAGGAGAAATCTATAATGGCCATATTGAATGTTTAAAATTCGGGTATTCTCCAATCACAGCCCTAAAAGCTGGAGCAACGTGAGTCAAATGCAGAGTAATGTTGAATATTTATGATAATATTTAATAATAATTGAGTATCGTAGACATCGTTCTAATATTGAAACAATGTTACAAAATTAGAATAAGGACAATAATTATGCAAACTTTGCAAAAGAAATGCTTGGATTGCTTTAAAAATTTGTCTGTTGATGGTTTTGCTCTCTGAAGAGGGAGCGCAACTCAACCCCCCCCCCCCCCCTTCACCCCTCTATCTATACCTTCCCCCACCCCTGCACAAAGTCCTTAATCCATTGTTTATATACACATGAATCAACTGACATGGAGCATTCTTGTTGATCCATATTACTGTGGAAGTAGCGACATATTTCAGTGGTCAATTTTCTTCGTTAATCTTGTGAAAATCTAGTTAAATAATGGAGGATCTGATTAATCAACTACCCGATGAATGTCTGGAGCATATCTTCTCATTTTTACCAATTAAAGAGAGACTCAAAGTTGAAGGAGGTATTTTGAGAGTAAAGTTATAGGAAAAAGTGGTGTAAAACGGATTTGAAAGCTGAAACAGACACATTTTGATTTTTATGCTTCATATTATGAAAATGGCTCGAAATCAGTAAAAAATAAATGTGTCACAATTCTTTGAAAATTCTATTTTTTTCTGTTGGAAATTGAGGTTCTCTTAATCTTTATGAAATTGAAACATTCCACATTTCGGAGAATAACTCCGGTTCTATTCGTTGTAATAACTAACAATTTTAAATGAAGCGTGACATCATTCGCCATCAACTTATGTGATTCTAAGAGAAGAAGATTATTTTATAGAGATAATGTAATCGAAAAACTACTTTTTCAAATTTGTAGAACCACATGAATCGATGGAAAATGATCTCATCTTTCTCGTATGATTGGTTCAAGGTCATTATGACAAATGGAACCAGTCATATTCAACGAAAAAGTAAGAATTTCCGGAAATGGAAAGAGTTAAATACCTTATCTGAGCCCAAAATAGTAGAACTTTAAAAAAATTAAGAAGAAGACAATGACCCATGTTTTTTCTTCAACAATTTCTTTACCGAAATGTCCACTTCTGGTCCTATAGGACCGAAATGTCCAATTCTGGCCCCTGTAAGGAAAAGATAAACTGATTTTTCAGATAATGAAATCATTGACCAAATTCCATCACAAGCCATTTCATTGATCATTTTGCACACTTTGCCCTCATAAAATATCCTTATTCCAGTGATTTATGTTGAATATCGAGCCAAATCATTCTCTAAAAATCTCAGTTTTCGTATAATCCATTGAATTCAATAAGAATGTATGAAACTCCTCAATGTTTATTATCTAATCGAGTTATTATCGAATTTCATGCGTTTGATCACGAGTATACAATTTGACTACTCTAGTATACTATAGTTATTCATGTGAAAGTTTAAATTTTTACGCATTTTCTGTTTTTAGTTTGCAAACGCTGGCGCAATATTGGTGAGAAAGGATGGCCCGATATAAAAGAAATGCAGTTTGATCGTTGGAACTCAGATGATATGATTTATTTAATTCTCAAACGATGCGGTCAGTTCTTGAGGGAATTGGACATTTCGCGTTCATCAAAACATCGTCACTGTCTATCAATGATAATCCAGTTGTGTAAATTGGAGCAATTGACGAGCATTGCTATCCGTCATGGATATCGTTGCAAAGTGAGGCAAAGGGAACTTGAAATGTATAATTTGAGGAAAATTTTCGAGAAAGCTAAGAATTTAGTAAATATATCAATTGATGATGATCTTGAAGTATCCTCTATTGATTATCTCAATTTGGTGGATTCAACTGTTCTTCGGAAATTGGAGATTATAAATAATGGCGAAAGAGTATCATTTGTGAGTACTTTTAATGTCAATTATAATATTATAAAATTGAAATGAATTTTGAAATCCTTTATGTTTACAGTATTTAGAGCTACAAAAAACATGCATTAGACGAATTGTTAGTAATAATCAATTTTAAGATGAAAATAGATTCATCCTCTTTCATCTCTTTACTACAAATGTTATAACTCATTGCAGAATCCAGATCGATTTCCAAATTTAAAAAAATTGAAATTGGTGTGCATCAAAATCGACGAAGATGAGATGCCAAAAACGAACGAAAGCTTGAAAAGGCTCGAGGAAATGGATATTATGAATTGTCATATCTCCAGATGCTTCATCGAGAGGATTCAAAGCTTCACAAATTTGCAAGACCTCAATCTGGCTCCTAATATTTGTGATATGAGCAATAACGATATTCGCAAAATAGCTAGTCACTGTGACAAAATGAAAAACATGTACTTGACAGGTGAGTTATAGATTGCCCTCTTGACATTAAAATATTAAATTTGATCAATTTTATCATATTTTTAGGTACAACCAACTTGACAAGTGAGTGCTTTCAATATTTGGGGAAAATGCCATCACTTGAGTTTCTATTTTTTGCAAAGTTGAATAATGTAAACAATCGTGATATGTTGCATCTTACGAATGTGAAGGAATTAATGTTTGCCTCTTGTACGGACATTCTAATAGGTGATGGATTAATTCAACTAGTTACAAAATCTTCAAATCTTGAAGAATTGAGGCTCTTCCTTTTTCATAATTTGGACATAACTTTTGTGAACGATCTTCAACTAATTTTTCACAGTGGCTTGCGACAAAAACATTTTCATTTTACGGCATGGATAGATCCCAGCGATGAACTCATTGGTCGTACATTGCCAATTGTTATTGATGAACCACTACTATCATTGAGAGTAGACTTATACAGGAGAGGATGATTGATTAACTCTGGCATTTCTCATATTATGATAATACGTTATAAAAATCAATGGATCACACCATGAGTTTTAGACTTTTTTGTTCAGTTCATATTTTTTTCTTCAACAAAACAAACTTTATCTTTGCGATTCAAAGTATTTCATAATAGTTTATTTTAATATTAATTCAATTTAAAAGAAATAACAATGAATGAATGTAGCTGCGAGGTGAAACGAAGTTAACTGATGAGAGAAGACAAGTTGACGAGTAGATTCCGGAAAAATCTTCGACAGACCTCTTTCGTAGAAAATTTTATGAGCTTTCAACAATTCTCTCGATAAATTCGCTTGAACTCAATAATTTTTGAGAAATTTCTGAAGTAATCTACGATTGATGGACTTTTCTTCTTTCATATCAGCTGAATAAAATTCTCGTTGAATCTCTCTATCGCAAGTTATAATATTTCGTAGAATTTCAGTCCGATTAATACACTGTGTGCAACTCAGTGAACATCGCATTAAATAAATTTCATGTTATCGATACATTATAACTGTACAGATCAATAATTCGATGGTTAATGAGTCAAATGATAACCGGACAATAAAGGCCGGAAGTTATTGAACTTTGTATCAAAGGATGGAAATATATTTTATTTACTGTACATTGATTCAAGCCAAATAAATACAAGTTTTGTCATCCAAGAAATTGAACCGTTGGTAGTTTCGCTCTTTGAAGAGGGAACTTAACTCAACCCTCTACTTTCTATACTTTCCCCGACCTCTGCACAATGCTCTTGCCGCTCTTCACTTGTTTTTTTCTTGCCTGTTCATATTGCTGTGAGAGTAGCGATATATTTCAGTTGTAAATTTCTCTTTTAATTGTGTTAAAAGCAAGGAAAATAATGGGAGATCTGATTAATAAACTATCCGATGATTGTTTAAGACATATATTCTCATTTTTAGACATTCCGGAGAGACTCAAAATTGGAAAAGGTATTGCGAGAGTAACATTATAAGGAGAGGTTGGATAAAGAGAATATAACAGTTGAAGCTGATATATTCTGATTTATATTTTACATTATTATCAAAGTAGCTCCAAATCGGGGAAAATATTCAAGATCGATTTTTTTTGATGATTCCATTGAAAAGTTGAGGAAATTTCTATTTAAAATCATGTATCACAATTCATTTTCATGAATCTGATTAATGAAATCAGAGATACTATCATAAAAGTAAGATTTCCAAAACATCTGAAAGGTTTGATCTCCCATTTGCACCTAAAACAGTAGAATTAAAAAAAAATCAGTCAGGTTTATTTTTTCATGAATTTTCTCAACTTTTCAATGGAATTATCCAAAAATACTATCTCAAGCCGTTTCATTCTCTCCATTTCTCCCTAATAAATTTCCTTTTTTCATTGATTCGTGTCAAATATCAAGCCAAATCATTTCCTCAATATCTCATTTTCCGTAGAATTCATTAAAACTAATGAGAATCTCTAAAACTCTCCAGTGTTTATTATCCCATCGAGTTTTTATAGAATCCAATGCTTTTAATCACGAGTATACAATTTGTCTACTCGTGTATGCTCTAGCAATTATTCACGTGGAAGTTGAAATATTTACTAATTTTTCTCTTTTCAGTTTGCAAACGCTGGCGCAACGTTGATGAGAAAGGATGGCCTGATAAAACAAAAATGACTCTTAATCACAGATCAGATGATATGATTAATGCAATTCTCAAACGATGCGGTTGTTTTCTGAGAAAATTAAAAATCAAGCTCTCATCAGAGAGTCCCGATTATTTACCGATGATAATAAACTATTGTAAATTGGAGCAATTGAAGACTATTGAGATTCACTGTGAGCCTGATTCCGCAGAGGACCTTGAAATGCGTAATTTGAGAAAAATTATCGAAAAAGCCAAGAATTTGAGAGTTATAAAAATTTATGGAGATCTTGAAGACTATTGGATCAATTATCTCAATTTGGCGAATCCAACAACTCTTCGGGAATTGGTGATTATAAATCAGGACGAAATCATATCATTCGTAAGTAATTTAATCGTTAATCATAAAATTATAAAATTCAAATAAATTTTGAAATATTTTATGACTAGGGGAAGGTGGGGCAAAATGGACATCAGGGGTAAATTGGACACATCTAAATTTTTCGGCAAATATTATGGAAAACTCTTGAAATTAATAGAAATATTGGCGATAGATTATTTTTGATGATTTCATTGGAAAGCTGAGGAAATTTGAGGCGGGAAAGAAGTGCCGGAATTACTTTTTTTGAATTTTCGGCGATTTTGACTTTTTTGAGCATTTTAGAGGGGCAAAAGCGTTCTTTTTTTCGAAAATTTTCAGTTTTTTGAGAATACCTTCGGTTCTATTTGTCGTAGCGTAAAAATTCTGACAGGAGGTGAAAGATGAGATCATTTGCCATCGATTCATAGGGTTTTTAATTAAAAATATCAATTTTTAAGGTATTCATGGGCATTTTTGTGAAACAGTTTCGTAAAACAGTTTTTGGCCTATAACTATCCTAAAAATTGATATTTTTGAATTCAAAACCCCATAAATCGATGGGAAATGAGCTCACCTTTCATTTGAGACCAGCCCCAAATTGCTACGACCTATAGAACCAGAGATATTTGCAAAAAACTGAAAATTTTCAAAAGAGAAAAGGCTTTTCACCCCTCAAAAATGCCAAAAAATATCGAATTTTCACAAAAAATCGAAAAAAATACATCCTACACTCGTTTTCCGGCTAAAATTCCCTCAGCTTTTCAATAGAATCATCAAAAAAAATACATCTCTAACCGTCCCATTACAGTGTCGTTTTTGCCCCACTCTCCCCTATAATAAATTAAAGCTACAAAAAAAACAATTATTAGAAGAATCCCCAGTGAAAATCTATTTCAAAATGTAAATAGATTGTAACTTATTGCAGAGTCCAGATCGATTCTCAAATTTGAAAAAATTGACATTGAGAGACATCCTAATCGAAGAAGACGAGATAACAAGCGAGGAAGAGAGCTTGAAAGGACTCGAGACAATCAGCATTAAAAATTGTTTTATTCCTGGGGACTTGATCCAGAGAATCCCAAACTTTACCAATTTGCAAGATCTCTTTTTGAAGGATAATATTTGTGATATAAGAAGTGATGATATTCGTGAAATAGCCAGTCACTGTGATAAAATTAAAGTGATGACTTTGATCGGTGAGTTATGAATTTTCCTCTTTAGATGAAAATATTGAATTTAATAAATTTTATAATATTTGCAGCTACGTCCAGTTTAACAAGTACGTGCTTTCAATATTTGGGAAAAATGCCAAAGCTTGAGAATCTCTATCTTGGAGGTTTGACCATTGTGCACAATCTTGATATGGTGCATCTGACGAATGTGAGGGAATTAGCTTTTGACTCTTGTGTAGGCATTCCCATGGATGATGGATTATTTCATCTAATTACAAAATCTTCAAATCTCGAAGAATTGAGTCTCATTCATCTTCGTGATTTCGACATAAATTTTATAAACGATGTACGACTAATTTTTCACTGTGGCCTGAAACAAAAACATCTCTGTATTTATGCATGGATAAATTATAGCGATGAACTCCTTGTTCATACATTCCCAATTGAAATTAATGAACCACTACTGTCATTGAGAGTATACTTACACGAGAGAGGATTATTTGCGGCATTCTCCGCATTATGAGATGTTACAATGGATCAATGGATCAATTTTAGAGTTTTACGCTTTTTACGTTCAGTTCTCCTTTTCTTTTCTTTAACTAAACGGATTCCTCAAGAAAAAAAAAATTATTCCTACTCTGGAGAAATGTCAATAGCTGTGAAGTGAATTGAGTCAAGTGATGCATGAGATCAAGTCAATGAATAAACTCGAGAAAATCGAGAGACCTTTATCGTAGAAAATTTTATGAGCCTCAAACGATTCCACTTGACAAATTCACTTGAATGCAATGACTTTCGAGATATTTCCTAAATAATCGATAATTTCATGGACCATTTTCTTCTTTTATATCAGCTGAATAAAATTCTTATTGAACCTCTCTATAACGAGTTGTAATATTTCGTGGAATTCAAGTTCAATTGATGCACTGTTTGCAACTAAGTGAAAACTGAACAGAATAAATTTTTTTGGTATTGATATATTACAACTGTATAGATTAATAATGCGATGGTTAATTGGTCAAATTATAAACGGATAATAAGGGTCAAAAACTATTGCACTATGTATTAGAGGATGAAAATATATTTGAATTACTTCCCGGATAATATTTTTTTTTTTAATTCTGACCACTTATTATGGAAGAGCATGCAATTTTCATCCCAAGATCGATTTCAATCCGTGTTATCGAACATTTTCAGTCAAAAAGGATTCTTGAAAAAATAAATTTAACACCAAACTCTACAAGCAAGATTTAATTTGAGTTTCAATGCAACAATTCATAGTCACCGACCATTTTTTCTTTCATATAACCGTACATATGTCAGTTTGGCAGAATGCCTATTATTTTTCTGAATCACAAAAAATGCCTGTTACTTGACAAATAGCAACGTTCAATCCAAGTAATTACACGGAGAAATCTATGGTAGCTTTATTTTGAATGTTCGAAATCCGGGCATCCTCCAATCACAGTCCTGAAAGCAGGGACAACGTGAGTCAAATGCCGAGGCAATATTGAATATTTATGATACTAGCGCCGTCGGCGGCCGCCTCCGTTGATTACTGTAGATTTCTATTTTTTATTTTGAATTTTAGTGACATCTCCGTATACTTAGCAGATAGAAAAATTATTTTCAAAGCTAACTAATCCTTAAACGTTTCGAAATAGTTCAGGAAAGGATTTTATAATTTGGGAAAGAGTCATTAATTTATTATTAATTCAAACATTTTTTATGTATAGATAGCAGAAATAGCTATCAGAGATAGCAGAATTTAGGATTAGTTAGAATTCAGGGTCAGCCAGGCTCAGCCAGGCTCAGCCAGGCTCCGCCAGGCTCAGCCAGGCTCCGCCAGGCTATATAATCAAAAATAGCAATCTATAAATGCTTTCCTCAACTTCCCAAACGTTTAGGATTAGTTAGAATTCAGGCTCAGCCCGAATTCTTACTAATCTTGAATGTTTGGGAATAGTTTAGGGAAGTTTAGGAAAGCAATTATAGATTGCTATTTTTGTTTTATATAGATTTTCTTGCGCTTGGAGGTTCAAGACATAATTTTCATTTTAATCAAATAATTATTCATTCTTAAAGGATGAAATTGATTTTTTTAATATCCCCAAATGACTTCCAAATGAATGAGAAGAATTTCAATGTTTTTAAACAGTGATTGCCGAAATTTATTCTTCAATAATTAAATTTTCTATTAATTTGAGTGATTGGAGAGAATAGAATTACTGAAAATTAACTCTTCTCGATCAACATTTTCTGAAGACAATTCACTGTCAAAAATACCTTTTTTTGAAACTTATTCATTACTGGAGGACCTCATTTCATCAGATTTGGAGCATTCCCTCTCTCTGTTTTTGTCTTTCTCTTTTCAAATCAGTCAATATGCCTTCTATAGAGTCCGAACTTGCATGCAGGGAGTGGAAAATATGATCGGGCTCGATTTCCCATAAAATTTTCAATGTGTAGTAAGCATGGACCACTGTAGGTGTCTTTTTCCAGCTGTAGGACCTCATTTCATCAGATTTGGAGCATTCCCTCTCTCTGTTTTTGTCTTTCTCTTTTCAAATCACTCAATATGCCTTCTATAGAGTCCGAACTTGCATGCAGGGAGTGGAAAATATGATCGGGCTCGATTTCCCATAAAATTTTCAATGTGTAGTAAGCATGGACCACTGTAGGTGTCTGTTTCCAGCTGTAGGACCTCATTTCATCAGATTTGGAGCATTCCCTCTCTCTGTTTTTGTCTTTCTCTTTTCAAATCAGTCAATATGCCTTCTATAGAGTCCGAACTTGCATGCAGGGAGTGGAAATTATGATCCGGATCGATTTACTATCAAACTTTCAATGTGTAGTAAGCATGGACCACTGTAGGTGACATTTACCAGCCGTAAGACCTCAGTTTATTGAATATGAAGCATTCCTTCTCTATACAGTTGATTTTCTTCCTCAAAATCACTTAATATGCCATCTTTGGACTTCGATCTTGCATGTCGACGACATATGAATTAAACTGGATAGTTCGTAGTTAAAACAAAATATCAAGAACGCTCGGCGAGTGTTCGCTGAAAATATCGAATTTCTTTATGAATTTCGTACTCTCAATCTCTCCCGATAGGATTCTCCTAAATTTGGGAAATCCTATCAATCGGGAATTTTTCCATCAAGATCCATTCCTCAATTTATACATACATGCTCGGGCTAGCCCACCAAGCAAAGTTATACGCGCGCGTCGTGCGCGGAACAGCCTAGTAATATAAAAAATACGTGTTGTATCCTATTCTTCACAAATATATCAATAAAAATATTTACTTTGATGAAACATGAAAATCCCAAGAGCTCAAACAGTTGAATCAAACTCGAATAAATATCTCAACCGTTTTTTTCAATAATCATAATACAATTAGGAGGAACTATGAATTTTCCAAAGTTCAAAATTTTCAGACACCTCTTGCAATGCACAATCCTTTTCTTCCACTTCTTTAAATTCCAATTTTAATGAATAATATGTATATTTTCCCACTATCTATACTTTCCCCCACCTCTGCACGATACTCTTGCCGCTCTTCAATTGTTTCTTTCTTACACGTTCATATTGCTGTCAAAGTAGCGGTATATTTCAATCGTGAATTTCTCTTTTAATTGTGTTAAAAACAGAGAAAATAATGGAAGGTCTGATTAATAAACTACCTGACAATTGTTTACGACATATATTCTCATTTTTAGACATTTCGAAGAGACTCGAAATTGAAAAAGGTATTGCGAGAGTAACATTATAGGGAGAGGTTGAATAAAAAAAATATAACGGATGATGCTCAATTTTTATACTTTACATCATCAAGATAGCTCCAAATCGGTGAAACTATTCGAGATAGATTTTTCTTGATGATTCCATTGAAATGTTGATGAAATTTCTATTGAAAAACATGTGTCACAATTCATTTTTGAAAATATTAGAAATAAATTTACTTTTTGCTCTCGAATGGAAATTATATAATTGTTATTACTTTTATTTCAAAATTTTATAATAATAATATAACTGCAAATGACTATAAACGTCGAGAACCGCCGTTTTCAAAAAATGTCTGTATGTAATGACGCATCTTTCGCTTAAGTGATCTCCACTTTTTCTCAAAATCAATTTCTGGTCACTGTGACAAATAAAATCAGGAATATTGTCGAAGAACTGAGATTTTCAAAACATCTGAAAGGTTCAATCTTACATTTGCGCCCAAAACAGTAGAATTGAAAAAACAATTTCAGACAGGTTTTTCTTCATAAATTTTCAGCTTTTCAATGGAATCATTCAAAAATATCCATCTCAAACCGGGTAATTCTCTCCATTTCCCACTAATTTCATTTTTCCATTGATTCGTGTTGGATATCAAGCCAAATCATTTTCTTAATATCTCAGTTCCCGTAGAATTCATCCAATTTAATGAGAATCTTTCAAAAATTCTCCAATGTTTATTATCCAATCAAGTTATTCATATGGAAATTCAAATTTAATTAAGAAAAAAAAAAGTTCAAATTTCTATGAATTTTCTGTTTCTAGTTTGCAAACGCTGGCACGGCGTTGGTGAAAAAGGATGGCCTGATAAAATAGAAATGAGGTTTTATGACATATCAGATAATGAGATTCATGCAATTCTCAAACGATGCGGTTGTTTTCTGAGAAAATTGAAAATTGAACTCTCACCAAAGAACCCTCTCTGTTTATCCATGATAAACCACTTTTGTAGACTAGAAAAATTGGAGAGTATCAAGATTCGTTGTGAGTCTGATACTATAGAGGAACTCGAAATTCAAAATTTGAGAAAATTTTTCGAAAAAGCTAAGAATTTGAAAGTTATAAAAATTTATGGAGATCTTGAAGAATATTGGATGGATTATGTTAATTTGGTGAATCCAACTACTCTTCGGGAATTGGTGATTAAGAATAAGGGCGAAAAAATATCACTTGTGAGTAATTTGAATGTCAATCATAAAATTATGAAATTCAAATAAGTTTTGAAATCTTTCATGTCTATAACAAATTAGAGCTACAAAAACACAATTTATTGGAAGAATCCTTAGTAAAAGTTCATTTCGAAATAAAAATAGATTGCAACTCATTTCAGAATCCAGATCGATTCCCAAATTTAAGAAAACTGACATTGGAGTACATCTTAATCGAAAAAGATGAGATAAGAGGCGAGAAAGAGAACTTGAAAGGTCTCGAGATATTCAACATCAAGGATTCTCATATTTCTGGGGACTTGATCCAAAGAATCCAAAACTTTACCAACTTGCGAGATCTCTTTCTGAAGGATAACATTTGTGATATAAGTAATGATGATATTCGCGTAATAGCCAATAACTGTGATAAAATCAAAAAAATAAGCTTGATGGGTAAGTTATGAATTTTTCTCTTTAGATGAAAATATTGATTTTGATAAATTTCATCATATTTTCAGGTACACCGAGCTTGACGAGTGAGTGCTTGAAATATTTGGGAAAACTCCCATTACTTGACGATCTCTATCTCAAGGGTTTGAACATTGTGAATTATCTTGATATTGTGCATCTTACAAATGTGAGAAAATTAGGTTTCAATTCTTGTTCGTGCATTTTCATGGAAGGTGGATTGATTCGACTAATTTCTAGATCTTCAAATCTTGAAAAATTGATGCTTATGTTTATTAGTGATTTGGACATAACTTTCATAAACGATGTTCAACTCATTTGTTACGGTGGTCTGCGACAAAAACCTCTTGATTTTACGGCATGGATAGATTATAGTGGTAGAATGCTTAGTTGTCCATCACCAATTGAAATTGATGAACCACTACTGTCATTGGCAGTATACTACTTCTGAAGACGTTATTGATTAATTGTTGCATTTTTCCTATTATAATCATACGTTACAAAGATCAATGGATCGATTTTAGAGTTTTAGACTTTCTTCGTTCGGTTTTCATTTTTTTCTTCTTCGACTAAATAGATTCTTCAAAAGAAAAAAAGAAAGTTATCTCTGTGATCCGAAATATTTCATGAAAGTTTATTTCAATATCAATTCAACTTTAAAACAATGGAAATGAATGAATCTAACTATAAGGTGAAATAATGTAGAATGATGAGAGAAAGCAAGTTGTAATATTTCGTGAAATTCAAGTTCAATTAAAGCACTGTGTGCAACTCAATGGAAATTGAACTGAATAAATTTTATGTTACCGATATATTTTCATTGTATAGATCAATAATTCGAATTGATATAATTATAAACAGGCAATAGGAGCTGAAAAGTTATGAACTATGGATTAAAGAATGAAAATAGACTCCAATTACTGTACATTGATTCAAGCCAAATAAATACATGTTTTGTCATTTTGAGGATATTCAAGTAATTCGGATAATAATTTTTTTCTTTTTAATTTTGGTCACTTATAATGGTGAAGTATGAGGCAATTTGTTCAAGACCAATTCTACCCCGTGTTACCAACCATTTTCAGTCAAAAATGGTTTTTGAAAAAAAAATAAAAAAGTTAAAACTAAAGTCCATAAGCAAGATTTAACTTGAGTTTCAATGCAATAATCCATAGCCACAGACCATTTTTCTTCTATATAACCGGACATATTTCTGTTCATCAGAATGTCCATTATTTTTTCAAATCATAAAAACTGTCTGTTATTTGACAAATAGCAACGATTAATCTAATGAATTGCATGGAGAAATCTATGGTGGCCATATTTTGAATGTTTAAAATCCGGGCATCCTCCAATTACAGTCCTGAAAGTCCCCAGGAAATAATGCTCAGATCTGATCAGATTAAATCTGATCAGATCCAACTAGATCTGATCAGATCTGATGACCCAATTTAGATAAACTCAATCAGATCTAGTTAGATCTGACCAGATCTAGTTGGATCTAATCAGATCTAGTTAGATCTAAACAGATCTAATCAGACTTGAATCTGATTGTATCTATTCAGATCTAATTAGATCTAATCAGATCTATTTAGATCTATTCATGTTAAAAATTTCCATTTCGTCAGATGTTATTGAATCTAATCAGATCTAATTAAATCTGATCAGATCTAATTTGATCTGATCAGATCTGAACATTTTTTCCCGGGTTGGGACTACGTGAGTCAAATGCAGAGCAATATTGAACACTTATAATAATATTTAATAATAATTTAGTATCGTAGACATCATTCTGATATCGAAAAAAATGTTACAAAATTAGAATAAGTACAATAATTATGAAAACTTTGCAGAAAAAATCCTTGGATTGCTTTAAAAATTGGACTGTTGATAGTTCTGCTCTCTAAAGGGGGAGTTCAACTCAACCTCCCACTATCTACACCTTCCCCCACCTCTGCACAATGGCCTTGTCACTAATCCATTGTTTATATACACAAGAATAAACCGGCACAACGCATTCTTGTTGATCCATATTACTGTGGAAGTAGCGATATATTTCTGTAGTAAATTTTCTTCGTTAATCTTGTGAAAATCAAGTGTAATAATGGAAGATCGGATTAATCAACTACCCAACGAATGTCTGGAACATATATTTTCATTTTTAAACTATTTGGAGAGACTGGAAGTTGAAAAAGGTATTCTAGGAGCAACGTTTATAGGGAAAAATGGGACGAAAAGGATATAAATCTGAAACATTTCAATTTTAATGTTTTATATCATGAAAATGGCTCGAAATCAGTTAAAATATTGGAGATAGATTTTCCTTGATGATTTTGTTAAAGAATTGAGGAGATTTCCGTTAAAAAAATCAGTGTCACAATTCTTTCTCCAAATACTTTGGAAATTCTTTTTTTTTTCTGTTGAAAATTGAGGTTCTCTTAACCTTTACGAAATTGAAAATTTTTACGTTTCAAAGAATAACTCCAGTTCTATGGTTGCCATAACTTGGGAACGACTTCAAATGAAGGGTGACATCATTCGCCATCAACTTATGTGATTCTGAGAAAAGAATATTATTTTATGATAATGTAATCGAAAAACTAATTTTTTTAATTTTTAGAACCGCATAAATCAATGGGAAATGATCTCATTGCTCCCTTATGATCGCTTTAAGGTCTTTAGGACAAATGGAACCAGAGATGTTATCGGAAATATAAGAATTTCCGAAAATGAAAAGAGTTCAATACCTCATCTTAGCCCAAAATAGTAAAATTTTGGAAAAAATTAAAAAGGAAAAAATCACACATGTTTCTCTTCAAAAATTTCCTTTGATTTCCTTTTTATTGGGTCGACCATTTTGCCCACTTTCCTCTGCCATTAAACAAATAAATTTATTAATAAATTAATTTTTATTAATAAATTTTTTTAAGAGAATCAAATTTCGGAAAAAATATGTAATGCGCAAGCAGGATTTGAACCCACGACCCTCTGATTACATGTCTGCTACATTTCCTTTTTCCAGTGATTTGTGTTAAATATCGAGCCAAATTATTTCCTAAATATCTCAATTTTCGTAGAATCCATCGAATTCAATGAGAATGTATGAAACTCTCTAATGTTCATTATCAAATCGAGTTATTATCGAATTTCATGCGTTTGATCACGAGCATACAATTTGACTACTCTGGTAGTTATTCATGTGGAAGTTTGAATTTTCACGTATTTTCTGTTTTTAGTTTGCAAACGCTGGCGTAAGATTGGTGAGAAAGGATGGCCTGATACAAAAGAAATGCAGATTGCTTGCTGCATCTCAGATGATATGAATCATTTAATTCTGAAACGATGCGGCCGATTCCTGACGGATTTAGACATTTTCCTCTCATCTACACACCCTCACTGTCTATCAATGATAATCCAGTTCTGTAGATTGGAGCAATTGGAGAGCATTGCTATTCGTGATAAATCTCTTCGCACAGTGAGGCAAAGGGAACTTGAAATGTATCATTTGGGCAAAATTTTTGGAAAAGCTAAGAATTTAGTAGACATAGACATTGATCTAGATTTGGAAATGTACGGGATTGATTATCTCAATTTGGTGAATCCAACTACTCTTCGGCGATTGTCGATTATAAATAAAGGCAAACAAGTATCATTCGTGAGTAATTAAAACGTCAATTAAAAAATTATAGAATTGGAATAAGTTTCGGATTCCTTTGTGCTTGTAACATTCAGCACTACAAAAAAAATTTATTAAACGAATCTTTGCTAACAATCCATTTTAAAATAAAAGTAGATCTATTCTCTTTCATCCCTCTACTACAAATGTTATAACTCATTGCAGAATCTAGATCGATTTCCAAATTTAGAATTCCTGTATTTGACAAAAATCGAAATCAGCAATAGCGAGATGAGAAGAGATAAAGAGAGCTTGAAAGAACTCAAGCGAATGATCATCCATGGTTGTCATATTTCCAGGGGCTTCATCGAGAGGATCCAAAGCTTCACAAATTTGCAACAGCTTATTCTGACTAATAATGTTTGTGATATAAGGAATAATGACATTTACGAAATAGCCAGTCACTGTGACGAAATGAAAGCCATGTCCTTGGAGGGTGAGTTATAGATTGCCCTCTTGAGATAAAAATATTGAATTTGAGCAATTCTATCATATTTTAAGGTATGGTCAGCTTGACGAGTGTGTGCTTCCAATATTTGGGGACAATGCCATCGCTCGGGTTTCTCTATTTTTATAATTTGGACATTTCAAACGGTCATGATATGGTGCATCTCACGAATGTGAAGGAATTACATTTCCACAATTGTCCAGATATTCTCATAGATTATGGATTAATTGAACTGATTGAAAACTCTCCGAATCTTGAAGCATTGGAGCTCATTGATATTCGTGATTTGGACATAACTTTCATTAACGATGTTCAACTGATTTTTCATCGTGGCCAGCGACAAAAACATCTTTATTTTGGGGCATGGATAGATCCTAGCAATGAACTCCTTGGTCGTACGTTCCCAATTGTAATTGATGAACCACTACTATCATTGAAAGTAGATTTATTGTCAGAGAATGATTGATTATCTGTGGCATCTTTCGTATTATGATAATACGTTGTAGAGATCAATGGATCAATTTAAGAGTTTCAAACTTTTTTCGTTTAGTTCTCATTTTTTTCGACAAAACCGATACCTTAACGAAAAATTTATCTCTGTTAGCCAAAATATTTCATAAAAGTTAATTTCAATATTTATTTAACTCCAAAGAAATAACAATAAATGAATCTAACTGTAAGATGGAGTGAGTCAAGAGATGAGTGAAGACTAGGCGATACTTAGCCTTAACCCTTTGCTTCGCAAAAGGCACATCATTGCGTAATAGCACGTATTGGAGTAGTCATACGAAGCAAAGGGTTGAGAAACATTTTCGAGAGACTTTTTTCGTAGAAAATTTCATAAGCTCCAAAACGGTCTTCTTGACAAATTCACTTGAACTACAGGATTTTCGAGATATTTCCAAAATAATCTACGATTGATGGACTTTTCTTCTTTTCTATCAGCTGATTTATCATGATATTTAGTAATAGTTCATTATTGTAAACATCGTTCCAATATTGAATAAATTGTTATAACATTTAAATGATTACAAAAATTGTAAAAAAACTTGACAATAAAACTACTTGGATTACTGTGAAAAAAAAATGGGACTGTTGATAGCTTTGCTCTCTGAAGGGGGAACTCAACTCAGCCCCCCACTATCTATACTTTCCCCCACCTCTGTACAATGCCCTTGCCACTAATCCATTGTTTATATACACAAGGATCAACCGGCACGAAGCATTCTTGTTGATCTATATTACTGTGGAAGTAGCAATACATTCAAGTGGTGAATTTTCTTCGTTAATCTTGTGAAAATCAAGTGTAATAATGGAAGATCTTATTAATCAACTACCCGATGAATGTCTGGAACATATCTTCTCATTTTTAAACGTCTCGGAGAGACTAAAAGTTGAAAGAGGTATTGTGGGAGCAACGTTATAGGGAAAAATGGGACGAAAAGGATACAAATCTGGAACATTTCAATTTTAATGTTTTATATCATGAAAGTGGCTCGAAATCAGTGAAAATATTTGAGATAGATTTTCCTTGATGATTTTGTTGAAGAATTGAGGAGACTTCCTTTAAAAAAATGTGTCACAATTCTTTTTCCAAATACTTTGGAAATTCTATTTTTTTTCTGTTGAAAATTGAGGTTCTCTTGACCTTTACGAAATTGAAAATTTTTACGTTTCAAAGAATAACTCCAGTTCTATGGTCGCCATAACTTGGGAGCGATTCTAAATGATGATACTATGTTCGACATGGTAATCATTGCTATGTTGAACATAGTAAGCATTACCATGTTGGACATAGCAACCATTGCTATGTACAATATAGCAATGATTACCATGTTAACATAGTAAGTATTGCTATGTGGCCTAACGCGAAAAAACCATTACTATGTTCAACAATAGTAACCATTACTATGTTCAACATAGTAATGGTTACTATTGTATTTCTCTCCGTGCAGTTATTCATGTGGAAGTTTGAACTCTTATGCATTTTCTGTTTTTAGTTTGCAAACGCTGGCGTAAAATTGGTGAGAAAGGATGGTCTGATACAAAAGGAATGCAGTTCCCTTGTTGCAGCACAGATGATATGATTCATTTAGTTCTCAAACGATGCGGCCGATTCCTGAGGAGACTGGACATTTTCCTCTCACCCACCCACCCTCACTGTCTATCGATGATAATCCAGTTCTGTAGATTGGAGCAATTGGAGAGCATTGCTATTTGTGATACATCTCTTCGCACAGTGAGGCAAAGGGAACTTGAAATGTATCATTTGTGCAAAATTTTTGAAAGAGCTAAGAATTTAGTGAATATAAAAATTGATCTAGATTTGGAAATGTACGGGATCGATTATCTCAATATGGTGGATCCGACTATTCTTCGGAGATTGAAGATTATAAATGAAGGCGAACAAGTATCATTCGTGAGTAATTAACACGTCAATTATAAAATTATAGAATTGAATTAAGTTTCGAAATCGTTTGTGCTTGTAATATTTAGAAAAATGTATCAAACGAATCTTCGCTAACAATCCATTCTAAAATAGAAGTTGATCTATTCTCTTTCCATTCCTCTACTATAAATGTTATAACTCATTGCAGAATCCAGATCAATTCCCAAATTTAGAATACCTGGATTTGATGAAAATTGAAATCAACAATGGCGAGATGAGAAGAGATGAAGAGAGCTTGAAAGGGCTCGAGGAAATAATCATTCATCGTTGTCATGTTACCAGGGGCTTCATCGAGAGGATCCGAAGCTTCACAAATTTGCAAGAGCTTTTTCTGTCTAGAAACATTTGTGATATAAGGAATGATGATATTTACGAAATAGCCAATCACTGTGACAAAATGAAAATCATGTTCTTGGATGGTGAGTTATAGATTGCCCTCTTGAGATGAAAATATTAAATTTAACAAATTCTATCATATTTTTAGGTACGGTCAACTTGACGAGTGTGTGCTTCCAATATTTGGGGAGAATGTCATCGCTTGAGTTTCTTTCTATTTATGATTTCGACATTTTGAACAGTCATGATATAATGCATCTCACGAATGTGAAGGAATTAGAATTCCAAAGATGTTCGGACATTCTCATAGATGATGGATTAATTGAATTGATTAAAAATTCACCGAATCTTGAAAAGTTGAAGCTCATTGATGTTTGTGATTTGGTCATAACTTTTATTAACGATGTTCAACAAGTTTTTCACTGTGGCCAGCGACAAAAACATCTTGATTTTAGGGCATGGGTAGATCCTAGCAATGAACTCCATGGTCGTACGTTCCCGATTGTAATCGATGAACCACTACTATTTTTGAAAGTAAAGTTATCAAATTGAGGATAATTGATTATCTGTGACATTTTTCGTATTATCATAATACGTTACAGAGATAAACCAATCAATTTCAGAGTTTCGGACTTTTTTTGTTTAGTTTTCATTTACTTTTTCACTAAAACGGATCCCTGCAGGAGCAATTGATCTTTTTGATCTAAGATATTTCATAAAAGTACATTTCAATATCAATTCAACTTTGAAGAAATGAAAATTAATGAATTTAGCAGTGAGGTGAAATGAGTAAAGTGATGAGAGAAGATAAGTCAAAAAAGTTCTTGCTGATCCTTCTCTGAATATTTCTCAAACAAGTAGGTTTAGGAAAAGCCTTCAAGAGATCTTCATTGATCGAATTATAAACGGACAATAAGAGCCAAAAACCATTGAACTATGTATTCGAGGATGAAAATATATTTTAATTACAGTACATTCATTTGAGCGAAACGAATATATGTTTTGTTATTCTGAGGATACCCAAGTAGTTAAGATAATAATTTTTCTTCTTTAATATTGATCACTGATGATGGAGAAGCACAAAGAGATTTTTTCAAGATCAAATATTCTGTGTTATCATAAATAAATTGAACACTAAACTCCATAAGAAAAATTTAATTTGAGTTTCAACGCAACAATTCATAGTTACAGACCATTCCTTTCTCCATATAACCGTACATATTTCTGTTCATCAGAATGTCTATTATTTTTTCAAATAATGAAAGATGCATGTTCCCTGACAAACAACAACGATTAATTCAATTAATTACATGGAGAGATCTATGGTGGTCATATTTTGAATGTTCAAAATCTGGGCATCCTCCAATCACAGTCCTGAAAGTTGGAACAACGTGAGTCAAATGCAGAGCACTATTGATTATTTATCATAATATTTAATAATAGTTTATTATTGCAAACATCGTTCTTATATCGAATAAATTGTTATAGAATCAAAATGACTATAATAATTGTGAAAAAATTGGCAATAAAAATACTTGGATTATTGTAAAAAAAATCTGACTGTTGATGGCTTTGCTCTCTGAAGGGGGAACTCAACTCACCCCCCCCCCCCATCTATATTTTCCCCCACCTCTGCACAATGCTTTTGCCGCTCTTCCCTTGTTTTTTTCTTGCACGTTCATATTGCTGTGAAAGTAGCAATATATTTCAGTCGTAAATTTCTCTCTTAATTGTGTTAAAAACAAAGAAAATAATGGAAGATCTGATCAATAAACTACCCGACGATTGTTTACGACATATATTCTCATTTCTAAACATTTCGAAGAGACTCGAAATTGAGAAAGGTATTGTGGGAGTAACGTTATAGGGAGAGGTTGGATAAAAACGATATAATGGCGTTTTCGATTTGTTGCACTGCACCGGTGTAGTGTAGAAAACTAACCTAATGTGAGCGCCCTCACGCACGGCTCTTTTAAAATTGTTCGGTTCCAGTATAATAGTCTACATTTTTTTTGTTAAAAAATTTGAATAATTTGCCATCACTGGAATGAAGCAATGATTTACGAATTACAGGGTTTTTCAGAATCGAGTCGTAATGGCGAAGCAAAAATGGTAATATTAATGGAAAATGATTTAACGACATGAGGTTAAGGCACTCTGAACATTAAAGATTCTACTGAAAATTTTGTGGGCAGTTGTGCAGATGCACAGATGCGGCTATTAATTATGACCATACGTATCTTTGCATCTGAACAATTGCTAACAATATTTTCAATGAAATCTTTGGTGTTCAGATGGCCTTGACCTCATGTCGTTGAATCATTTCCCATTAATGCTGCCATTTGCTCGTTGTCATCACGACTCGATTCTGAAAAATTCAGTAATCCGTCAATCATTGCTTCATTCAATTGACGGCAATTTATTATAATTTTTTAACAAAAAAAATGTAGACTAGTTTATTCAAACCGAACAATTTTAAAAGAGCCGCGCGTGAGGGTGCTCACATTAGGTTAGTTTCCTACATTACACCGGTGCAGTGCAGCAAATCGAAAACGCCATAAGAGCTTAGGCTGATATATTCGAATTTTTATACCTTGCATTATCAAGGTAGCTCCAAATTGGGGAAAATATTTGAGATAGATTTTTCTTGATGATTCTATTGAAAAGTTAAGGAAATTTCTGTTGAAAAACATGTATCACAATTCATTTTTCAAAATATTTAAAAAATTTCACTTTTTGCTCCCGAATGGTAATTATATCATTCTTTTTTTTATTAAAAAATTTAATCATAATATAACTGCAAATGACCCAAAACATCGAGAACCACCGTTGAAGTGGAAGTTCAAATTTAATTAAGAAAAAAAAAAGTTCAAATTTTTATGAATTTTCTGCTTTTAGTTTGCAAACGCTGGCACAGCGTTGGTGAGAAAGGATGGCCTGACAAAATAGAAATGAGGTTTTATGACATATCAGATAAGGAGATTCATGCAATTCTCAAGCGATGCGGTTGTTTTCTGAGAAAATTAAAAATTGAACTCTCACCAAAGAACCCTCTCTGTTTATTGATGATAAACCACTTTTGTAGACTAGAAAAATTGGAGAGTATCAAGATTCGTTGTGAGTCTGATTCTATAGAGGAACTTGAAATTCAAAATTTGAGAAAAATTTTCGAAAAAGCTAAGAATTTGACAGTTATAAAAATTTATGGAGATCTTGAAGAATATTGGATGGATTATGTTAATTTGGTGAATCCAACTACTCTCCGGGAATTGGTAATTGAGAATGAGGGCAAACAAATATCATTTGTGAGTGATTTAAATGTCAATCATAAAATTATAAAATTGGAATAAGTTTTTAATTTTTTTATGCCTATATAAAATTAGAGCTGCAGAAACGAAATTGGTAAATATGCAGATTAGCGGTCTGTCAGAATAAAATTAATTTAAAATTGCCTCAGATAGCGAATTGGAGAAAATAAGATAATATATCAGAATCCAAAATTCGAAGGTAAATAGTGGAACTCGTAGTAGCTCAATTGCTAGAGTATCAGGCTGGTAATTTGGAGGATGTGAGTTCAAACTTCGCTTGCGCATTTCCTATTTTTTCCGAAATTTGATTCTGAGATTATCATATTTCATTAAAATAGGCCCCTAATATTCATAATTACCACAAAATTCATTGCAAGAATCCTTAGTAAAAGTTCTTTTCAAAATAAAAATAGATTACAACTTATTTCAGAATCCAGATCGATTCCCAAATTTGAAAAAACTGACATTGGAGTACATCTTAATCGAGAAAGATGAGACAAGAAGCGAGAAAGATAGCTTAAAAGATCTCGAGATATTCAACATCAAGGATTCTCATATTCCTGGGGACTTGATCCAGAGAATCCAAAACTTTACCAATTTGCGAGATCTCTTTCTGAAGGATAATATCTGTGATATAAGTAATAATGATATTCGCGTAATAGCCAATAACTGTGATAAAATTAAAGAAATGCGTTTGATGGGTAAGTCATAGATTTTTCTCTTTAGATAAAAAATTGATTTCGATAAATTTCATCATATTTTTAGGTACACCGAGCTTGACGAGTGATTGCTTTCAATATTTGGGAAAAATGCCATTATTTGACGATCTCTATCTCAACAGTTTGAACATTGTGAACAATCTTGATATAGTGCATCTTACAAATGTGAGGGAATTAGGTTTCAATTATTGTCCATGCATTCTCATGGAAGATGGATTGATTCAACTAATTACAAGATCTTCAAATCTTGAAAAATTGATGCTTACGCAAAATAGTGATTTCGACCCAACTTTTATAAACGATGTTCAACTAATTTTTCACTGTGGCATGAAACAAAAACATTTTGATTTTACGGCATGGATAGATTATAGCGATAGAATGCTTAGTCGTCCTTCGCCAATTGAAATTGATGAACACCTACTGTCATTGGCAGTATACTACTTCTGAGGACGCTATTAATTTATTGTTGCATTCTTCCTATTTTGATCATACGTTACAAAGATCAATGGATCGATTTTAGAGCTTTAGACTTTCTTCGTTCAGTTCTCATTTTTTTCCTTCTTCAACTAAATAGATAGATTCTTCGAAAAAAAAAAAATTATCTCCCTAATCCGAAATATTTCATGAAAGTTTATTTCAACATCAATTTAACTTTGAAGCAATGGAGATGAATGAATCTAACTATGAGGTGAAATAACGTGAAATGATGAGGGAAGACAAGTTGCGTAATTTCTAAAATAAATTACAATTGATAGTCAATGGTTTTTTCACCTCATTTGAATAAAATTTTCGTTCAATTTCTCCATCACAAGTTGTAATATTTCGTGAAATTCAAGTCCAATTAATGCATTGTGTGCAACTCAATGGAAATTGAATTGAATAAATTTCATGTTATCCATATATTTTCATTGTATAGATCAATAATTTGAATAAATATAATTATGAACAGGCATTAGGAGCTGAAAAGTTATGAACTATGTATTGAATGATGAAAATATACTCCAATCACTGTACATTGATTCAAGCCAAATAAATACATGTTTTGTGATTTTCAGGATATTCAAGTAATTCAGATAATAATTTTTTTCTCTTTTAATTTTGGTCACTTATAATGGTGGAACATGAGGAAATTTCTTCAAGACCAATTCTGCCCAGTGTTACCAACAATTTTCAGTCAAAAATGATTTTCGAAAAAAAAAAAAATTTAATACTAAAATCCATTAGCAAGATTTAACTTGAGTTTCAATCCAATAATCCATAGCTTCAGACCGTTTCTTCCTCTATATAACCGTACATATTTCTGTTCATCAGAATGTCTATCATTTTTTCAAATCACAAAAAATGCCTGTTACTTGACAAATAGCAACGATTAATTCAATTGATTACATGGAGAAATCTATGGTGGCCATATTTTGAATGTTTAAAATTCGGGCATCCTCCAATCACAGTCCTAAAAGCTGGGACAACGTGAGTCAAATGCAGAGCACTATTGAATATTTATGATAACATTTGATAATAATTTAGTATCGTAGACATCATTCTAATATCGAAACAATGTTACAAAATTATAATAAGTACAATAATTATGAAAAATTTGCGAAAAAAATGCTTGGATTGTTTTGAAAATTGGACGTTGATAGTTTTGCTCTCTGAAGGGGGAGCTCAACACCCCCCCGCCCCTCTATCTATACCTTCCCCCCACCTCTGTACAATGCCCTTGCCACTAATCCATTGTTTATATACGCAAGAATCAAACGGCACGAAGCATTCTTGTTGGTTCCTATTGCTGTGGAAGTAGCGATATCTTTCAGTCGTATATTTTCTTCGTTAATTGTGTGAAAATAAAGTGAAATAATGGAAGATCTGATTAATCAACTACCCGATGATTGTCTGGAACATATCTTCTCATTTTTACCAATTAAAGAGAGACTCAAAGTTGAAAGAGGTATTTTGAGAGTAAAGTTATAGGAAAAAGTGGGGTAAAAAGAAGATGAAAGCTGAAATAAACACATTTTGATTTTGATGCTTTATATTATAAAGCCATAAAATGGCTCGAAATCAGTAAAAATATTTGAGATTGACTTTTTTTGATATTTCCATTGAAAACCTAAGGAAATTTCCCTTGAAGAAAATGTGTAACAATTCTTTCTTTCAAATACTTTGAAAATTCTGTTTTTTCTTTTTTAGTTGGAAATTGAGGCTCTTTAATCCTTCACAAAATTGAAAAGCTCCACGTTTCTAGAAATATCTCCGGCTCTATTGGTAGTAACAACTCAGGAGCCATTTTCAATGAGGGGTGACATCATTCACCATCAATTTATATGATTCTAAGAAGAGAATATTATTCTTTGAAAATGATACAATGGAAGTCTTTTTTTTTCAATTCTTAGAATCACATCAAGCGATGGAAAATCTCACCTTTCTCTTATAATCGGTTCAAGGTCACTATGACAAATAGAAGCAAAAATTCTATCAAAAATGTGAGAATTTTCAAAAAATTAAGAAAAAACATAATCACACATGTGTTTCTTCAAAAATCTCCTCAGCTATTCAATAGAATTATTGAAAAATTTCTGGCCCAAACCGTTTCATTAGTATGTCCTGCAAAATGAACAGTTGAGTTCAAATGCATTAAATGAAAACAAAATGAGGATGTCCATTTTTCTCAATTTCTCCTAATAACATTTGCATTAACATTTCCTTTTTCGATTGATTTTTGTTACACATCGCGCCCAATAATCATTTAAATATCTCAGTTTTCGTAGAATCCATTGAATTCACTAGGAATGTATGAAACTCTTCAATGTTTATTATCTAATCGATTCATTATCAAATTTCATGCGTTTGATTATGAATATACAGTTTGACTACTCGTGTATAATCTAGTAGTTATTCATGTGAAAGTTTGAATTCTTACGCATTTTCTGTTTTTAGTTTGCAAACGCTGGCGCAATATTGGTGAGGAAGGATGGCCCGATATAAAAGAAATGCAGTTTGATCATTGGAACTTAAATGATATGATTTATTTAATTCTCAAACGATGCGGTCGGTTCCTAAGGGGACTGGACATTTCGCGCTCATCAAAACACCCTAACTGTCTATCGATGATAATTCAGTTCTGTAGATTGGAACAATTAGAGAGAATTGCAATTGATGGTATATCCATTTTCGCAGGAAGGCAAACGGAACATGAAACGTATAATTTGAGGAAAATTTTCGGAAAAGCTAAGAATTTAGTACATGTATCAATTTATGAGAATCTTGAAGAATCCTGTATCGATTACCTCAATTTGGTGAATCCAACTACTCTTCGGAAATTACATATTATGAATTACGGCGAACTAGTATCATTCGTGAGTAATTTAAATGTCAATCATAAAATTATAAAATTGAAATAAGTTTTGAAATTCTTTGTCTATGACATTTAGAGCTACAAAAGAAATGTAATAGACGAATCCTTGGTAACATTCTAATATAAAAATATATTTATCCTCTTCCATCCCTTCACTAAAAATATCATAATTCATTGCAGAATCCAGATCGATTCCTAAATTTAAAATACCTTAATTTGGTGAACATCAAAATCGAAAATGGTGAACTGAGAAGAGATGAAGAGAGCTTAAAAGGGCTTGAGAAAATAGTCATTCACAATTGTTATATTTCTAGGGGCTTCATCGTGAGGATCCAAAGCTTCACAAATTTGCAAATGCTCAATCTGATTAATAATGTTTGTGACATAAGGAATAACGATATTCGTAAAATAGCCCGTCACTGTGACAAAATGAAAGAAATGGACTTGATAAGTGAGTTATGAAATTTGTTCTTGACACGAAAATATTAAATTTCATCAATTCTATCATATTTTCAGATATACCCAGCTTGACAAGTGAGTGCTTTCAATATTTGGGGAAAATGCCATCACTTGAGATTCTCCATTTTCATGATTTAAACATTTTGAACACACATGATGTGGTACATCTCACGAATGTGAAGGAATTACATATTCATTATTGTCCAGACATTTCCATACATGATGAATTAATTCAACTAATTACAAATTCTCCAAATCTTGAAAAATTGGAGCTTATGCATATTAGGGATTTGGGCATGGCTTTTATAAATAATGTTCAACTAATTTTTCACCGTGGCTTGCGACAAAAACATCTTCATTTGAGGGTATGGTTATATTCTAGAAATGAACTCCTTGGTCATACGTTTCCAATTGTAATTGATGAACCACTACTATCATTGGAAGCGGACTTATTGTAAGAGAATGATTGATTCTCTGTGGCATTTTTCGTATGATGATAATAAATTACAAAGATCAATGGATCAATTTCAGAGCTTTAGGCTTGCTTTGCTCAGTTCTTGTTTTTTTTGTTTCAACAAAACGGATCCCTTCATGAGAAAAATTCTCTCTTTTCAATCAGAAATATTTCATAAATATTTTATTACAATACTAATTCAACTCTAAAGAAATAATAATAAATGAATTTAGCTGTGAGATGAATCGCGTCAAATGATGAGAGAAGACAAGTCGATGAATAGGCTTAGGAAAAATTCACTTGAACTCAATGATTCTCGAGATATTGCCAAAATAATCTACGATTGATGGACTTTTCTTCTTTCATATCAGCTGGATAGAATTCTCGTTGAATCTCTCCATCGCGAGCTGTAATATTTCGTGGAATTTGAGTCCAATTGATGCACTGGTTAATTGGTCAAATTATAAACGGACAATGAAGGCCAAAAACTATTGAACTATGTATTAAAGGATGAAAATATATGTGAATTACTGCAGATTGATTCAAGCCAAACATAGTCACAGACCTTTTTTTTCTTTACATAATAGCACATATTTCTGTTCATCAGGAATGTATATTATTTTTTCGAATCATAGAAAATGCCTGTTGAATGTCTGACTGAATGTTGGAAATTCAATCGCATCCTCCAATCACAGTCCTAGAAGCTGAAACAACGTGAGTCAAATGCAGAGGTGTGTTCATAATGAACGAAATGGTAGAGGTTTTGTGAATTTCACCAAGCTCTTACCCGATGTCGTTCGGAATGTACTTAGGGAAATCATGCTCCGTTTTGATTTTTGAGACCCAGTTTCGGGCACTTTTAACTTTTAAGGTACGGCCTCATGCAGACGCTTGACGCTAGCGTCCAGCGTCAAAACAGGTCACGTGACACTTTTTTAAATTTCCCGCCACTGAAATAGTATATTACATGCCTAGGGCAGTAATGTAAGAAATGTCTCAGAGCACATGTAATTGTTGGCCGAGGCGAAGCCGAGATCAACAAACATGTGCTCTGAGGCTTTCTTACTTACTGCCCAAGGTGTGTATACGATTTTTCTGCACACTGGGACAGAAGTGAGCTTACGCCCGAGCACAGCGAGGGCCGAAAGTCTCACTTTCGTCCCAGTGTACAGAAAAAAAAATTTAGCGGCAAGCGGTCGCCTTAAAAAGGAAAGTTGCTTTTTTTAACATGTTAACCTCACTAAAATGAAACTCCATAATAATAAAAAATTATTGTTGGAACCTATATTTTCATCATTAACTAGTTAATTAAATCATGGGAGACATTTATTTGGTCTGAAGCGATTATTCGCACCAATTTATTACATAAATTGCACAACACGTATTTAGTATGGATTAATACTTTGACGCTCGCGTTTCTAGCCAAAAAGCTCAAATTGTTCAGCTTTTTCGCTGGATTTTTTTCAGCGGCGGGAAATTCAAAATAGTATCACGTGACCTGATTTGACGCTGGACGCTAGCGTCAAGCGTCTGCATGAGGCCGTACCTTTAGGCAATAAGAGTTGATGAAATGCTGCCGCTGACTTCTTTGTAGGATATTTAATACTCTACAAAAAGTTTCTATTACTTTTTCATAATTTAACTGGACTATGAGTATAATTTACCTACCCGTTCATTTCGAACGACTTCGGGTAAGAGCTTGGTAGAATTCACCAAACCTCTACCAATTCGTTCATTCTAAACGCACCTCCGCTAGGGTGCTTTCCAATAATCAAAGGGTGCTTTCCAAATATCGAACATAGTGTCGTATTGTGTCGCTCGGCCCAGTCCAGAAATAAGGTTGAGGGGTGCCAGGGAATACCCTGGCATCCCCCTTTGCTGCAAATCGATCCCAAAACAGCGACGACGTGTCACACTGTGTCAACTAATTTCCTTGTTGGAAAGCTCCCAATAATTCATTGTTTATATATACAAGAATCAGCCGGCAAAAGGCATATTTGTTGGTTGATATTGCTGTGAAAGTAGCAAAAAATTTCAGTAATAAATTTCTTTGTTAATGGTGTGAAAATCAATTGAAATAATGGAAGATTTGATTAATCAACTATCTGATAATTGTCTGGGACATATATTCTCATTTTTACCAATTAAAGACAGACTCAAAGTTGAAGAAGGTATTTTGAGAGTAACTTTATAAGGGAAAGTAGGGTAGAAAGAACATAAAAGCCGAAACAAACACATTTTGATTTTGATGCTTTATATCGTCGCCCTAGAAACAGAAGGGCGTAAACGCCAAAAAAACCCACTTTTCAGAAAGAAAAGAGCGTATGTCCGAAATGCCTCTGAAAATGTTTTTTATGCTCCAATGATGCAAAAGAAACGAATTTAAAATTTGAGTAACAAAAGGGCGTATTTGCCAATTCTAACAGGAATAGGGCGTATGTACAACATATACGCCTTTTTGTTATTAATTTTTTTTTAATTTTTGCTTCATCTCCCTGATTTATTTAATAACAAAAAGGCGTATGTGCAAAACATACGCCCTTTTGTTATTAATTTTATCCTCGATCGTGCCATCCTGCAATATAATTTATAATAACAAAAGGGCGTATGTTTGAATGATACGCCCTTTTACTGTTATTAATTTTTAAACTTTCCAAAAATTTACTGTCATAATTTATAACAAAAGGGCGTATGTGCAAAACATACGCTCTTTTGTTATTATAAATCATATAGCGGGATCGCGGAATTGAGGATAAAATTAATAACAAAAGGGCGTATGTGAGGGAGATACGCCCTTTTCATATTAATAATTGGAGATACGCCTGTTTGTTATTCGAGAAAAAAAAATGCTCCAAATGATGGGCGAAGTCGAGCATAATCGATGGAGCGAAGAAAAAAAAAATACGCCCTTCTGTTATTAAAAAAAAAGAAAATAGATAAAAAATGGCACTTACGCCCTTTTGTTTCTAGGTCGACGATATTATGAAAATGGCTCGAAAACAGTAAAAATATTTGAGATGGATTTTTATTGATAATTTCACTGAAAAATTGAGGAAATTTTAATTAAAAAATTATATCACAATTCTTTTCTTTACATACTTTGGAAATTCTACTTTTTTCAATTGGAAATTGAGGCTCTCTTAACTTTGACAAAACTGAATTATTTCACGTTTCGGAAATATCTCCGATTCTATAGGTTGTAACAAGTCGTGAATGACTTTAGAAGAAGGGTAGATCATTCGCTACACTGAGAGAAATTTTTGAACTCTGGAACTATAAATTTTGAGTTGAAATAGACCTCGACTATAAAAATATGTACGCTGTAGCTATTAGGTGGTTACTAAAAATTATTGTGCTGCCAATCAAATACCGGAATTCACTTGAACGCTAACGAATAGCTCTACTCCCTAAATTCTTATTGCTTAGTTTACTATGATAATCGATAGGTATACGCCCCATTCTCCCTCGTGGTCAACTTATCCTCCACTGATTTTCTGTGAACAATTTTGTGAAAAAAAATCAAAAAATATTAATTTATTCATCTTTTCGGGGAATTTCTTCAGCTATTTCCCATTCGTCCAACCTACCTACCCTATTTCTCATTCAACTAACCCACCAAGTACATTTAATTAATTCTTAAACGCTAGAAAAAACGCAATGTCTAACGCATTGAGGGGGATTCGAACCTAAGCTTGTCGGAACGTGAAACCAGACATGCTACCGATTGAGCCACACATTACTCTAGAAATAGTCATTTTTGATCTCGCTCATGTAGGGCCAAATTTCTCGTGATGGGAAAATAACGAATGTTGAAAAGTTACGATAGCGAAATATTTAGTGAAACAGAATTTGTAGAGGTGGATTTGGGTAACTGGACTCTTACATTCATGTTGCATGTCCCAACTAAGTATAGTTGTTCACCGTTGTGTATATGACAATAAAATTTGTGCGAAATAGTAAAAAGTAGAGTTCGATTAGACCTCGACTACATAATTTTGTTAAATTTACCATCGAGAATTCCCTCCGAGTACCAATTGAGTATAGTTACCCTAAATTGTAAGGATTTTCATCTGTTTATGGGTAGGATGACTAAATATATAGTTGAATTTGACCTCGACAATATAATTTTTGTTGAGATTACCATCGAGAATTCTCTCAGTGTATCAATTTATGTGATTCTGAGAAAAGAATATTATTTTATAAACATGATATGATGGAAAAAGTGAGAATTTCTGGAAATGAAAACGGTTCGATCTCCTATTTCAGCCTGAAATAGAAGGATTTTCTAAAAAAAAATCATGAAAAAAATAACACATATTTTTCTTCAACAATTTCCTCAACTTTTCAATGGAATCACTGAAAAAATTCAATCTCAAGCCGTTAAATTTCCTTTTTTCATTGATTCGTGTTATATATTGAGCTAAATAATTTTCTAATTATCTCTTCAATGTTTATTATGTAATCGAATTATTATCGAATTTCATCCTTTTGATCACGAATATACAATTTTAGTAATCATGTATTTAGTAATTATTTATGTAAAAGTTCAAGTTTTTACGCACTTTCTGTTTTTAGTTTGCAAACGCTGGCACAAAATTGGTGAAAAAGGATGGCCCGATAAAAAAAAAATATGGCTTCAAGGTTGGATGTCAGATGATTTGATTTATTCAATTCTCCAACGATGCGGTCGGTTCCTGAATACATTGGATATTTCGCTCTCATCAAAACATCCTTGCTGTCTATTGATGGTAATCAAGTTCTGTGAATTGAAGCAATTAAAAAAAATTGGTATCTATCGTAAGCGTACTTGCACAATATTAACGAGAATTGGTATATGTCTTGGGTATGTTTCTACAAAAAAGCAAAGGCATCTTGAAATGTGTTATTTGAAGGAAATTTTCGAAGGAGCTAAGGAGTTAGTAGATTTAACAATTACTGAAGATCTTTCAATATACGGAATCGATTATCTCAATTGGATGGATCCAACTACTCTACGGAAATTGAATATCACGAATTACGGAAAACGAGTGTCATTCGTGAGTAATTTAAACGTCAATTATGAAATTATAAATTGAAATAATTTTTGAAATTATTAGTATTAATAATTTTCTCGAAAATTTCAAAATTTGCGATTAAATAGTCATTTTAAAATATTGCTATTGTGAAGGTGTAGCGGAGAGCGAGAAAGAGAGAGAGAGACTAAGAGATATCTTTAACAGAATTGTGAAATAAAGATGTTTCTTGATTAATATGAGAATATATGCATATAATACGATATATAGCATAGAAAAAATCAAGATTTCTCGAAAATTTCAAAATTTGCGATTAAATAGTCATTATTATTAGTATTAATTTTCGTAGCTCTGAATGTCATAGGTATCTATGACATTCAGAGCTACGAAGAAAAATGCATTATACGAATCCTTAGTAACAATCAATTTTAGAATAAAAATAAATTTATCCTCTTTCATCCCTCTACTAAAAATATCGTAATTCATTGCAGAATCTAGATCAATTCCCAAATTTAAAATATCTGCATTTGACGCGCTTCAAAATCGACGAACGCGAAATGAAAAGAGAGAAAGAGAGCTTGAAAGAGCTCGAGGAACTATACATTAGACGTTGTCGTTCTTCTAGGGGCTTCATCGAGAGGATCCAAAACTTTACAAATTTGCAAAAACTTGATCTGATGAGTAATTTATGTGATATAAGGAATAGTGACATTCGCAAAATAGCAGATCACTGTGACAAAATAAAAGTAATGTTCATCAGAGGTAAAGTATAAATTTATCCGCACGCTACGTGGTCAGTGACACTATTCATACGTTGTACATAAAAAAACCTTACGTGTGTGGTAAAGTATTTTCTAACGAGTAAAGTTGTAGAACAAGCTGAAGGCGAGTTTTGTACCGCATTTATTAGATAATATAACTATTCTTCTTGAGATGAAAATATTAAATTGAATAAATCCCATCATATTTTCAGGTACGTTCAACTTGACAAGTGCGTGCTTTCAATATTTGGGGAAAATGCCATCGCTGGAGATTCTCAATCTTCGGAAATGGAGCAATTTGAACAGTCGTGATATGGTGTATCTCACAAATGTTAAGGAATTAAGATTTCACGCTTGTATGGACATTTCAGTAGATGATGGATTAATTCAACTAATTACAAGTTCTTCAAATCTTGAAAAATTGCAGCTCATTGAGATTTATGATCTGAAAATAGATTTTATAAACAATCTTCGTCAAATTTTTCACAGTGACCTGCGACAAAAATATCTTCATGTTGAGATATTGATATATATTGGAGCATTGCATTGTCCTATATGCCCACTTATAATTAATGAATCATTCCTATCATTGAAAGCAGAGGTTTTTTCTGGCTAGATTATCTGTGATTGATTATCTGTGACATTTTTCATATTATAACAATATGTTACAACGATCAATGGATCAATTTGAGAGTTTCAGGCTTTAGTTGTTTAGTTCTCATTTTTTTTTCTCAACAGAACGGATCTCTCCAAAAAACATTTATCTCTGTGATCCAAGATATTTCATAAGAGTTTATTTCAATATTAATATAATTCTAAAGAAATGATAATAAATGAATCTAGCTGTGAAGTGAATCGAGTGAAATGATGAGAGAAGACAAGTCGACAAACAGGTTTAGGAAAAATCTTTGAGAGACCTTTTTTGTGGAAAATTTTATAAGTTTAAAAACGATCCTCGCAACAAATTCACTTAAACTCAATGATTTTCAAAATATTTTAAAAATAATCTACAATTGATGGATTTTTCTTTTTTCATATTAGCTGAATAAAATTCTCGTTGATTCTGCTCATCACGAGTTGCAATGTTTTGTGTAATCCAAATCCAATTGATGTTCTATGTGCAACTGAGTAAAAATCGAACTGAATACATTTAATGTTATCGATATATTATAGCTGTATAGATTAATAATTCGATGGTTAATCAGTAAAATTATAAACGGACAATGAGGGTCGAAAATTATTGAACTATGTATTGAAGGATAACTATATATTCCAATCACTGTACAATGTTTTAAGCCAAATAAAATATACCTGATCAAAAACACTTTTTCCATCTTTTGAAAAGAATGCGATCGCAAACAACAATTTCTCATTTAATATTGCCTTGTCTCATGAGTAAATGTTTTGTAAGTTTTAAGGTAATCCAAGTAATTTCGGCAATCTATTTTTCCTCTCCAATTTTTATCACTTCCTGTGACGAAAAAGTCGATGCTGGGACAGCGTGAGTAAAATTCGGAACAATATTGAATATTTACAATATTATTCAATAACAATTTACCATTGTGGATATCGTTTTAATAATAGTGAAATGTTATAAAATCGAAATAATTAGAATATTTATAACTTAGAAAAATTAAAAAAAAAGTAGATCATTATAGTTAATGATCATTTATAGTTAATGTACTGATTGTTTATAGGGATATTGAAGAAATCATTAACAATATCAAAATATTGTGAAATATTTTTTGTTTATAATAATTTATCTGCTTGAAAATATAATATTAAATAATATAATATTTAATATTACAATATATAATATTTTTTACTGCTTAAATTTAATCAATTAATTCATTATCATTTTAAGAATTGGACTCTGGAGGGGAACTTAGCCCCCCCCCCCCCTCCCTACTCTTCACCACTTCTGATGATGATCGTATAAGTGCAAAAATATTTTTCTCCTACACGGAAAAAAAACATTAAAAATTACTGTGCACTACAATAAAAATTCATGAAAATCACTTAAAAAAGTGAGGGGATCTCATCAATTTTTACCAAGTGGCTCGGTAATTTTTACTCTGTAGGTATACTAATTTTTTCCATCGCTCTATTTGGTCTCTGGACTGGTGGAAAGGCACAGTAATTTTTAATGTTTCTTTTTTTTTCGTGTACCGGTGATGCATCGTTTACATACAGAATAGTGATGGAACGAAAAAAAATGACGGTCATTTGACCGATCAATTGACCGTCAATGACCAATTGGCAATGACTGACCATTTTGGTCAAAAAATAATGACCAAATCGTGAGTCAGAAAATTGACCAAAAATGGTTTTGACGGTCAGATTCCATCTATATAGAGCTGATGATTTTTTTTCTGGACCTCATGAATATTTCCGTAAATAAATTTTTTATATAGCAGAAATCAGAGAAATTGATTTTTGCCAAATAAATTCATTTGGCAGAAGTAAATTTTTCTCTCAGTGTAATACAAGCGTAAACTGAATCTATTAGGATAAGTGCAGAATTTATGCAGAGTTTACGGTTTGTTGAGAAAATAAAAGAATAGCCCTATGATATCATTGTATTTAAATTTAATAAGCCTTTTCCTCTTTAAAAATATCATTCTACTAAAAGTGACAAAAAAAATGACCGAAGAACCAATTGACGGTCACTTTTCATCTAAATAGCTGGATTTCATTACAGATTCTGGTTCTTTATTCTTCAATTGGGTTTTTCAACCGCCGATATTCTACCAAAAAAAAGAAATACTGAACGACTTTTGGAAATAAATGATTTCTATGAATATTCGCATTGAATTTTGAAAAATCATAAAAATGACCAAAAAAGTGACCGAAAATAAAATTGACGGTCAATTTTCATCTATATAGATGGATTTTGACATTTATTTCTCCTGACTGACCATTTGAATTTTTGACGGTCAATTTTCAACGAAAATTGCGGTCAAGTCAGGAATGGTCACGAAATGGTCAATTGACGACTGACCTGACCAATTTCAAAATTGACCGTCATTTTACATCTCTAATACAGAAGAATCAACTGGCTGAGGCATTCTTCGATGATTGGCTGTAACATCGGAGGATTAAATGCAAATTGCGCAAGCGCAGTACAATAAAGAAGACGAAGAAGAGTCATTCTTGTTGCTGTGCAAGTAGCAATACAATTCAGTTGTAAATTTTCTTTGTTAATCGTGAAAAAATCAAGTGAAATAATGGTAGATCTGATTAATCAACTACCCGATCACTGTCTGGAACGTATATTCTCATTTTTACCAATTAAAGAGAGACTCAAAGTTGAAGGAGGTATTCTAGAAGCAGTAACGTTATTTATAGAGAAAAGTGGGCATAAAAAAGATATAAAAACTGAAACGTACACATTTTAATTTTGATGCTTTATATTTTGAAAATGTATCGAAATTAAAGAAAAGAAATTAGTTAAAATATTTGAGATGGATATTTCTTGATTCCATTGAAAAATTGAGGGAATTTCCGTTAAAAAAATGTGTCACAATTCTGTTTTTCAAATACTTCGAAAATTTTACTTCTTTCAGTTGGAAATTGAGACTTCCTAACCTTTCACGGAATGAAAAAATTCCACATTTCTGGGAATATCTCCGGTTCTATTGGTCGTAACAACTTGGGAGTGATTGTAAATGACAGGTGACATCATTTGCCAATGATTTAGGTGATTCTAAGGAACGAAGATTCTTTTATAAAGATGATATAATGGAAAAACTAATTTTTTTCATTTGCAGAACTATATAAATCGATGGAAAATGATCTTATTTTTCTCTTATAATCGGTTCAAGGTCGCCACGACAAATGGAACCAGAGATATTATCAAAATTGTGAGAAGTTTTGGAAATAGAAAGGGTTTGATTCCTCATTGGAGCCCAACATAGTAGAATTTTCGAAAAATTAAGGAAGAAAATCACACATGTTTTCCTCCAACAATTTCCTCAGCTTTCCAATAGAATTATTTGAAAAATTACATCACAAGTCGTTTCATTCGATTGATCATTTTCCCCATTTTTCCCTAATACATTTTCATTATTCAGTAATTCGTGTTACATATGAAGCCCAATCAATTTTCTGAATAGCTCAGTTTTCGTAGAATCCATTGGATTCAATAAAAAAGAATGTATGAAACTCTTCGATGTTCATTATCTAATCGAGTTATTATTGAATTCCATGCGTTTGATTACGAATATACAGTTTGACTACTCGTGTATACTCTAGTAGTTATTCATGTGAAAGTTTGAATTCTTACGCATTTTCTGTTTTTAGTTTGCAAACGCTGGCGCAATATTGGTGAGGAAGGATGGCCCGATATAAAAGAAATGCAGTTTGATCATTGGAACTCAGATGATATGATTCATTCAATTCTCAAACGATGCGGTCGGTTCCTAAGGGAATTGGACATTTCGCGCTCATCAAAACACCCTCACTGTCTATCGATGATAATTCAGTTCTGTAGATTGGAACAATTAGAGAGAATTGCAATTAATGGTAATTCCGTTTTCACAGAAATGCAAACGGAACATGAAACGTATAATTTGAGGAAAATTTTCGGGAAAGCTAAGAATTTAGTAGATGTATCAATTTATGAGAATCTTGAAGAATCCTGTATCGATTACCTCAATTTGGTGGATCCAACTGCTCTTCGGAAATTATATATTATGAATTACGGCGAACTAGTATCATTCGTGAGTAATTTAAATGTCAATCATAAAATTATAAAATTGAAATAAGTTCTGAAATTCTTTGTCTATGACATTTAGAGCTACAAAAGAAATGTAATAGACGAATCCTTGGTAACATTCTAATATAAAAATAGATTTATCCTCTTTCATCCCTCTACTAAAAATATCATAATTCATTGCAGAATCCAGATCGATTCCCAACTTTAAAATACCTTAATTTGGTGAACATCAAAATCGAAAATGGTGAACTGAGAAGAGATGAAGAGAGCTTAAAAGGGCTTGAGAAAATAGTGATTCACAATTGTTATATTTCTAGGGGCTTCATCGTGAGGATCCAAAGCTTCACAAATTTGCAAATGCTCAATCTGATTAATAATGTTTGTGACATAAGGAATAACGATATTCGTAAAATAGCCAGTCACTGTAATAAAATGAAAGCGATGGACTTGAGTTGTGAGTTATGAATTTTCTTTTTGACAGGAAAATATTAAATTTGATCAATTCTATCATATTTTTAGATATACCCAGTTTGACAAGTGAGTGCTTTCAATATTTGGGAAGTATGCCATCACTTGAGGTTCTTCATTTTCATAGTTTCAACATTTTGAACAATCATGATGTGGTACATCTCACGAATGTGAAGGAATTACATATTCATTATTGTCCACACATTTCCATACATGATGAATTAATTCAACTAATTACAAATTCTCCAAATCTTGAAAAATTGGTGCTTATGCATATTCTTGATTTGGGCATGGCTTTTATAAATAATGTTCAACTAATTTTTCACCGTGGCCTGCGACAAAAACATCTTCATTTGAGGGTACGGTTATATCCTAGAAATGAACTCCTTGGTCATACGTTTCCAATTGTAATTGATGAACCACTACTATCATTGGAAGCGGACTTATTGTAAGAGAATGATTGATTCTCTGTGGCATTTTTCGTTCGATGGTAATAAATTACAAAGATCAATGGATCAATTTAAGAGCTTTAGGCTTGCTTTGCTCAGTTCTTGTTTTTTTTTTCAACAAAACGGATCCCTTCATGAGAAAAATTCTCTCTACAATCCGAAATATTTTATAAATAGTTTATTACAATACTAATTCAACTCTAAAGAAATGATGATAAATGAATTTAGCTGTGAGGTGAATCGACTCAAATGATGAGAGAAGACAAGTCGATGAATAGACTTAGGAAAAATCTTCAAGAGACCTTTTTCGTAGCAAATTTCATAAGCTTCAAAACAGTCCTCTTGACAAATTCACTTGAACTCAATGATTCACGAGATATTTCCAAAATAATCTACGATTGATGGACTTTTCTTCTTTCATATCAGCTGGATAAAATTCTCGTTGAATCTCTCCATCGCGAGCTGTAATATTTCGTGGAATTTAAGTCCAATTGATGCACTGTGTGCAACTGAGTGAAAATCGAACTGAATAAATTACATGTTATCGATATATTATAGCTGTATAGATTAATAATAAAAATTATAAACAGACAATAAGAGTCGACAACTATTGAACAATGTATTAAAGGATGAATATATATTTCAATTACTGTACATTGTGTCAACATAAATAAAAGACATTCATTCAAGAACACTTTTTTCTTCATAATAAAAAAAAAGCGATCACAAACAACAATTTCTCATTTACTATTGTTTTCTTTCATTTCTTAACCGTTCATATTCAGCTCCATAAACTTGACCCTCCATATATGTATATTTCGGATTTTCTCAATTGCTATCGTTTGACGAACGATTGACGGTGATTGACAGATAATTATTAACGTTTGACGGATAATAGTTTTTTTTTAAAGAATTTTTTAAAATTATGGGTTTCAAAAAAACTGTCCGAGCGCTCTCTAGAGGCGATTATTAGAAACATTAAGTTATCTTTTCCTAACAGATAATTTATATAGATAATAGCTAAAGTGAACCACCGTGAATCTGTCTTCAAGATAAATGCAATACAACAAAAAAATAATAATTCTCGATTATTCTACTAAACATAAAACATAATTATTACATTAATCTTGAAATGTATGAAATAATTCGTGAAAAATAATTAATAATCAGAGAATTCATCATCATTGCAACATTTTTAAAAAGAGTGTAAGTAAAGTTGGATTTTAATTGTGCACAACATCCCTCATGCTTTTTATGCGGTTGTCAACGAATTTTGTGGATTATTGACTCATTAACTCGAAGAAAATAATAAACTCAATCAATCATTGCTCCGATTGATAATTAACGTCTGAAAGATTGATTTTACGTGAAAAGAACGAATGTAACATTTCCTTAAATCATAAAATAGATAATTCGGAGTCACCTTTGAACATTGAACACTAGTATGGGCTTTTCAGATGCACTCAATTATATTGTATTTACAAATCCAGTGAGTGCAAGTGCCGGTGCATTGGCAAAAACAGCTGCCTCTACTGTAAGTTGAAATTAATTAATTTTTTCCGATCAAATTATAAGAGTAATAAGATATTTCCTCGTTTGATAAACCTTTGCCATAATTATTTGTTTAAAAAAAAATAAAAAAAGATATGATGCAAAAAAATTACGATACTGAAAATAGCACACATTTCACAATTTTTAGAATTTTTTTTTGGTTTTTAACAAACAAATTTTGGACTTAGGAACAAAAGGGCGTAAGTGCTATATATAAAGATAACACTTACGCCTCTTTGACTCTAAGGCGACGAAATCGTTTTTTTTTTTTAATATTAACTATATATACATGTAGATAATTCAAAACCCTTTTAATCCCAATTTTTTGAATATTTTTTTTTTAAGGAGTGGGGCAAAATGGACCTCCAGGGTATTCTGAGGATGAAATTTTTTTCAGAGTGAAGGACTTTATGAAAAAATCTGAAAAAAATTGAGAAGATGCTCCAATATGTGCACGTTTTTGATGCATTTTTTAATTTTTTTTCATAGACGTCTTCAATCTTAAAAAAAAATCCTAAATCAGTAAGAATAACAGGTCCATTTTGCCCCAGTCTTTCCTAATAATTTATTTGTTTAAAAAAAAATGTAAAAATATTTCTGAATGTACGCTTATTTCATTGTCATGAAAAACTAATAAAGCTTGATATAATTTACTAATTTAAATTGATAGGGATATTTAATTTCACAGGTAGCTAATTACTCGGGTCTGAAACCGCGAGTTGAGTACAAAATGATACCTCCTGAGCCACTTTGGAAATTAGCAGCAGCATCAGGACCTTATATACGATTGGCTGGAGTCAGTGGTGCATCTGCAGTTATTCTTGGAGCATATGGAGCACACAGTTAGTAATTATCCTAAAAATTCATTTATCATTTATATTTCATAAAAAACTGTAAAAAAAAAACTTTCTTTTCTGTCTAAAAGTTTCAAAAAATATGAAATTTTTAAATGAATTGATTTTATTTTGTCATTAATTTTCTTGGAATATCGTGGAGTTTAAGCGAGATAGGGCGATTTAGCTCGTATTCTTTTTGTTGAACATTTCAAGAGCTACAAAAAAGGATCCAGGGAAAAATCGCTCTATCTCACTTAATTTCCGGGATATTTTCAAAATTTCATAGTCATTTTTTTAATTATTTTCAGGAAAATATCGTGATGAAGATTTGCGGCAGGTTTTCGAAACAGCGAATCGTTATCATTTTTATCACTCCCTCGCGATGATTGGACTTGCTATGTGCAGAGCACCACTTCTGGTTTGTATTTATTTTCAAAATCATCGAATTTTTCGATCTTACTGCATTAGAAAAAATATGATGATGAAATCAACACACATCTGACAATTTCTGGGATTTTCTTGAACAAATAAATTATTATAAAAAAAACTATCAAAGAAATTTGCACTTATGCTTTTTTGAATTTTCTCCATGTACATATTTTTTAATATTTCCAAAATGATTTATTTGTTGAGAGAAAAAGAAAATTTAAACTGCGAAAAGATATTTGATCATTTCCAGTTTCTTCCTCTTAACAAATAAATTATTTCGAAAAAATGAAAAATATGCACATGTAGCAAATTTTCCAATTAATTTTATTAAATAATAATTTGATTGTTTAAAAAAAGAAACAAAAAATTGACAGATATGTACTAATGGTGATACTAAAAATAGGAAACATCTGACAATTTTTTGGATTTTTTTCAACAAGTCAATTAGCACAAAAAAAATATTTAGAAAATTTGCACCATTAGTTTATCAAATTCTCTATATGGGCATATTTTTCATTTTCTCCTCGATAATTTGTTTGTTACGAAAAAAAAAGATTAAAAATTGTCAGATATCTGCTATTATCAGTATCATGTACTAATGTTATTATCATGCTATTTTCTATTGAAACAATCATAACAAATTATATTTCTAGACTGCTGCCCTTTGGATGTCAGGAACCATGATGTTCTGCGGTAGTTGTTATTATTACGCCTTCACCGGTGACAAAAGATTCAGTAAAATAACACCCTTTGGAGGTACTTGCTTCATCCTAGGATGGCTCAGTATGTGCATATAAATACATAGGAGATATCGAACACAATTTATCAAAGAAAAACAAGCAGTTTCTCAAAAAAAAAAATACTTATTTTTTAAAAAACAAACTAATTAAATACCCTATTAAGTAGAACTAAAATGTGATTTTGAAGAATAATAAACGTTATGAGGGTGATTTATGTACTGTAATGAATAATTTCTTACTATTGGTGTTTTATTGAAGGATCTCAGAGGAAACAGAAAATTATTTAGAATCGAGTTAAATCAAAACTGTTTTATACTACTTCAAAATGATATAAATATAATTATTATTCTTTCCTTTTCTTATTTTGTTTGTTTTTTTTCTTCATTTTTCTCCTCACTTTGTGTGTATGTGTGTGTGTGTGTGTGTGTTTATATTAATATGCAAGATTTTTTTTCGAATCACGCCCCGTTGCCGTAATGGACTTATCAAAAAGGCTACAGGATTAACACATTTTAACATAAAAGTCAAGATGTAACAAAGACAGTCGATGCATCGCCAGGCCATTGACCATCAAAAAAACAAAACAAAAATTAACTATATGAATTTTAATTCAAAAAATTGAACATTGCATCACCGTTCATTATTCAATTACTATTTCGTATTTTTCATTGATGAGAAAGAAAGAAATAAAAAATGTAAATTTCCAATGAATTATCATTAATATTAACTTTCATTCTCGAAAAAATTGAAAACTTATTATTCTTAAATAGCACAGAGATGATCAAATCAAATTAAATTATTGAATTATGAGCATCAGTATGAAAATTCATAAAATTGCCACTTTTTGCACACACACGCGCATATCTCTATGAGAATTTGGCTCTGACGATGCTAACGGTATTTTCTTCATTTTTTTTCTTATTTGACTAAATAAAGTAAATTTGACTATTTTTACCTGCAAATATGAAATCATTATATAATGGTAGTTAATGAAATTAAATATAGTTTTTGTCGCATGTCAATGTGGCAGAACACACTTGTTTTTTCATGTTTTTTTCCTTTTTCTTCACGGTTCTACAACAAATTGAACAGCAGACAAGAGATCGATTACAACACAACAAACAAGAGACACGAGATGTCATGAATCATTACATTTCCTTTTTTTTTTCTCTCTGTGTTACCTCGATTTTTTCATTTTTTTTCTTCACTACATATGAACAATCCCATTTTTTCACCCATCCTGATTTCAGCACACTTTTACAGATTATATATTTTTTTTTTCATTTATGATTTTTATCTCTTCTTTTTTTATTCAATATTATCATTCATTTTTTTTTAAGTTCATACTCTGAGTCCTGCGAAGCACGATAATCAGAGAATTTTCTTCATTTTTGTTTTCTGCGATGCACACAAGAATTTACGAATTAAAATGCACCACTGATTTAAAAAAAAAAAACGAAAAAAAAAAAAATTATTCCATTTACACTTAGTAATCGTCCTCTTGATTTTCTCTACAAGTATAATTCCGTTAGTAATCAGTGCCTCGTAGCATTTATGATAAAAGTTATTTATATAGAACTTGTGTATATCAAACTATGTTGAAATAACTAGTATATTTACAACTTATTTTCCTCCTTTGGATCTTCAATTTTTTTCTTTATTTTGTTTCTTTATTATTATTATTATTATTATTATTATTATTATCGCAATTATGCCAAAGGCAATGAATTACTGTTCGTATCTGCTGTCCCCCAAGTTAATTTCAATAATTCCAAATGTTAATGCACTCGTTATGAAGTACTTGTGTTTTCTCTTTTTTTCCTTCAAAAAATTGACGATAGCCATGAAATTTATTTTCCAAATTTAAGAATAAAAATGATTATTTTCCTCATTTAATCTCAGATTATGAAAAAAAAAAAAAAATTGATAAATCTGAGGAGAACAAAAATTAACAAAAAACGAAAATAAAGTTAAAAAAAAAATTTCCATTACGTTGAGAGAGAGAAATAGAAAGAGAGAGACGTGAGATATTTTTCCTTTTTTTTTTCTTTTCATTCTGATTCTGATATAATAGGTTTTTTTTTTTTTTTTGAAATAATATTTGCGTTGTAGCGGTTAATTAGGAGACATCAACGAGATAACACGTGGAAATTAATATAATAATGAATGAATGACTTGAAATCCATTTCTAGGACAGATGAAACGAATGCTGGCCCTCTTGGGCAGCAATTCTTAATTTTTCACGCATTATATCGAGTGTTGTGTAATCCGGCAGTTTAAGATAGTTGACACATGTCATGACTGAGGGAAGAAAATCATCTGTCTTCATTGATGGATCAAATGTTTTACGGACTATTGTGAGTGGTGGAGTTAAACTCTTGAAACCTGAAAACAGAGAAAAAAGAATTTTTTTAAATGCATATACAATGGAAAAAAAAAGAAGAAATAAATAGGGGAAGCTGGAGCGAAAGGACCACATTTTAGTTTAAATATTTTATATTATGAAAATCATTGGAAATCAATGGCAATATTGAAGATAGATTTTTTCTGATGATTCTATTGAAAAGCTGAGAAAATTTGAGGTAGAAAACATGCGTTGAATGTTTTTTTTTCCATTTTTGGAAAATTTCACTTTTTCGGGCAATTTTTTTCAAAATCGAAAAATTCCACGTTTTTTGGGGATATCTCCGATTTTATGGGTCGTAGCGACCTGAATAGGATCTCAAATAGGACATAAGTTCATTCCCCATAGATTTAGAGAGTTCTAAAAAAAAATTATCGATTTTTCGAATAAATATAGAGCAAAAACTAATTTTCAAAAAATGGCCTAGAAGTAATCGAAAAAACGATAAAAAAAATAATTAAGAACTACATAAATCAATGGAAAATGAGCCCACTTTCCATTCAAGATTAACCCCAAGTAACTACGACCAATAGAACTAAAGATATTCCCAAAAAAGTCAATTTTTCAATTTTGCAAAATTTTGACCAGAAAAGTCGATTTTAAAAAAAGAAAATTTCGACACATTTTTGCCACCTAAAATTTCCTCAGCTTTCCAATGAAATCATGATAAAATTTCTATTTCAAACCCTTCAATTAGAATGTCCATTATCCCCTACACTAAAAAAATTAGCGAAAAAAAGGGAAATTGAAAAATTACTAACCGCCAACGGGTAATCTCGGTGAGCCAGTAACAAATTGAATAAACTGCCTCTGCTCCTCACTATTATATTCCGCCATGACTTCAAACAAAAAGCGAATAGCTCGTGAATCAGGCGTATATCCATGATCAGTCCTACAACACTCCAAAAGTGTTTTAACATCCCACTGTCCACCAGTCTGATGATGTCCACAAAAAACAGCCTCAAGTTCCTCTGGAAAGAATAATCTCAGTTGACTCGGTGGGAAGACAGACTCGAATCCTTCTCTGAATGCTTCCATTTGTCGAAAAACTCCCTCATAAAGGAACCAGTGTACAACAAGCTTGATGTATTGATCCAAATTGTGAATGGTAACTGGAATTTCACTGCCTCCCTTTTGCAGCTCAACATTCTCGTATCCTGGTAGTTCAAAAACTAATCCAAGATCAGCAATTGGACAAGAATCAAGATCAAGAGCCTCGACAAGTTGGGCCTTTTCATGAGCTCTCAATATCTGATCTCTCTCAAGAGCTTCTTTTCGTCTTACAACCTCCTGCAGTTTGCTCAGGGTCCTATAAACATCTGGACAAACGTGCACCAAATCTTGTAGTGTCAACGTGTGTTCCTCACCCAAAAGCCAACGATAAAATGTAAGACTAAATGGTAAATCGAGCATTCTCGAATCATAAATAGCTTTAGCCATGAATTTCCCCAAAAACTTAAATCTCGTTTTTAACTTGGCTAGTGCAGGCACTTTTGTGTTCCACGGAGTAGGCTTTGTGAATAGTCCCTGCACCGAATGCACATAACTAGATTCATTTGTATTTGAAGAACCATGCCACATGTCCAAGTCAGTACGTTGAAATTCACGTGATACAAGAGCATAAAATTCTAGTGTTGGTCCAAGACCAGTACCAACTTCATTGATATATTGCACTTCAAGTAGAGCCTTGCTAGAGGCTAAATCTTGTATAACTTGTTCGGCCTGTTTAAATATGTCTGTTCTTGATATTGTTCTTTTTCTTCTTTCTAATCGTGGAGTAACGCGTTCCTGGCTATCTGAACCTGATAATTCTGGTGCTGAATCCAAGAGTCTCTGTAGTGCTCTGTCGCGATCAAAAGATGTTGCGTAGAGGAGTAATTGTCTTGTCTCAAATGGAAACAAGAAGGGGCAAACTGAGGCAATTTGCTGAAGCCAGGAAGGAAGATTACCCGTCATGATGACAAGTGGATCTTGCAACTGACGATTTGCCTTTGCTGCTATTTTGTTGTTTATGAAATCCTGAGCCAGAAGAAGTGCAGAACTCTTGAGATGCGGGAAAAGAACACCCCAGTGTCTGTTCAAGGCATGCAGCAATCGAAGAAGACATAATCCATCGAGTGATGCATCTGATATAGTTACTGACGGTAGAGTAGGCGAGAGATAAGGAACCAATGGACAACGTGGTGGTGGTACAGCACCCTCCAACCAAAGACTGTCTTCCTTACGTTTCGAGCTTATTTTCGTGCTTTTACCCTTTCCCTTTCTGCTTGATGTACTCTGCGAGCTTGATCCAGGTTTTGGTGAATTTGCAGCTTCTTCCTCTGGTACAGGCCTATAATAAATCGTGTGTGTTTGTACCCAAACAGCATCATGACCAAGCGGTGGCTCTGTATCAGTTTCTGCCTCGGAATGATCAATACCAGCACAACTGTACTGTCTAACAGCTTGATAAACTGTCATATTAAAAGGCAATACTTCATCGCCAATTAAAAATTGCAGTTTATGTTTTGATCCTTGACTTATAACAACTGCAGCTAATGTATCATCAATGTCATCTTCACTGTTGTCATCATCACTAACCATTGATTCAGCATCTCTTATTCTTCCATAACCACGTACCATAAGATAACGTTCAATAGCTTGTACAAGTGCTAGTGGATCAATTTTTACAGTACCACCTTTCCATTGTTTCAAATTATTACAGTCTGGATGTCGTTGTAAATTGCATTTTAATTGATGTGTATTGAAAAATTTAAGTGCACTGGTACCTCCTCGTCCAGCACCAGAGCCCGCTGGTAAATCATGGACTTTAACAGGAAATTGTTCCAATTGTGCAACACAACTGTTTAATTTATTAACAAGAGCACCAAATGCACCAGGATTAACATTAACTATAATATTATCACCACTACCATCCTGTTGCATTGTTGATTCAGCAAATAGCTTCCAAAACATACGTAGTCTGTCATAACGATTTCCTGGTGCATCAGTTGTTGTTAAATAATTAAGTAGTGCCTTAATTAAACCACTATAATTCATTTCAAATGGTGAAATATCACTCTCTAGCACAATATCACGTAATTCAGTCAGTGCTGATAGCATCTCATCCAATTCATTTGATTGTAAACGTTGAATAGCAGCTGTTAAACGTGATAGTACTGTCAATGCTGGATGTGTACATGGTGCATCATCTTGATAACGTGCAAGAAATTGTCCAGCCTGTTCTCTTACCCATGCTTTAGCTTTATCACGATTACCACCAGTTAAACTTGGATTACTAGGTGGTTTTGTAAGATTTGTTGATGAACTTGAATCACGTTTGTCAGTTGATGCAGTTGATGATGATGCCTTTCTTCCCCAACGTGCTGGATTTAAATTACCCAAAAATCTATTATTTTTTTGGGCAAAACCAGTAAATAGAGATTCAGCTTGTTGATTTTGTTGTGGTGTTGTAGCACTACCAAGTCTTGATAGTCTACCTTTTTTATTCTGACGTTTTCTCTTTAGTACATCTCCAATTCTTAAATGGGCACTTTGTGGTGTACTTGCTGCATCTTCAACGGATGGACTTAAATCAGTACGGCTTCTTGTTTCCATTGTTGCTGTTAAACTTGGTCGCAATTGGCTCGTTGCAATTGTACCAAATAGAATATTTCCATTGGTTGTTGGTGATGCAACTGGTGATGTTGCACTGCTTGATGATAGTGTCATTGTTGATGATAATGGTGTATTGGATGGACCTGGTTGTGGACTTGGCAATGATGTACCAGAATTGCACTTTGGTGGTGATACGCCAAGTGGTACCTCAGGATCAGCTAATTGTCGTACTTGATGTAGTACACCTTCACGATGAAAATGTACACCAAATACTTGGGGTAAACGTTTCATAAGAATACTAGCCATTTGTAATGCACCAATGACAATTCTTAAATCTTGTGATGCTAACATACCAGCAATGTGTGATGATACAACTTGATTTTTCAATACATCCTTTAGTAAATCAGTTGATGCATAATAGACCATACGGAGTAATGCACGTAAACACTTGTGTTTAACAGCTGGACCAGCTGAACTACTGTATACCTCATATAGTACAGAGAATAATGTTCTAATGAATGATACTAACCACTCATTTGTTTCAATAACTGGTGGCACAACATCCATGCTTGATGAACATGTTGGACTTTTTCCCTCAGTTGGATCAGTCATTACACGACGAAATATACTACGTGCCATACCAATATCTTCATTAATTTGTTTCATCATTGTCAAATCTATCGTATATGTACGACCCAATGTTGACAAACAAATTTCATCCTCACCATTTTGAAATGCCATTTCAATAATACGTGAATCAATAGTACTAAATGGATGACAACAGTGTCTCTCATCACGCCACTCCCAATGTACTGTCTCCTGTTGATTATTTGTTCTCTCAAGTAAACTATTTACACTGAATATTCCATCAGTTGGCAATGGTGGCATGAGTTCTTCAATTAAACATGTTATTTCAAACCATTCTTGTGGTGATCTTGGTACTAATTCAACATCCTCTGTTTTTACCTCAAGTGAACCAGTTAATAGATAACTCAAGGTAAATGCAATATTTTGTTGCAGTAACAATTGGGCTAAATCAGGACAACGATTTGATATCACAGAGAGCATACGTAGTACAGTTATAAAATTACCAATACTATTAACTGGCGGTGTTATCATCAATAATTGTTGTAGATTTTGTAGTAATTCAGCTGTTATAATTTTATGTAACATAACTGGATCATGCTGAAAACTATCTACTAAACGGCTGAATGCCTGGCAAACACATTCTACACTTTTTTTATCCTGATTAGTTAATCTACTAGTTAGTAGTGGTAAACTGTCAATAACAAGATGAAAATCATCTGGATGTAGATTTTGACAGCAATTTGCTGTGATTGTCAGGGCAGCACGTTGAGCAGTTATATTGAAAAAATCAACGAATTTAAGGCATGCTGATACACCACCAGCGTGTAATATTGTTTTACTGTGTCTACGTGATAACATAGCTAGTGCTGTTAAACACTGTTCAGCAACATCCATACACTCAATTGATTCGAGTTTTTGTAAAAATACTGGTACAGCATCAACAACAACAGTTGATGAACGTGGTAGTGCCTCCATCATGTACGTTAATGCACGACATGCATGTGTCATTATGACAAAATTATGTTCAATACCTAATAAATTAATTAGTGCTGCTACAACTTGTTTAACTGGAAAACCAGTTAGAGTATCTTCATTACCCATAACAAGTATTTCACCCATTCCAATAACAGCCTGTAATTGTTCACCTTCATCATCAACTGCTTGTAATCCAGCCAATAATTGTTGAGCCTTGGCAGCTGAACTAGCACCCATACTACGATTTAATAGATGCTGCATTCTTGGACCTAGTGCTCCAAATACATGTGGTGGTAAACCACGTGCCTCTAATAAGGCCTGTAATCTACCAACTTCACCATCATCGCTCTCACTATCACCAGTTGTTCCAGACATTCCAGATGGTCCACCACTTGCTGTTGCTGCTGTTGCTCCTCCACTTGCTGCTGTCTCTTCTTCACCAGCTGTTGTATTTAATTGATTAACAGCACCTGGTGTTCCTGTTAATGTTGTTGGTACTGTACTGTTTGGTACAGTATCACTTCCAGACATTACCAAACCGCTAACACCACCAATACTACCACCAGTTGATGATGTACTTTCACCACCAGCTGATTTACGTGCTCTCGATGATGAACGATGTCTCGAACTTGTACAACTACCTCCTGTACTTTCTTTTTTGTGTTTACCAATAATTTTACCACTTGTCAATTCTTTTGGCTGATCAGTTGTTAATTTTACACGTGAACGTAACAAGTGCTTGTGCGTTGGATGATTATGCACAGGATTTGCAGCAGTGGAGGCAGACACAGAGGGGTTGACAGTGGACGTGGATGTAACACCACTAGTCCCTGCCCCGTCATGTGCCAACGCCCCCCCTCCGCTCTCCACAGAGTTACTGGCTGCGTTACCCACTCTGATGCTTGACTTCACACCCAATGCTTGACTACTCGTACCACCGTTTGCGTAATTAACGCCACTGCTTTGTGATTTTGAGCCTGTGAATACAGAAAAAAAAAATTAATCATTATTCCATTATTACATCGTAGCCTTGGAAACAAAGTGGCGTAAGTGCTATGGCTTGTTTATAGCACTTACGCCCCTTTGTTTCTAAGATAAAGATAGTATGATTCAGATATTGTCCTTGATATTCAAGAATGTGCATAGGAAAGTTCGGGGCAAAATGAACCTGCAGGACAAAAGAGTCGATAATTTTTTTTAGAGTGAAGGCTTCTATGAAAAATTTTGAAAAAATTCACCAACAATGTGGACATGTTGGAGCATCTTCTCAAATTTTTTCAGATTTTTTCGCGCAGTCCTTCCCTCCAAAAAAAAATCCTGAATCATTTCAACATGATGGTCCATTTTGCCCCAGTTTCCCCTATAAGAAAAGAGCTGAAAGGAAATAGCTACCTCGTCCTCTGGATGTTGAAGGATGATTGATGATTGATGAACTCGCTACTGGTATCAAATTATTACCAGTAAATGATTTTCTATTGCCGTAAATTGTAGACAATGAAGGATCAAAATAATTATTACTTCCTTGAACACTTGGTGGATTCTGTGGAGTACGTGAACGTGTACGCGATGCTACACAATCAATAAGGGCAGAATTATGCTCAGGTTGATTAAACTTTGATGAATTTTTTCTACTCGTACTGACACCACTCGTTGAATTCTGTCCCTTGTGCTGGTTTCTCCAATCAATATCTGCAAAAAAAGACAAACGCACAAAAATATATTATTTTTCTCTTTATTCTTGTATTTGAATAAATTATGAAACACAAGGGGTAAACTCAACACATGTTTATTTTGATGTTTTGTATTGTGAGAGTCATTCCAAATCAATAGAAATATTGAAGATAGGTTTTTTCTGATGATTTCATTGGAGAGCTGAGGAAATTTGTCATAAAAATCATATGTTCGAAGTTCTTTTTATGAATTTTTCAAAAATTCCATTTTTTGCTCAAGATTTGAGGTAAAACCCATCTTATTCAGAAAAATTCAAGTCTTTTTGAGGAATATCTCTTTTTTTATTGGTCGAGGTGACCTAGAGTTCATCTTAAATGAAAAATGAGCTCATTTCCCATCGATTCATGTGGTTTAAAACAAAATTATCCATTTTTCAAGTTTTTAAAGGGCAAAAACTTGTTTTCATAAAGAAGGTCGATAAGTATTTGAAAAATTGATTTGAAAAAAAATTGAACTTCATAAATCGATGGGAAATGAGCTCACCTTTCATTTAAGATCAACCCCAGGTCACTACGACCAATAGATCCAAAGATATACCAAAAAAGTTCAATTTTTTTGATTTTTGCCAAAAAACTCGAATTTTCAAAAATTTCAAAAAATGAATTTTAGACATATGTTTTCCACCTAAAATTTCCTCAGCTTTCCAATGAAATCATTGAACAATGTCTATCTCAAAAACCAAATTAAATACTAACCAGCGATTGATCCTACACTGCTGCTGCCATTTCCTTTGCGTTCACCCTTAGTTTTATTCTCAATTTTTGATGATGATGATGATGAATCAACAGAACGTCTATGTGTATTAGTAACACTTGGTATTTGTGATGATTGTGGATCAGTTTGTCTACGACGTTTTTCAGCCAATGTAGCAACAACTGTACCAGTGCTCTGTCTTTTTCTGTAACCAGTTGTATTACTGATTTTCCCCCGAACTTTAGAGGCGTCTGCTGTAGCACTGGCCTTCTCTACAGACCCCCCGAGCAACGACTGATCTTGTTGATCTGCCATAGATTAATCGACTCATGCCACTATTCTGTCTGAAATGATAAGAGCAAAAAAAAAAAAAAAGTTAAATATGTATTTAAATAAAAATGAATTATGTAATTTTTACTCGAAATTATTGAGTCACATAAATTTTTTTTTTTTCCTCAAGAATCTAAGAATTCTGATGTATTAAATTTGAAAATATCGTAAATTCTTATCGCCTCAGAGACATGACTCTGAACTTTTATTACGACTCTCAATAATAATATGAAAAGAAAATATATATGTCTGTATGGAAACACAAAATTGCCTTGAAAAATGATACAATGTATTTGAATATTAAATAAGCTTCTAAGAAATTCGAAAATAATCATGAAAATAATTTTTAAATTAAAATTTTCTCAAGATAATGCGCAATTTGTGTGTTTCTGTTTGTTTTCATCAACGTTTTGTGTTTCAGAGAGAAACTGGAAAAAAAAGAAGAGAAGACATATATATATGTATAATTCTACAAAGCAAAGAAAAATACAAATTAGTCACAAAATAATAAAAATAAAGAATAAAGACTTTGTAAAAAAAAATTTCTTAAATTATCACCATTTTTTTCTGGAATAGACGCAGTTAGTCAACTATGGAAATTTTGCAATAAAGTACTGATTGTTGGAAAAATGAGATAAAAAGAAAAGGAAAATATAAGAACGTAGGTGGACACAACAAAGACTCTTACTCAGAGTAAGCAAGCCACCATTTGCTTGGCTGGTAAAGTAATGGAGGACGAGTTTAGTCGTTTCCCACTACTTGTACCTTGTATATACGTGTGTGTGTGTGTGTGTGTCGCCAGTGAGGCCCCGTTGTGTGTGTGTGTGTGTGTGTGTGTGTGTGTGTGTGTGTGTGTGTGTGTGTGTGTATGTATGTATGTGTGTTCACGAAAAAAGAATAGGGCGAAAATGTAATGGTGCAAATGTACACACACACACACACACACTTACATATACACACACACACACATACACACACACTCTTGCATATATACACACACACACACTTACACATACACACACAGTGGAACACGCACGTACGTGCCTCCATCGATATATATATATACACACACATACCTACACACACATACACGTATCCATCAATATATATATATACATACACACATACACAGGAGCAGGCACGAGCGTGTCTCCATCGATATATACACACGCACACATACACACATATATTGTATATATATATACACACACGCAATTGGTTTAGAATTTAAATGGCAGGGAAACCCACGAAAAAAGGGAAAAAGGAGCAAACATTACCTGAATATCGAAGGAGCATGCTCGAGACATTGTGTCGTTGTAATACGAAAAATCGTGGAATATTATTGTCTATCAAGCACGACGCAGCACGACGCCGTACACTCTTTTTTTTTTTTCATTAAATGAAAAAAAAGGAGAAAGAGAGAAGGGGAATAGGCACTCGCACATACACACACACACAGAAAACACAGTTATATACACTTAATACACTTACACACTTACACTTATCATCCACTAACGCACAATGTTACTTTCGTGAACGTGGGGGGCTGTTTTGTATGTGTGTGTGTGTGTTCTCATCACACACGAAGAGGGAAAAAGAGCACTATGTGTGTGTGTGTGTGTGTTTTATATTGCAACACACAGAGTACACCAGACACACAAGTAGACACTGCCTGGGCCTGTGTCCTCTGACTTTCTGTGCGTGTTGAGACGTGTCTCTCTGATGATATACAATGAGAGAATAAATGTCCCCCCCCCACAAGTACACACGAATTCACGAGAATATGCCTCCTGCCTGGGCTATCGCTCTCTCAGGTTGGTTAGGATTTTCGAAAGAGGGGGAGGGGGAGAGAGAGGGAGAGAGACCTCAAGAGGAGCTCCGCCCACTTCACAGAGAAATAAAAAAATATTTATAAAGAAGAACAAAATAAAAACAATGGTAAAATAGACATTTAACCAAAAGTTAAATGATGATTTTTTTCGTTGAAAAAAATGATAAAATATGCAATAACACAAAATGATACGTAAGTAATGCACAATTTTTCTCTCACTTTTGGTGATTTTTTGTAGATTTCAAGGCACCACGTCGTTGTGTGTGACTGTGTGTGTTTAATTAATTTTTTAAAAAAAGGCAAATCCTTGGGATTTCAATTAAAACACTTGAGGTCACTCGCAGAATGTCAATTCACATTTTTTTTTAATATTTAGAATTGTATATTTATTTCACTAGTGTTTTTACTTCTTTCTTCATTGCAGGAAAATTTTCCGATATTCACTGGCTGTGGGTGCTTGTTTGTGTGTGTGTGTGTGTGTGTGTGTCGTGCTGTATGTTACGAGTTGGCCAATGGACTGGTAGGCGAAATTCAAGTGAGAGGGTTTCCTTTAGTGCGTTACCTAAAGGTATCAAGAGCGCAGGTGCGAGAGACTCAGACTCAGGTCCTAGTAGCCTTCAGAAAATGCGTGCAATGTGTGTGCAGAGAGAGTGAGTGAGAGAGAGAGAGAGAGAGTGGCAACCGCGACCAGCCGCGACTGCGTATTTCGCTTTTTATCATTTTCTTCACATTGCAGTGTTGTCAAGTCTGCGCACAGATTTTATGCAGGCGCGGGATTAAACCAGTATATTTGAAATTTTAAATTGGGAAGAGAGACAAATGGAGGAATTGGGAGAGATATACGATGATTTGAGCAGTGAGGGAGAAATCGCTGGATTTTAATGGAAATATTGGATTTTTTTATTTTTTTGAGGATTTCATTGGAAAAATGAGGAAATTTTGGAGCGAAAACATTTGCAAAATTTGATTTTTGGGGATTTTTTTTGGGAAATTTTACATTTTTTTGGAGTTTTTCGTGGATTTTCATGATTCTATTCGTCATAGCGACTTGGGGTTGTTCTTAAATGAAAGATGAGCTCATTTCCCATCGATTCATGTGGTTTTGAATTTTTTTCAACGATTTTTGAATTATTTATACTTCATTTTATGCAAATTCGTTTTTTTTGTTCTAATTTTTGTTTGAAAAATCGATAATTTATTTTTTGAACCACTTGAATTAATGGCAAATGATCTCATCTTTCATTTAAGATCAACCCCAGATTGCTGCGATCAACAGAACTAAAGATATTGACGAAAACATGCAATAAAAGTGAAAAAGTTTAAAATCAAAAATCCAAGAAAGTTCAAATTTTCTGAAAATTCAGAGAAATAAATTCTGGCACATGTTTTCGGCCTAAAATTTCCTCAGCTTTTCAATGAAATCATCGAAAAAATTCCATTTCCAACCGCTCCATAAAAATCGCCTATTTTTCACCTGTATTACATAAAATATTTAGATTAACCAGAAAAAATTAACAATTTCTCTAAAGATCTCATGAATCATCAATGCATCCAAAAAAAAATATATAGTCTGTCGAAAAAAAAGTTTAAATTCCAAATCTCAGAAAACATGTGATGCAAGATATGGCAACATTGATTTCCTAACAGCTGTTTAGTGTGCAGGTCCTTTTTATATGGTTTCGGTTTAGGTCGGTCAGGTCTCTCGACCTTTTGAGGGACGACAACCGATTGGTTGGGCCAGCACAGGACCCTATAATACAATAGCTCATTTGACAATGAAACATTGATGATTCATAATGGTTTATGTGTGTATAAGTCTAACCAATAAAATTTCCACTGATGATTCAGTCCCCTGAATTATCATATTTTTTCAGAAAAATAGTAATCTTACGATCTGTATGCACTCAGGGAAAAAGCAGAGAAACGACCAAATATACTTGCATATTATTATTATTTACTCTTGTGATTTTCTATTGATAATAAAATATCGTGAGAAAGATAAATACATAGACTTATTCGGTTATATACCTCCTACCACGTTTTTTTTTTTTTTTTTAGAATAATATTTTTAAAAAACTTACCGAAAAAAAACGTGAGCTCCTCCCCTGGAAGTGGAACTCTCCAGTTACGCAATGTGAGCAATGCTCTGTGCTGCACGAAGACGACACGTGTGTGTGAAAAAATATCAGTAAGACTGAACTGTCAAGTTGAGCTTGTTAGCCTTGGCTCCCATGAGCCTTTGTGAATTAATTACCAAAAAAAAAAAAAAAAGAAGAGAAAAAAAAAGAATTCCCTTTTATTCACGATTTTTTTTTACGTTAAATTGATTGCCTTTTCTTTATTTTTCTTGCTATTACTCGATGATTATTTAATTTTGAATTAGCTAAAGATTAAATGAACATTAATATTGCAATTTTTCGAAAGAGACAATTACTGCACCTTCTAACACAGCTCTCCTACACGCTTTTACACAACTCATTGGAGGAGAGATACCCTTGTTTTTTTTTTCAACGGTTCCCAATTCACGGAACTATGGCCCCCTATTGGTGGAATTGTAGAACTTGACGTTGGCCCTCTGTGTTTGGAATATTTGAATTTTTGAATGATGGTTCGAAGAGGTAAAACAGAGAGGATGAGTCGTTTTTTTTTGTTTTTCATCATTTTTACAGGCAGAAAATACTGACCGTTGTACTACTGAAGAAATAATATTAATAATTAATAATAATATTGTTGTCTTAGAATCAAAGGGGCATAAGTGCTGAGTATGAGCATAGCACTTACGCCCCTTTGTTTTTAAGATGACGATATTTATTGATTAACTATCAGGCAGAAATACTAACCGTTATACTACCGAAGAAATAATATTAATAATAATGATTAATAATCGGATTTATTTCCATGTTGTTGTTAATTTATTTAAATTATCATGGGAAATTGGAAGGTTTTTTTAAAATTACAATACTAAAAGATTGTCAATTTGCGACAATCTTTTAGTTTTTTTTTTTTTTATTAGCTTCCAATCCCTAGGGGGGCTTATTCAGCAAAACAATCTTTTAGTATTGTAATTTTTAAAAAATCTTCCAATTTCCCGGGATACTTCAAATAAATAACAATGATATTCATTATTTTGAGAATATCTTGGAAATTAAACGAAATACGCCCTTTTAGCTCTCAAAATCATGTACAAAGAAGGATGAGAGTAAAAGGGCGTATGTCCATTAATTTTTGGGATATTTCATTGGAAATTATCATGAAGATCAGTCGATTTATCCTGTTTTACCTCTTTACTACTGAAATTTCAATATCTTTTTCTTTTTTTTGATATTTAAAAATGCAAACATCTGACAATTTTTATTGTTTTTGTTTCTTTAATAATAAATAATTTTTTTTCAAATAAAGAAGACGCATGTGTAGAAAATTCAAAGAACTACAAGTACAATTTTAGAAGAAAATTGTTTTTAAATAATTTTCTTGTTTAAAAAAATCAAAAAAATTGTCAGATGTGCGATAATTTCATTATCATTTTTTAAAATTCGTTTTCTCCTTTGTTATTGAATTTTAATAAATTGTTTTTTTTTTCCTTTAAATGCTGAATAATAGAGAAAAAAACATTTGATAATATAATATCTGTACAATGCTAGTAAACAGAATCAACTCAAAGATTTTTATTAATTCCATAAAGTAATTCTTTCAGTGATTCTTCGTTTATAGTCTCCAAAGAAGTATTTTCGCGATTTCTCTCGCTCAAAATATCATCAATAGCATGTTTTAGATCTTTTTGAAGATTGTCGGTAGGATCTTGGAATTTTTCAATGGATTCGGTATAATTTTCGCTATTTTTTGGGGATGAAAGTGTCAAATGTTGCATTTCTGCAGATGGAGATGATAATTCATTCTGCAGAGGTGACATAACTAATGAAAAAAAATCCTGAGAATTATTATCTCGAAGATTTACAATTGATTCACATTCTGGTAATGATTTTTCGTCAGTTGTTGGCATTATCCCTGTCTTTTCGTTTACAGAATCAGCAATATTCATGTCAATCTCTCGAGTTAATGTGGTTTTTCCATTGTTATCAACTATTAGCACGAATTTGTTGGCTTGATCGAGTGGAGAGGAAACGATTGGATTGATACGATTCTCAGAATTTCTCTCATCATCCAAATGATTATTCGCAGATCGTATTTGGGATTCCAGCGAGTTCAATTGACCTATACATTTGTGAGTTCTCTGGCTGACCTAAAAAATAAAACAGGAAAATCAATCAAATTTGACTAATTGAACAATCGACTAAAGGAAAATGGAGTAAAACTGGGGCAAAATGGATCTCCAGTTTTTCAATGATCCAGGATTTTTTTTTTAAAGGCAGGATTGCACCAAAAAATCTGAAAAAATTTGAGATGACGCTCCAATATGTCCACATTGTTGGTGAATTTTTCCAATTTTGAGCTGCAGAAACCTTGGCTCTCAAAAAAAATCCTGGATTCTTCTGTTCTATAGGTCCATTTTGCACAAATTTCTCCTATCAATTTTTCCCCATTTTCCCTAATGAATTACTTTACTTTGTATCTAAAATTTTTTCCACAAGCTATACAAGTATAGGGCATAACGCCTGTATGAATCCTTCGATGTACCAGATAGGATACTCGTTGTCGAAAGCATTTGCCTGGAAAAACAGAAATGAGGAGAAAATATTGAATAATTTTTGTAATTAGGGGAAGGTGGGGTAAAAGAGATGTGAGGGGTGAAATGGACACATCTCAATTTTGATGTTTTATATTATGAAAATCACTCGAAATCGATGGAAATATTGAAAATAGGTTTTTTCTGATTATTTTATTGGAAATTGTTATTTTCAATTTTTTTTTCCTAAAATCGAAAAAATTTACTTTTTCGGAGAAATCTCCAATTCTATTGATAATAGTGACCTGCAGTTCGTCTAAAATGAATAATGAGCTCATTTTTCATCGATTTATATAGTTCTAAATGAAAAATAATCGATTTTTTGAATAAATACTAAGCAAAAACCGATTTTGTGGAAATAAGCTGTAAATAATTGAAAAATCGATGGAAAAAAAATTTGAACTACATGAGTCCATGGGGAATGAGCTCACCTTTCATTTAAAATCAACTGCAGAAGGCTACAACCAATAGAATCTGAGATATCTCCAAAAAAGTTGATTTTTTAAATTTTTGAAAAAAAAAAATTCCAAAAAAATGAAACAAAATGAAAAAAAATAATTTCAACACATTTTTTCCGCCTAAAATTTTCCCAGCTTTCTAATGAAATCATCAGAAAATCTCTATCTCGAACCATTTAAATGAAATATCCATTTTACCCCACTTTCCTCAAATTTAATTGAAAACTTACCGGATAATTAAATGGCAAACCATGCTTCAAGTTTAGTTTTATGACACAGCAACAAGTTGCAGAGTAATGTTTAATTTATTAGTATCAACTGGAAGCAATAAAGCACATGAGAGTGAAACTGACTAAAGAAATCCTATCAATTCAATGAATTGTAAAAAAAAAAAAAAAAACCTACTCACCACAAGTTTCGCATGCAAAGGGTTTTTCTCCCGTATGAATGCGTTCATGATTATGCAATGTTGATAATTCTTTGAAAGATTTACCACAAACTGTGCATGTATGAGGTTTATCATCTTTGTGATAGAGCCTGTGTTTGTGATATGATTGTTGAAATGTAAAAGTTTTATCACAAATACTGCATTTATATGGCATTTCACCAGAATGAAGTCTTTTGTGCTTTTTCAAAAAGTATTTTGTCGTAAACATCTTGGTGCAAACGTCACATTCCCATTGTTTGCCCTCGTGAGTCTTCAGGTGCTGAGTCACGTGCTGTTCCTGAATGAAAAAAAATCCTTATTTCGTCATTTTCTATAGCTTTGGAGTGTTTAAAAGCGTTTAAAATCGTATCCTAGAAGACTAGAATGTCCAAAAGTGTCAAAAATCATATCCTAGAGGACTACGATGACCAAAAAACACTCTTATCTACTCTCCTAGACCTTTACGAGCTATTCTATGTGATTCTATCATAAATTTGCAATTTTTTACTATGGAAAATTTTGAAAAAATACCCCTCACCTTAGAGTCAAAGGGGCGTAAGTCCTGTATATAAGCATAGCACTTACGCCCCTTTGTTTCTAAGGTGATGATTTTTTTTATGTTGGGATCATGGAAAGTTGGGAGAAATTAATTTAACAATACTAAATGATTGTCAAATGAACAAATGTTCATTTGTTCAAAAAAAAATATAAAAAAATCAGTTAATTTCTCTAATAGGGAAATGTTTGCTAGTAGGGGAAGTTTCCTTAATGTTCATTTGACAATTATTTAGTATTGTTAAATTAATTTTTTTCAACGTCCCATGATTCTAACATAATAATTATTAAACATGGGAATGATAAAGACAATTAATCATAATTTTTTTGAAGTGGATTGTGAAATCAGTAGTGAAGAGGTAAAACGGGATAAGTCGATTTTTTCTGCTATTTTTTTTTTGTAATATCTTGGAAACTAAACGAGATAGCGAAATTTTTGTAGAAACTTTGTAAGTTCTTTTATAACTTTGATTTTTTTTCTTTGGAAATTTCGCTATCGCGATTAGTTTTCGAGATATTATTCAAGAGTGAAGTGCAGAAAAAATTGACTTATCGTGTTTTATCTTTGTCATTGTTGGAATAACTGGAAATAAGTCATGCACTCACTTTTTTAAAGTTCTTTCCGCATAATGGACAGTTGAAGCCTCCTTCTTTAGGATTTTTATCTCCACTCTTGTCTCCAGACAGATTTGCTGAAAATATGTAGGGGAACGTGGGGTAAAATGGACATTTCAATTGAATGGTTTGGAATAAGGATTTTCTAATGATCCCATTGGAAAGCTGATAAAATTTTAGGTGGATAATATGCATCAAAATTAATTTTTTTGCAATTTTTCGAAAATTTTACTTATTTGGTCAAATTTCGAAGGGGTACAACTTTCGAAAATCGAAAAAATTCACTTTTTCGATGATCACTCCGGTTCTGTTGGTCGTAGCGACCTGGGGTTGATCTCAAATGAAAGGTGAGCTCATTTCTCATCGATTTATGTGGTTCAAATTTTTTTAAATCAATTTTTCAAATACTTATAGGCCATTTTTTGAAAATCAGTTTTTGCCCTATAATTCCTTGAAAAATTGATAATTTGTTTTTAAACTACAGAAATCGATGGGAAATGAGCTCACCTTTCATCCAAGATCAACCCCAGGTCGCTCCAACCAATAGAACCAGAGAAATTCCCAAAAAATGTCAATTTTTCAAAAACAGAAGAGTTTCACCTTCAAATCTCGCGCAAAAAATGAAATTTTTGAAAAATTCCAAAAAAAAACTTCTGACATATGATTTCCATGGTAAATTTCCTCAGCTTTGCAATGAAATCACTAGAAAAAACCTATCCCCAATATTTCCATCGATTTCACATAATTTCCATCCTATAAACCCCCAAAACTAACACATCCCCCTTTTACCCCTTGCATCCATTTTACCCCACCTTCCCCAAAAAAACCCAAAACTCAATTTACCTAAATTACCACCAGTATGTGCAACCCTCATATGGACCATCAGACTCCCCCTCATTTTGAACACCTTCGTGCACAAATGACACGGATAATTTTTCAACAAATCCTCAGGTCTAACATTAAAATCCTTAGCAGCAATCAAATGCACAAGTTGTTTGTGCAGTATCAATAAATCCCTATTAGGAAGATTAAATCCGCAAATATTGCATCTCTCCGTTTTCCCCTTTACTCCTTCAGCATCCAAACATTTCAATCCTTTCAAACCCCCTGAATTCTTCTGATTTCTCGCATTTTTATTACATAATGCATCATTAGAAAACCGCGAGACACTATTACAACTTTCTGGAATGTGCAGATTCAATGAAGACGACGAAACAGCATTTTCCGATGACTGCAGCTGAGTTGAAACTAGCTCAAGCCTCATTTCTCCCTTAAATTCATCCGCACCAATTCTATTTTTTGGAATTTCTGCTGATAAATCGTTTTTCCAAGCATCACTTTCCCCAGCATTTTCTGAGTTTTCTGAAATTCCATCAAATATGATGGGCATAGCTATGTATGATCCGTTTATTCCATCGTTTTGACTACTTTTTTGAGGTCTTTCCAAATTTAATATAGTCGAAGGTTCATTTCCAAGTGAAATGCAACTCGCGGATTTATCCGCGGTTTTTTGCCTGTTAATTACGCTAATTTTAATGAGCTGCTCATTTTCCTCAGTATGAACATCATTGAATGAACTCCATTGCGGTAAAATTAAGGGCTTATTTAATGCATTATTATTATTACCATTATTATTATTATTATTATTATTGATTGAATGAGTTTTTGAGTCCTTTGAGTCAAAAGCTTGAGTTTTCGAGTCAATAGCAGCTATTGTATGACCAAATAGATGAATTGTTAACTTGTCTATACCTAGAAGAGTGTCATTGCAGATTGGACAGACTAGTGGACGTGTAGCTACACTCACTAGACCAATTCTAAGTGAATCCAGTGAATCGAAACTTGGCTGAGCACATAGGGGACATGAAAATAGCTGAGTGCACATATTTTCGATAATTGTCATTCCATAAATTTTACGAATTTTGCGAATATCATTGAAAAGTAAATTTTAAAAAATAGATTTTAAATTTTAAGGAGAAATAAATAGTTTAGGAAAATGGTGAGGAGAGTCATGACTTAAGTACACACATGATGATCATTGAACAGACACATACACAGACACAGAAAATGTCTTTAAATTCTTCACTACACTAATGAAGAAAAAATACGATTATCACAGAAACGAGAAATTTCTAAGATTTTTTTGAAAATTTTTGGTTTAATTTTAATTAGTTAACTGATATTTATTCGAGAAATTGTGAATTTAAAAAAATTTAGGAATATTTTAATTGATAGATATGTTCGTGAAACTAAATTTAGATGCTAAAGACGTGACTGAAATACATGGGCTTTTAGAAAAAGAGAATTAGGGGATAAACTCGGGCTAAATTTAGATGCACCGCGGGATATTTGAATGACAGAATTTTTTGAAAAAATTGTAAAGTTTTTATTGGATTTGACGTAATTGACAATTTACCATGGTTTTTTTTTGTTCTATTTTTAACTGAGGATTGGGCACTTGTAGGGAATACCGTCTTTGCAGCAATATTCACGACCAGCTGAGAGATTAGTGTTGATCCAATCGTCTTTGCAGTTTTTTATGAAGAGATAGGCCTGAAAAATAAATTTAAATATTCAGTTTTAATAAATTGAAAAACAAAAAAATATTAATTTTTATTGTATCACGTGGTTTTCTGTGCAAATTATTTTTGATCTACTTACCCTCTCTTTGTGACAGTCTCGATCAATCGATCCACAGATGATAGCTGGACTGTTGGGAAGATGTTTGACGATCTAGCAAAAAATAACAAAAGAATTTAATCCAAAATTCAAAAAAATTTCCATTAAAAAATGATTCAGGATTTTTTTTGAGAGTGAAGGAGTCATCAAAAAAATTTGAAAAAATTCACCAACAATCTCCACATATTGCAGCATGTTCTCAAATTTTTTCAGATTTTTTCATAGAGTCCTTCACTCCGAAAAAAAAATCCTAGATCATGTTGCCACAGAGGATCATGTTCGCCTCTTTTTTATCTAATTTTTTTTGATAGTATTGAACTTACAGCATCGAGACATCTGTTTGTGCACAATTTATTCCCAACATGACTGCAGGGAAAGGCTTCAGCATGCTCATGGAGAAGAGCAGGATTTCCTTTTGGCGGTTCTTTGCTTCCTTTTTTAAATTGACCACTCAAAAAAACTCCACAGATGCAGCCAATTGGTTCTTCAGTCGTTGAAACAACATCTGCAGGTGATAAAGTTTCAGTCTCACTCCCTTCCTGAGCATGGACCAATGCTAAAGACACGCAGAGCACCAAAATCTTGGATGAGAAGTTCATTTTGACCTAAAAAAACAAAATATTGGAATTTATTCACAAAAGAGACCGAAATGAGGGGCCAAATGATCCAGGAATTTTTTTCGGAGTGAAGGACTTGATGAAAAATTCTGAAAAAATTCAAGCAGGTGCTCAAAAATATCCACATTATTGGTGATTTTTTTCAGATTTTTTAATAAACGCCTTCATCCTCAAAAAAAATCCTGGATCATTTTGTCCCACTTTTCATTACTTATTAAATTTATTTTATAAAATTAAACTTACTAACAATTACACCAGATGCTTCAATAACAGGCAGCAATGACCAACTGATCCTCGCTCTTTATATCCCACATATTTAAGCACAATTCTGTGTTGTAATACTCAATTCGCTAAATAAAACATCATGAAATCAAGACAAAATTCGCAAGACAAGCAGTTATTTCAAGACCCACTTTTCTTTTTATTTATGTCAAAACAAAGCCTTTAATTATTCACCTAAAGTGTTAATTCCATGATTTTAGAAACAAAAGGGCGTAAGTGCTGTGCTTATACATAGGCACTTACGCCCTTTTGTTTCTAATCCGATGTATTACTTTTAGTGTCAACTTCAGTCATCATAAATTTTCCTTCCCCTTCTAAAACGATTCTCTCGGAATTAGCGACGAGTTTATAGGCACATTTGATTATTTTTCTGGATGACAATACTTCTACAGTTATTTCTACTGAATCTCCTGCATAACAAGGCTTTTTGTAATGAAGCTGCTGTTCAATGACTATTGTTCCAGGTCCTGGCAATTTTGTGCCTAATACTCCGGATAATAGACCGTTTAATAATGCACCATGTGCTATTGGTTTAGGACCATTTACATGAATTGGATTAAAATCGTTAGTTAATTTTGCAAATTCCATAATATCATTTTCGGTGATTTTTCTGGTGACAGTAACTTTTGCACCAATTTCTAGAGATTTTCTCACTCCAGAATTCAAGTTCCTCGTAAAATTATGACTTTTTGATGATGAAGAAGGGCAAAAAATCTTTCGCAGCAATTTCTGCATTTTAATTATGAGTTAAATTAACTAGTTTGAGCCTCTGCACTTCCTTCTCCAAAATAATCGGTGAGAAAAATAAGAGACAAATTTTTTATCCTCTTATTAGTTGATTTCGAAAATCCATCCAATTTTTCTTTTAATGAAGGCGTCAAAATTTCGGGTTTCGATGCTTCTGTTACTAAAAACATCAATGTTGTTATTGCTGACAGGACAGTTTCTTCATCAGACGAGGATAAATGTGACGATATCAGTTGCACACCTTTGTTACGTAAAATGTATTCTGTATTGATGGGATCTGTAATGATAATGGAATTAGCAGACATGTAACAGTTTTTTAAAAAAAATTTTCTAGAATAAATTATTGTAAATTTTTTATTTTTTTTATTTCGTAGTTATAGATTCTTGAGTTTTCTACATGTGCATATTTTTCATTTTTTTAAAAATAATTCTTCTGTTGAAAGCAAAAAATTGGTAAAAATTGTCAGATGTCTGCTATTTTCAGTATTATTTTGGGATTATAATGAAATTAGTATAATTGAAAATAGCAGACATCTGACAATTTTAGGATTTTTTGATCTCAGCAGAGATCAAAGAAAAAAGTTTTAAAAAAAATATATGCACATGTAGAAAGTTCAAAAAGCTATAAGTGTGAATTTATTAAATATTTTTCTAATAATTATTTGGTTGTGTAAATAAATTCAGAAAATTGTCAGATTTGTATTGATTTGATTATTATAAAAATTAGCAGACATCTCACAATTTTCGGGATTTTTGAACAAATAAATTATTATAAAGAAAAATATTTAAATAATTCCCATTTATAGATTTTTGAATTTTCTACATGTGCCTATTTTTAATTTTTTTAAATAATTTCTCTGTTAAAAGAAAAGAAATGTAAAAATTGTCAGATGTCTGTTATTTTTAGTAAATCATGAACGAATACAAAAAAAAAGTCGTTTAAATACAGCAAGAAATGGTTTTCCTGTTAGATGTAATCATCTGATTTTACCTGAGCACAAGTTACAAATGCCTCCAATAGCAAATTGAATGAGAGTTGTATCACTGCAGGATAAAACGTTCAAAAATAAATCAATTATTCGTAATTGACGAAAGTAGTTGTAATTAATTGGGTCATAAGCAAAATTGGCGAGATTCGCTAGTACTTGTTGTTTGGCCTCTGAAAAACATTAAAAAGTCTATCAATACAAAAATTCATTATTAGGGAAAACAAAGGCAAAATGGACCTGGCGGTCAAAATTGAATTTCAAATTTAGAATTTTTTTTGAGAACTAAGGAATCCGTTAAAAAATTCGAAAAAATTCAGCGACAAACTTCACATATTGGAGCAGTTTCTCAAATTTTTTCAGATTTTTCCATAAAGTCCTTCACCCCGAAAAAATTCCTGAATCATATTGCTTAGGTGGTCCATTTTGCCCCACTCTCCTCTATAGCGATTCCTTACGTGTTTATCTACTGGACAATTACCTGTGGAGTTGCTCGTCTCGAATTCTCCGCACAACTGCTTCAAATAATCGTAACGACCTACTCCGCTGTATCCAGTTTTTTCGATTAATCTCTTCTTTGTTGAAAACATTCCATATCCTTTTTTTAAAATCCAATTTATAAAAAATATAAAAGGGTCAATGTTGATAAACTATCATAACGATCATAACAAAGCGCTTTGAGGTTATACACTCAGGCGCGAATTGGCGGGAAGCCCCCGCAAATTCAAAAATTAACGCGCGCGCCACCTACTGTCAGTCGCTTCAAAAAATTCCCGCCTCAAATTCAAACATCGGAAAAATACCGACTCGACGCATTACGCTTCCGTTTCTTTTTCTATCTTCTAATTACACAGAGAAAAATGTTTTCTTAATGTAAGAATGTGCAGTCACTTAATTTAAGAACGTGCAGGTCACTTAAATTAAGTGACTTTTTCTTTCTTAATTTAAGAAAGTAAAACTCAAATAAATCAAGTGCGTTTTCTCACTTAAACCAAGTGACTTTTTTCACTTAAATCAAGTAACTTTTTCTTCCTTAATTTAAGAACGTAAAAGTCACTTAAATTAAGTGACTTTTCTCACTTAAATCAAGTACGTTTTCTCACTTAAATCAACTAACTTTTTCTCTCTTAATTTAAGAAAGTAAAACTCACTTAAATCAAGTGACTTTTTCTTTCTTAATTTAAGTGATCTGCACATTGTTAAATTAAGTGGCTGCACATCCTTAAATTAAGAAAACATTTTTCTCTTTGTGACGAGATGGACCCGATTTCTGACACTTTAGAGCTAGTTTCTGACAGCATAAATCGAAGGCCACAACTATTTACTCATTGCATTTAATTTAGTTATTATTATTCATTTATTTTACATTATCTTGGCTCTTCACATTAATGAATTTCCTCTATAATGAAATCCCCTGTAATAATAAAAGTAACATATTGTTGCGAATGAGAGACAAGAAACACAATTATCAATTAAAATGACAGTTTATTGTCTGGGCGATACAGATGTGTTTATCTTGACGTTCCCCAAAAGAATGAATTCTTCTTCTTATTGATTCCAAAAGATGATCGTTGCTGGGTTCTCTTTCCTCTGTCTTCCTTCTTTTCCCGTGGAATACGGAAATTAAAGGGGGGATACGCAACAATATCTTCGGGAAAAAAAACTAATAGGGGAGAATGGGGCAAAATGGACCTCTGCAACTACATAATTCAGGATTTTTGTTCGGAGTTAAGGACTCCATAAAAAAATCTGAAAAAATTTGAAAAGATGCTGCAAAATGTTTTCATTGTTGTATAATTTTTTCAAATTTTTTCATTACGCTGCCTATTCTCTAAAAATTCCCAAATTCTTTAAACAAACAGGTTCATTTTGCCCCATTTTTCCCTAATAGGCGTATCTCCTGCACATACGCCTGTTTGTTATGAGTTTTCACTGACTTCAGTTTCCTTCTCCAAAAATTCATAATAACAAAGTGGAGTTTCTCCAGCACGTGCCTGTTTTTATTATGAGTGACATAAGCCCTGCTTGTCTTCCGTTCGAGCATTTATCTCTCATTATAGAATTTTTAGAACAAATAGGAGTAACTCAAACAAACAAAAATTAAATAGAAAAACTATAAAAACAAAAAGGCGTAAGTGCCATAATATGGTATCTTTAGATGAAAGAATTCTAAAAAAAAAGCCTAACAAAAAGGCGTAACTCCAAATATTCTCATGTCATATGAAGAAAGTATGAAAAAAAGACGTAAGCGCAAAAAAAAAATTTTTGAAAGAAAAAATCGTAATAGTAAAAGTAAAGTAAGTCCAAGACGTAGTATGGAAAATGAAAAGAAAAAAAAACGAATTGACGTAAGTGCGGGGTTACGACCCTTCCACTTTAATATTAGCAATTACGCCGCTTTATTGTTTTAATTTTGAGCTACACAAATAACATCAAGGACACCATAAAAAACATTTCGTCGTGATTTTTGAGAATGCGCTTCTTCAACTCCAGAATTTAGAGTTTTTGGCACTTACGCCACTTTATTTCTAAGGCAATGATATATGTGACAATTAACTTTGTCATGACGACAAGACTATTAATTGCCCTCATTAGTTTTACTGAAGACCCATCACCTCAACGTGAAAAATAAAAATAAAAAAAATGCCCCATATTTCGGTAGGCCACGAAGGAAATCGTGAATAAAGTAATTGGCATCCCTACTTAACGTCACTTGATCTTAAAGACCTTTTGTAGGGCGATTCACTGGGTTTTTTTTGTCGGTCTAATTATAGGGACTGGTAAATAAGATTAACAAGTTCCGAATGACTCAGGAAGCTGGAGATACTAAACATGCTATTATATAATCGTCATTCTTTCTTTTTACGAATTTCTAGATAATGAAGGAAACTACACTAAAAAAAAAAATAGGTAAAAAATTCAAAATATTTGTATTAATAGTCTTTAACAAAAATTTTTCTTCATCATGGAAAAAATTATTAAATTTCATCACCTTAGAAACAAAGGGGCGTAAGTGCTATGCATAAGCAAAAAAAATTCTTGCAGCAAAAAAATTGCCTTTTAACAAAATTTTCCTCCACAATTTTTATATCTATATATATTGAAATTTTCTGGAGTGAAGTAAATTTTCTTCAACTAAGTGAATTTTCTCACAAAATTGTTTTTTTTTTTTTTCAGTGTATATAGGCGTAGCATTTACGCCCCTTTAACTCTAAGACAACGATTTAGAGAGTTTTCATTCTATGTAATAACATTATCAACTATTTTATCAATGAGGAAGAGTCTGAAGGGGATATGAGGGCATTTCTCTTGTTTCATTGACGTAATCATCATCTAAGACATTGCCGTATCCCCACTAGCCCAAACTGTCCCTCAATGAAAGCTACATTAGGCTAATTGTGGGTAGACTATATAAACCCATTGAATTTACAAGGGACATTTCAGTTGTTTTTACATTCCATTATGCTCTGACCTAATCCTCTTCATTTCTTCAAAATCTCTAAGGGAAGGGGCATATTATTGTTTGTTGAGTAGAGTGTGAAATTTCGATTAATTGATTGCCGATAGAGAAAAGGAGAATGGATCCAGCTACTTATCGAAGGATATACTGTGTTTTTTTGTTAATTGGAACATTTTCAAGATTATCAGTGGGAGAGTATCTTTCAGCACCGCACATTATAGTTTTCATGGTGGATGATCTGGTAAGCTGATTGATTTGAGATACTATCCCAATAAATTCAAGTATTGTTGAACCCTTATTTTTTTGATGCCGTATCAAAGATAATACTTTTTTACATTTTTCTGAATTTTTTCATAATTTTTGTCCGTACAGTTTATGAGATATGAATTATCAAAGTTACTGAAAATAGCGGTGGCGAAGATGAAACGTCCTAAATCGGACAGAAATAACGAAATTACTAAAAAACCACAGGGTTGACCCCCATCATTTCGTCGCCTTAGAGTGAAGGGGGGCGTAAGTGCCGAAAACACGAAATTCTGGTGTGAAAGGGGCGTATCTCCACTTATCACTGTGAAATATTTTTCATGGTGTCTGGGACATTATTTGGGTAGTTGAAAATTCAAAAAACTATGTGGCGTAACTACCAATCTTAAAATAAAAGGGACGTATCTCCGCACTTACGTCCCTCTGTTATTGTCTTTTTGAATGCTATATACTTGTTAATATTAAAGTGAAAAAGACGTATTTCCGCACTTACGCCTCTTTGTTTTCATAATTCTTTCATCTAATGAGAATATTTGGAGTTACACCCTTTTGTTTTTAAAATTTCTTAGCTAAATTTCGGCACTTACGCTTTTTTGTTTTTATACTTTTCTCATCTCATATGAGAATTTTTGGAGTTACGCCCATTTGTTTTTTGCGATTTTTATCTAAATTAAAGCATTTACGCTTCTGTGTTTTCAAATTTTTTCTTATTAAATTATTTCTTCGGGCTTACGCCTCTTTGTTTTTAAAAATCTTTAATGCGCAATAGGATTAAAAATTTTGCTATTATAATAGAAAACTCATACTTCATACTTATTTGAAAATTGAAGCAATTCTGCCCGAAAACGGTTTTGTAGATAATTTGAAGAGCTACAAAAAAAGACTGAGGTGAAATTGCTCTATCTCGCTTGGTTAACCGAGATATTGTCAAAAAACTTGGAGGAGGAATGGATTTACATGAAATTCTGGCGATTAGTTCATTTTTTGTAATTTGTTTTTCAAGATGATCTCGGAAACGAAGCGAGATGGGGTGATTCTGCTTGAGTTCTTCTTTTGTAGAGAATTTCAAGAGCTACAAAACAGGATTCAAGTAAAATGGCTCCATCTCGCTTAGTATCCGAGATATCTTCAAAAAATAAATGATTTAATAAAATCTATTTCTCTAGAAATTTCCGAATTATTAAAAAAATGCGATTATTTTAGTGGATTTCCACTAGCAGGAGCTTCAACCTAATTCATGGAGTATCATGAGCTTTTTCAGTTACGTTGCACCCTAGAAATAAACGGGCGTAAGTGCTATACTTATACATAACACTTACGCCCCTTTGTTTCTAAGGTGATAACAAAAAGACGCATGTGCTAGAGATACGCCTCTTTGTCATTGGCATTTTCCCAATGATTAGGACAAATTCAATATAAAAAAAACTAAAAACAAAATGGTGTATCTGCGGCACTTACGCCCTTTTGTTATTAGTGGATGGTACTTACGCCTATATGTTATTATTTTTTATTTTTTTTACTAATATTGCGTAAAAGGCCTTGGAAAGCCTCCTAGAGCAATAATGGTGGACATACGCCCCTTGGTTATTTTGAAGAAAAAAAATCTGAAAAAATGGCACTTACGCCCCTTTCACTCTAAGGCGACGATTTAAAAACAATTGGCGAAGAGAACAGCATTTTAACTAAATAATAGAAGAAAAAAATATTCAATTCACCGTATAGTTATTGAGAAATTTTAATTAGAAGGTAGTCGTAACTATTTCTCTCTCTCTCTCTATCTCATGCATGTGATAGGAGATTGATGTAAAAAAAATACAAGAAAAAAAAATGATATTCTCAAGCTGAAGATATGACTTTCGAATAGTTTAATCACTTTTTTCGGGTAAATTAAAGCGCTTTTTCCCCGAATTATCAGCAATTAATTGGAAAATAACCTATGAATTCTCATTTTTTTCTGTTTTACCGACCGTACGTTGGGACTACCTTAATTCTAAATAGATAATCTCTCTAATCGTAAATAGTATTTAATAAAAATGAAGAAAAAGAAAAAATTTCGAATCTCTTGAATGAAAGGATGAATGAAAATTAATCTATTAAATTTTTTTACATTCGCAATTAATGATAATTGCTCTGTAACATGGAAGTAATCTCATATGGCTTAGTTAAGACAATTTACATAGGTACTAACACGTTATCAACGCCCACGACCCTCGATGAGGATACTGGGGTACATGACTCACTTAATTTACGACAACAAATAGAATTCCAGAAGAGTGTCAAGTGTATGAACGTCTGACGTTTTGAAGAAGACATTGCCTAATGAAATATGAGACATGATTAATTTTATGTCATGACTTAGTTTCTCAACAAGCCTGCTATTTTTTTTTTTAATTTATTTATTCTATTTTATTAAATTTTCTGCAGGGATGGAATGACGTTGGCTTTCATGGATCTAATCAAATACCAACGCCAAATATCGATGCTTTGGCTTATGAAGGGATTATTTTGAATAGACACTATGTACTGCCTTCTTGTACTGCATCGAGAGCAGCATTTTTCACTGGACAATATCCAGTTAAATTGGGTCAGTTTTTATTTATTTGGTTGATTTACTTCAGGTGCAAGTGGGATGAAATTGAACATGAAATTTCAATTGAACAGTTCGAGATAAAGATTTTCTGATGATTCCATTGAAAAAGTGAGGAAATTTTAGGTGGAAATCATGTGTTAAAATGATTTTTTATTGATTTTTTAAAAAATATCCTTTTTTTAATCAAAATTTCCAAAATTGATATCCTCAAAAAAAATGAAATATTTCAAAAATCTAAAAAGTTTTCGCCTTCAAATTTTCATCAAAAAATCTAATTTTGGAGAAATTAAAGGAAAAATTAATTCTGGTACATGATTTCTTTCGGAAATTCCCTCGGCTTTCCTATGGAATTATCAGAAAAAACGTATCTTTAATATTTCCATTGATTTCGAGTTATTTTCATAATATAAAACATCGAAACAAAGATGTGTCCGTTTTACCCCTTTTTATAGAAATTTATAAATTTAAAAATATTTTATAGGACTGCAAGGAAAAGATATAAGAGGGGGTGAGCCACGTTCATTGTCTCTTGATGTCAGAATATTGCCGCAGTACCTTGCAGATTTGGGATATTCGACTCATCTCATAGGAAAATGGCATCTCGGCTTTCAGAGTCTACTACACACTCCTCTGCATCGTGGATTTGACTCATTCCTAGGCTTCTACAATAACCATATCAGTTACTTCAATTACGGACATCGTTCCGAGGTAATTAGTCACTTTTCCCTGAAACGAGAATGATGAATTTCCTTGAGAGGTTACATCACTGTAGAGTTTTCGAAAAAATCGATTTTTCTTTGGTTCAAAAAATACTTTGAGTCTTCCAGAATATGGGCGAGAAAATTTATCACCTAAAACCCATTTTTTCTAATGAAATTTTGAACTTTTCCCCAAGCATTTCTTCATATTTATAGGACATGTCAAAACTTTAATCGTGTTTTTCTCGAAACCCTATTTTTCAAATTGGCAGCAGCATAACTCCAATAATTTTCATTATTTTCGTTTGAATTCTTGACAGTATCTTGAAAACAGCATTTCGAAGAGAAGTATGTAGGGAATTTTCAAAAAGTTAATTTGCACATTTTTTATTAACAAAAGATTACCGGTTTTTTTGTCGAAAATTGAACGTTTTCATTCAAATGCTCGACAATCACACAAAAAACCATATTTTTGAAATCCCCTACGTATTTCTCTAGCTATGTGCATGTAGATCAAGCCAATTTTTTTTAAATTGAAATTTACACCAATTACACTGCGTGCCACAGAGTGCTTCAAAGTCAAAGAGCCTCGTGAGAATGGCTCCAGTGTCGTCATTTTTTAATATTGTTTGATGAATTTTTTTCTTCGAGGCTCAAATATATGCTCAATAGCACCCTCAAATATGATTATTTTATAGCCTTTTTTCAAAAAAATAAAAAAAAAGACTGTCCAACAAAACAGATAATCCACAATATAAATATATGTAATATACAATTCTCATTGTCTTTTACTTGCCATTTCATTTATTTATTATTTTTTTTTTCTCTAGTAATTTATATTATAGGAAGATATAGACATGTAAAAATGCACACCAAAAATGTAAAAAAAAAGAAATTTATGTACAATTCTGGAAATAAAACTATAGCCTTTTTTCCACCCAAAAAAATGCGGAAGAAAAGACCCTCCTTAAAGCTTCTACAATGATCTAACCCATCAATTTATTTGTTTCCAATTTAGAATATGTCAGGATTCGATTTACATCGTGGTGATTCACCAGCTTATGATGTCCATGGACGTTATGCTACTGAGCTATTTACTGAAGAAGCTATCAAGATAATCTACCAGCACGAACCAATAAATCCTCTTTATCTTCAGATTAATCATCTTGGTGTCAGTTCACCTCTGGAGAAGCCAAAAACTTATCATCCAGAAGAGCATTTCAAGCATTTAAACAATGATTCGAGCCGTCAAACTTATGCCAGTATGAAAATACAAGGAAGAATGAAGATAAAATGAATGTTCTTTTGTGAAAAAACTTTGAAATTGAACTTTTTTTAACGATTTTATTGGAAAGCTTGGAAATTTCCCGGAGGATATGAATCCCTAACTTTCCAATAGAAGCATTAATAAAAGCTCAGTTCTTTTCTTCAGTATATCATTATCTCTGATAAATTATTATTCAGTCGAGAAGCAATTTTTTTTTAAATTATTACTAATTGGACTTCATTTTATCTTGCCATCATCCTGCAATAATAGCATCTTATTGTTAACTTTCAATGTCACAGATTAACCTGGTAATAATCGGATTTTTACAATTCTAGTGATGGTATCAGAAATCGATGAATCTCTGGGACGTATTGTAACAGCTCTTGGAGATAGTGGAAAGTTGACAAACAGTATAATTGTATTCTTGACTGATAATGGCGCTGAAACAATGGTCAACAATAGAAGTACTGGATCTAATTGGCCATTACGCGGCGTAAGTATGATTGTAATAAACACGAGTTGAATTTATAGAATTGAAGGATAAAAAAATTTATGACTATGAAGTTTTTAGAAGGCAAATCGACTTTATTTCATCATCAACTTTTTAAAGAACTAGCGGCGATTTTTTTTGCAGAAAATTTAATCCCTTATTTTTTTGATGCCGCGTCAAAGATGATATTTTTTTTTAATTTTTAGCAATTTTTTTTATCATTTTTGTTCATGTAGTTAATGAGATATGAATGATTTAAGCTATTGGAAATAGCGGTGGTATAAAATGAAACACCCTAAATCGGACACGATTAACCAAATTACTAAAAAAATTACAGGGCTGACCCATTATTTGAAAATTATCAGCGAAAATAACAGTATTTCAATTAAATATCAATTTTTAATTAATGAATTGTTATGATATCATTATATTATTACATGAATTTTTTTAGCTTCCAGTTCTTTTACTGCTTTCATAAACCTTTTTATTTTTCATAACATGTATCTTCCACATGGTATAATTTCCGCCTGTCACGCGGACGATCAGGGTTCGATTCCGCCTTGGAGAGAATTTTTTTTTTTGTATTGTCATATGACTGAAGACCAGTTATACGACTTCTTACATACTGATGAAAAAAAATTCTCTTTTTCTTTAATGAATGGGTAAGATTTTGAGGTGCTCTTGTGCATCTTGAAGTATATTTTTAAGGATACCTCGGGGTGCATTTTTGGGAACATCTTGAAGTGTACTTTTAGGGACACCTTGAAATGTACTTCTAGCAAGATCGTGAAGTTATCTCGGATTTTCTCGAAAAGTGTACTTCAAAATGTCCCAGGGGAAATACCTTAAGGTGGCCCTAAAAATGCACCTCCAGATATCCCTGAAAGTGTACTTCAAGATATTCCCGAAATTGCATCTCAAAATTTCTCCCATTTAGAAAAACTTCAGAACGCCTGTTTTACGTTTGTATGATGAGCTGTTCCATTTCATAATATTTTCAAACTTTGGTTGTTTAGCAACTTCAACAGACTTCTTTAGCCGTGGTACTTCACGGCCCTATTAATGACTCTAATTAATTAATCAACGATTGATTAAATTAATTACTTTGATTAATTAATTGAGTATCAATTAAATTAATTACTTCAATTAATTAATTAACTATTAATAAAATTAATCAATCTTTACAATATCATTATATTATTACATTGATTTTGCTAGCTTTTAGTTCTTTTACTGTTTTTATTAGACTAACATAATCAATTATTTCGATTAATTAATTTACTGTTGATTAAATTGATTATTTTAAGCAAATAATTGACTATTTATTTAATTGATGACTTTAATTAATTAATTAATTCTTAATCAAATTAATCAATCTTTATAATTTTTTTTTTTTTCTCAAATCTTTATAATATCATTACATTATTATATTGATTTTGTTAGCTTTTAGTTCTTTTACTGTTATATTGGACTAATATGATTAATTACTTTAATTAATTAATTAATTCACTGTTAATTAAATTAATTACTTTGATTAAATAATTGACTATTTGTTTAATTGATTACTTTAATTTCGTTCTTTCTGGCTTTTATACAATGTTATATTTCTCCCAATATATATCTTCGGTGGTCTAATGGCAGAATTTCCGCCTGTCACGCGGACGATCGGGGTTCGATTCCCCGCCGGAGAGATTATTTTTTTCTTTGTAGAGTCATATGACTGAAGACCACTCACACAAAATATTGCATACTATACAAAAATAATACAAAACATTAAAAAATTCACTTTTTACCCCCGACATCAACGCAGAGGGGTATATGCGTTTGGCATGGAATGCATTGGTATTACAACGCGTTTGTAACGCCTTATCTTATTGAAACCGAATTAAAAAATATGGACTCAAAATGTGAGGATTTGTCCAGAGATGGTTTCAGGCATGTATTAATTCTGAAATTTTCATTCTACACAGAAAAAAATTGGACTGAAATTTTTACTCTGATGAGAAGTTAAATGGCCACTTGAAGAGGGATCAGAACCTTAGATGAAGACGACATAACTTTGATAAAAAAATTCTTGAATAGATTCCAAAGTCAACTTCTGTTGATTAATTAACAGAGCTTATCTTTCAATGTGGGCACTTATAGCCTCAGTGTTTTACATTTACCCCTAAAATCTGCAAAAATATACAATTGAAAAAAATTAATAATATTTATATTACTTAAATCAACATGAATCCATCTACCAAATTCGATTAAATTTGATTCTATCATTCGGTAGAAATTAAAACAAAAATAAAAAGAGATAGTGTCTGTCGCAGTCTCACACATGCAATATTTGAGGTTATTTCACTCACACACTTGAGTCGTGCGTTCCTTGTCCCTGCGCTTCCTCCCTCCTCTCATGGTTCTTCCCATATCGAGATAGCGATCTTTTTCAAGACATACAAAAATTAGTATATTACACGCCTAGGACGGGAAGAAGTTAACTTCAACGAAAATTTGCCTCCAGAGCGTAACGAGGGTTTCAAATTTTTGTCGAGGTTGACTTCTTTCCGTCTGTGGTGTGTTATCTTATTTTTTGCATCGAGGAAGCGGAAAACAGACATTTTTGACCCAAAAAAAGTGAGATTAGAAACGTCGTTTTTCGCTCCCTAGATGCAAAAAAATCAATTTTTCGTCTCAGAAAAAATAACTTCACTTCGCTTGGTTTGGAATGCATTTTTCCAGCATCCTTGTACACAAAAATACTATAAGCAGCACGCTCTGTTCGGGAGAAAATCTTTGTCGACATTAACTCTTTCCCACCCTAGATGCGTAATGTACTATATCCGAGTACTTCATATTCTTAAAAATTGAAGCAACTACTCTTTGCATTCCAGTCAAAGCATTCAATGTATGAAGGAGGTGTCAGAGGTGTGGCTGCTATGTGGTCGCCCAGATTACGAAGAATGGCAGAAGTTTCAACCAACTTGATGCATATGACAGATTGGTTACCAACTCTATACGCAGCTGCAGGAGGACAGGTGTCTGAACTTGATAATAAAATTGATGGCATCAACTTCTGGCCTCATTTCACCGAAGCTGCGGGTCCACCACGTAGATCCTTACTTCTTAATATTGACGCAAATGCGGGAATAGAAGGCGCTATCCTCAATCAATATAAGCTCTTGAGAGGAAATCATCAGGATGATCCAGTTCATGATTCTTATTCCTCTGTCAGTGGAAGAGAAGGTGTTCTAACTGCGTATGATTATGATATGGTACATAGAAGTGCTGTTGCATCAAGCATCGGTGCTTTTACACGTGTTCCATTGACTCAAACAAGTGTCATGACGCATATTCGAGAGAGGGCAAAAGTTATGTGGAGTAGAAATGAACAAATACCTCATCCATGTCAAAATGAAATGGAATGTCTATTTGATATATATAAAGATCCATGCGAAACCACCAACATCGCTAAACAGTATCCAAAAGTTCGTTATTTATTTAATCATTTATTTATAATAAGTGTAAGCCATAGCAAAATGGACCTTCTTTGAGAAAGATGCAGAATTTTTTTTACAGAGTTAAGGACTGCATGAAAAAATCTAGAAAAAATTGAGAAGATGCTCCAGCATGTTCACATTATTGGGCAATTTTTTCAATTCTTTCCGCAAAGGTCTTCACTCTTAAAAAAAAATCCTAGATTATTTTGCTCTGCAGGTTCATTTTACCCCAATTTCCCTCATTGTTTTTTGTTTTCATTATGATTAACGCATTTCTTAAATTATCTTAATAGATTGTAAAAGATATCGACATGATTTTGATGAGATATGGAAATGAGTCGTCAAAACAGAAGGATCTACCAACTGACTACAATGCTGATCCTCGTTTGCACAATAGTACATGGGTCCCATGGCAACATCCAAGCTGGACACAGACTCGTTATGCCTTCAATGCAGCAACTACAATAAGTACTTTGGCTGTTTGTGCACATATTGGAATGGTTCTTCTCATTGTAGGTCTAAGAGCATATATCTGACTCAAAGATAATTTTCCAGATACAAGTAGAAATCATACTGTTTTCTATTCGTCAGCTATAGATGTAACTTTGAATACAGCAAATCAGACTGTTCACATGTAGAATGTTAATCAGATGATCAAATTTGGGATAATCTTCATTCACAGGAAATAAGTCATAAGCTGTTATAATAGTCTCTTCTTTAGTGGATAATCACTTGTGAGATATGGTGGACATTTGAATCAGAAATCTCACAAAAATCTCTGAATCTTTTAATGATTCCTCAAATTTTGCAATTTTTGAAGTCTTGAAATCATCCACAAAACTAAAGAAATCGATGGAAATTTTATGAAATCATATCGTTACCTTAGAAAAGTGGCTTAAGTGTTATTCATAATCATAACACTTACGCCACTTTGTTCCTAAGGCAATGATATAAAAATAATTTTTTTTGAACATTATTTTAATCAAAATTTTTTTATATATCTTTGTTTCTCCCATGAACTGTTGAAGTCTGCTGATAATTCAAGAATCTCTGAATTTTTATAATTTAAAGTTCAGTAGATATAAATTTTACGAGTGATTATTCCCGTTGTCTGCTCTCCATTATTCTCTTATATATTGTCTGTCACCCTATTTATTCTTGTTATCAAAATGCGAATTCAAAAGTTATTTATCTACATCTAATCAAAGTAATTTATGTAAATAGACAATAATTATATTTACTTTTTAATTACTGATAAATTATTATAAAGTAATTGTTGAACAATGCTAATAATATCTCACGAGTTTATTGGCTCGAGTAAAAATTGTGTCAAGAAATGAACAACCACATTGAGATAAAGATATAAAAGTAAGTTGGAATGATAGTTGACGTAAGCAAGCAGATGCGAGGTGATCATGTACTGAATAAGTTTTCATTTATTTAATGTTGCGTTGTCTTCTATGTCAAGAGTAACTGTTCTTTTCAAGACCTTGAATCATGTAGAATTGCTGAATTTATAATTATATCATAAAAATTATTAAAATTATAAAAATGGTGAAAGTAATTAGTTTCTTCCCTATTGCTCAAGAAAGCATAACATAAACTTTTACTATTGTCGAGGTCATTGTTTTGCGTTCAACTACTAGAGGAAAAAAAAAGAAGCGTTTCAACAATCGCATTTGTTCAGTGTTAACAGTTGTCATCGAAATCTCTTCAGTATGCATGCCGCAAAGATGTCGAATACAATTAAAATTATTGTGTCAATCGCAATTATATTTACCATTTCTCTGTGTCTTTATGTATTAACAATGTTTCAACTGAATTATGTGGAAGCGTATACGGATAAAGAAAAGCCGCATATTATCGTTATGATTGCGGATGATATGGTAAGTATTTGAATTTCTTTGATAAGTCAAGAGATGATAAGAGCTGCATGTTTAAATGTTAAATTTCAAAATATTGACGAAATAGAAAATATAGAAAAGAAAAATATTATGACGTGAAAATCCGGTATAACGCGATAATTTATGAAAAAAAGGACATGATAAAGTGTTATAGTGAGAAAATATTTCAAACTTAAATAGAACAAAAATGATTTTTAAATAGGGATATTGTCAATCATATTTTTGAAGAATATACTGAGAACCAAAATGTTTGTTGCAAGAAAATTAAGTTAGTTGTAGAAAATTGAGGACAATTTTGTTACTAAAACATTTTCTTGCTACAAGAATTTTATTTTTATTTTTAAAAGGAGACGACAAGGCTGTGGAGTACACAAATGGCAATGAGGTTTTTTTTTGTAATCAGTACTTAGTACTGATTTGACTTTGTAATCGCATGTAAGAGTACTTATATGCTGGAGCCCGTAGCGCGTGCTATTGTTGAGAAAAAAAATTCTAAAGTTGAAAAAAGGAAATTTTTCGCTATGACCAATTTTGGATTTTTCCTATTTTTTTCTTCATCATTGATCAACAATCATCATATAGGAATCCGGAATTTGTCTGTGGTTAATATTCACAACTTTTAAAATATCAAAAATAATATGAAGAATTCAGGAAATACAAATTCTTTCATTCGTAACATTCGGAAAACCGCATTTCGATTTAAATACCCGACAGCCTTGTCGTCTTCTTGTCAGTATAATGTCTTTTATAGTAATACTTATGCACAATAATATTTTTTGCAGTAATACTTGTTGATCAGATTTTGGGGGCAATATAACTCTCGGAATATACACCTCCGAACAGAATTTCAAAGCACACACGGAGTTAAATTGACCCCACTCCATTTTCTAAGTGCTATATCTCTAAAACTATGCATTTTTTCGGAATTCATGTTATGAGGTTTTTTTTGTAGATAAAACAATGTATTTTCGAAATAGAATGATCGTTGGTTCGATTTAACTAGTTTTTGATGATGAAAAAATGAATTGAAATTGGACCTCTCTCCTGAAGTAGGTCAATTTGATTGAAAAAATCTATAAGTAGGGCCGGAGACTTAATTTTCAAAAACGCTCCATTGATCTCAAGTTTGATCTAGTAGAGAGTTGAAGCTGGGAATAAATAGGAATTGAATAATTCAAATGTTTAGGGCAGATACGTCAAGACATTGAATTTATTGGCAGATTAATCTGCGGCCCTAGCGGTTCCGAAAATGCGGAATAAACACCGTGTAAACACCGTTTGAGTGTAAAAACCGTGTTTACATGGAATTTATGCGGAATATATATTGTTTTTTTGTGCAAGATTTATGCTGTGTAAATTCTGTTTAAAAATTGTGTAAATCCCGTTTAAAAGCTGTTTAAAGTCCGTTTAAAAGCTGTTTAAACTCCGTTTAAACACTGTTTAAAGTCCGTTTAAAAACTGTTTAAAGTCCGTTTAAAAACTGTTTAAACTCCGTTTAAAAACTCTTTAAAGTCCGTTTAAAAGCTGTTTAAACTCCGTTTAAAAACTGTAAAAAAAACTGCACAAATAAACGGTTTAACCCCAGTTTAAACACCGAATTTGAACGGAAAAAATTCGGACTTTAAACCGCATTTTCGAAACCGCTGAGGGGGGGGGGGGGGGGAGGGATTGTGACAAACCGAATTGCATAAGAGATATACCTGAAATAAGGAAGGAAGAATAAAGTTTGTCACAATCCCCGCAGATTAACGTTCCAATAAATTCAATGTCTTGACGTATCTGTCATAAACATTCAAATTATTCGATACTAGATCAAACTTCAGATCAATGAGCCGTTTTCGAAAATCAAGTTTCCGACCGTACCTATAAGCGTTGGAGCCAAGTATTTCAAATCTTTCTATTCATTCCATCATGTTTTAGGGCAAAAATTTTTTTGAGGTCAAAACGACCCCCTTTGTACTCCGAGGGATAATATACCATAACATTCAAACGCGCTACTGTGACAAGAAATGTTTATTATCTTTTCTGGTCAAAAAAAATCCTTATTCTCTAACTGCTATTCTATTTTTACTCGTATCGATGAAAAAAAGCCTTATAAAATTTAGATTTTACTACAATTTTAAATTTTCATCACTCTCAATAATTCAAAGGGCTGGAATGACGTAAGTTTTCATGGTTCAAATGAAATTCCAACTCCAAATATTGACTCTCTGGCTTACAACGGTGTCATCCTCAACAATCACTATGTCCTGCCTATATGTACCCCTTCTCGAACAGCATTTTTCACAGGACGTTATCCTATTAGAGCAGGTATTACAATAATTGTAAGAAGTGTTATAAGGAAAACGGGGGCAAAATGGACCTGCTAGTCCAAATGATTTGGGATTTTTTTTGAGGAAGAAGGAGTCTCCGGAAAAATCTGAAAAAATTCAGCAACAAACTTCAAATGTTGGACCATCTACTCAAATTTTTTCAGATTTTTTTAAGAGGTCCTTCTAGTAAAAAAAAAAAAGTTCTGAGTCACACTGCCATGGAGGTCTATTTTGCCTCATTCTTCCCCATGTACAAGTGTTTCAATGTGAATTCTCATTCGAAAGGAATGCAAGGCTTTCCCCTGAGGGCAGGTGAAGCTCGTGGTATACCACTAGATACACTCCTACTTCCTGAATATCTCAGGAAATTAGGATACATTACACGATTAGTTGGTAAATGGCATCTTGGCTATCAGACTGATGAATACACACCAGCAAAACGTGGATTCGACACATTTTTCGGATACTACAATGGCTACATCACGTACTACAATCACACAATTACTCAATCCGTAAGTTTTCCACAAGTTTCATGGAAAATTAGGGCAAAATGGATTTTTCCATTGAGATGATTCGGGATTTTTTTTCAGAGGTAAAGACGGCTCGAAAAAATCTGAAAAAATTTGAGAACATGGTCCAATATGTGGAGCTTGTTGGTGAATTTTTTCAAATTTTTTCGTGGAGACCTTCACTGTTAAAAAAAATCCTGAATCTTCATTCACCTGCAGGTCCATTTTGCCTCAATTTCCCCGATTTATTAAAATCATGTAATTTCGTGAATGAAGCAGAATATATTTAATGTGCATGAGTAAAGGGACAAACTGGATACGATCTTCATCGTGATACTCCAATGAGCCTCGAGCCAGCACTACCAAATGATGAGAAATATGCAACAGATATTTTTACGGATGAAGCTGTTGAAATTATTCATCAACACAATAACAATCGTCCATTGTATCTCCAAATATCTCACGTGGCTCCACATGCTAGTGATGCTGATGAAACCCTGGAAACTCGAGATTTGAGTGAAGTTAACAAGACTTTTCATTATATTCAAGATTTAAAGCGCAGAAAATACGCAGGTAAACTTAAAGATTCGAAAATAAATGGAGGGGGGGGGGGGGGGAATGGACATTTCTATTAAACGCTCCGAGATAAAGATTTTCTAATGATTCCATTGGAAAACTGAAGACAATTTGTGGTGAAAAACAAGTGTCAAAATTAATTTTTTGAATTTTGGAAAATTTTGATTTTTTTGTCAAAATTTCTAAAATCGAAAATATTCATTTTTTCTCGCATATCTTTGGTTCTATTGGTGTTAGCGATCTGGGGTTGATTTTGAATGAAAAGTGAGCGCATTTCCCATCGATTTATGTAGATAAATTTTTTTAAATCAATTTTTCAACTATTTATAATCCAGTTTCCGGAAATCAGTTTTTGCTTGATATTCATTTAAAAAATCGAAATTTTTTCTCTAGAACTCTATCAATCGATGGGAAACGAGTTCACTTTTCATTTAAGGGGGGGGTAGGGTTAATTCGGTCAAAAAAAGGCATATTTTTATGAATTTTTATTGACGAAACAGTTAATATAAATGATGTTGTTCCCATGGGGTATTCTTAAGTCACATTTCAAGAAGACTCTGTGAAATTTTCGTGGAAAAATATAAAGATTTGAGCCAGTGGGAGCAACTCTTGTCAGGCGCCTCGGAAAAAAAGCGTTTTGCGGTGGACAGCGGAACTCAAGACTGGATCATCTAAAACGAAAAAAGCGAAGTGATTTCGTTTGTTTATAAGATTACCCAGGTAACCCTGTCGAGAAAATTTTTTTTTTCACATTTTTGGATTTTTGGTTGCACTTTAAAGTCAAAAACCCGATTTTTGACTAAAAAACCAACATTCAAGCTCCTATAAAAAATACTGAAAATAAAAAAAAATGAAAAAACTCGACAGCGTTACCTCGCTGAATATGTTTTAAAAAAGTGTGCAAAAAATCAAATCGATCGGCTCAGTAGATTCTGAGTGAGAGTGTCCACCGACTTTTAAAAAGCAAGTTGTGGGAAAATCGATTTTAAGTTTGAACTTAAATTTTGAAATTTAAACTTTTTACTTACATAGAGTCGTCAATTCCGCGTCCGCACAATATAAAACTATCATCAGAGGTGTCCAGAATACGTTTCCACTCTTGTCTATGGCTAACGCGACCTTCTTTGCTTGGAAGCGTAGTTTTGATTTGAGCTCGATTCTAAACCACTCATACTAAAAATGCTGTATTACCGTCAATTTTTCTCGGATCAACTTGAAATTTTCACAGAATATTCCTGAAATATGGTACTTTCACCTCAAAATTTTTCAAAAAATCGAGAAAAAAAAAATTAAATACCCTACCCCCCCCTTAAGAATAACCCCAGGTAGTTACAACCAATAGAACCGAAGATATCCCCGAAAAATTGAAATTTTCCAAAAACAAAAAGATTTTTCGCCTTCAAAATTTGACAAAAAAAATGGAATTTTTCAAAAATTCAAAAAAATTAATTCTAGTACATGATTTCCATCCGAAATTTCCTCAGTTTTCTCATGAAATCATCAAAAAAATCCTATCTCCCATATTCCCATTGATTTAGAGTGATTTTTATAATATAAAGCATCAAAACTAAGATGTGTCCCTTTCACTCCTTGTGTCCATTTTACCCCACCCTCCCCTAACACTAAAATTTCAAATTATTCAAAAGGTATGATGAGTGCTATGGACGAGTCTGTGGGTCGTGTGATGGAAGCCCTCAATTCGAAAAATCTCCTGAAGAATTCAATAATCATCTTCATGTCTGATAACGGCGCGCAAACATTTGGTATTCATGAGAATCATGGCTCCAACTATCCACTCCGTGGTGTAAGCAATCATTCAAAGATTCCCATAATTCTCATTCGATTAGATACCTCATAGATAACTCTTTTCTCTTTTTCCCAGCTCAAGCTCACGCTTTACGAAGGTGGTGTTCACGGTGTTGCTTGTATTTATTCGCCGCTAGTAAAAAATCCAGGGAGGATCGTTAACGACCTTGTTCATATGACTGATTGGCTGCCAACACTGTATGCTGCAGCAGGCGGTAGTGTCGTTGACCTTGGTACCATAGATGGTGTCAATCAGTGGCCAACGATAAGTCAAGGCAAGTACGGTAGAAGAGAAGCACTTCTCGTCAACATTGATGAAGCTGAGCATCTGGAAGCTGCCATTATGGGACAGTACAAACTATTGAAAGGTAAACAATGAATCCATTTAAATTAACGAACCGGTGAAACGTAACTATCGAATGAAACTGCGATATCTCGAATTTAAGGCGAGATATCGCATTTCGATTAATCGATTTTTAGAAAATTATCGATTGGAAGTTGCTGTTTTTAGAAGAAATGATTATCTTGACTGAAAACCAGAGAAACGGAACTATCGATTGATCTGCGATATCTCGAATTCAATGCGAGATATCGCATCGATTAATCGAAATTTTAAATCCCTTTGAACTGAAATAGATGATCCTCTCGAACTAAAGCAGGTGAAATGGAATTGATCGATTCAAAATTCGATTAATCAAATTTTGACATCGATTAATCGAAGTTTGACATCGATTAATCGAATTTTAACATCGATTAACCGAATTTTGACATCGATTATTCGAAGTTTGACATCGATTAATCGAATTTTAACATCGATTAACCGAATTTTGACATCGATTAATCGAATTTTGACATCGATTAATCGAAATTTTGAAATTAATCGATTGGAAGCTGATCCCCATATACTAAAAGAGGTGTTACGGAACTATCGAATTGCTAATGCGATATATCGAATGTAAATGCGATTAATCGAATATGTAAAAAAAATGACGATCGGAAGTTGCGGCAAGAAAAAATCCCACAGGCGCGCGCAGCGCGCCTTTAATTTAATTGCCATTATATTTGTGGAAGAAAAATTAATGAAGGCGCGCGTAGCGCGCTTTTATTTGCTAGTCCCCATATACTAAAAGAGGTGTTACGGAACTATCGAATTGCTAATGCGATATATCGAATGTAAATGCGATTAATCGAATATTTAAAAAAAATGACGATCGGAAGTTTCGGCAAGAAAAAATCCCACAGGCGCGCGCAGCGCGCCTTCAATTTAATTGCTATTAAAATTGCTATTATATTTGTGGAAGAAAAATTAATGAAGGCGCGCGTAGCGCGCTTTTATTTGCTAGTCCCTAAATACTAAAAGAGGTGTTACGGAACTATCGAATGCTATGCGAGATATCGCATCGATTAATCGAATATTTGAACAAATGATGATCGGAAGTTGTTTTAGCAAGAAAAGTTCCCACAGGCGCGCGCAGCGCGCCTTTAATTGCTATTCTTCTGCAGGAAAAAAATTAATGTAGGCGCGCGAAGCGCGCTTTTTTTTGCTTCCCTATATACTAAAAATGATGTTACGGAAGTTGTCGAATGCTATGCGATACATCGAATTTGAATGCGAGACATCGCATCGATTAATCGATTTTTGGAAAATGATCGATCCATCAAATTACATTAATTTCAATTCCCCCAAGCTAAAATCAGTGAAACAGAACTATTGAATGTGATTCGACATCTCAAATTTAATACGAGATATCGCATCGATCAATCGATATTTGAAAATGATCAATCCATCAAATTTTGAAAAAATTAACGTATTTAAAAAAAAAAAAATTCGGAAACTGATTAATGGATTAACGAATAATTCCAGGTGCAATACCACTCTACGACGGTTATTTCGGTTCAAACGTCAACGACAATGATCCCTCAGCCCCTCCCTACAACATCGACGCAGTAAGATCATCACAAACCAGTCTAGCCATTGCCGAAACAACGAAAAGCCTCATAACACCAAGTAGAATGCTTCAACTAAGAGCACGAAGCAAAATAACATGTAAAACTTTCACTGAATTTGCTAATTGCTCTCATCGCTGTCTATTCGATCTCGACGTTGATCCATGTGAGACAACTGATATCTCCATGCAACAGCCTGATGTAAGTAACCCTTTTGCTATTTCACGATAAAAAAAAAACCTGCTTTACAATGATTAATAGCCTTTCACCCTTCCTTTCGCAATATTTTTAGGTGTTGAGAAGACTGGAGAATTTCATAGACGGTTATCGCAGTGTTCTTTTGAATCAAACGAATTCGCCCGTTGATCCAAGATCATTTCCACGTTATTTCAACGGCACCTGGATGCCCTGGCTAAACATGCAACATCTAACATAGCTTATATCATTAGAATTATATTATGTTAAGTCAATACATGTTGTCGCCTTAGAAACAAAGTGGCGCAAGTGTAATCCCATAATTACAGTACTTACGCCACTCTGTTACTAAAGGCAACGCAATGTGTAAAAACTATTTGTTATTAATTTTTTTTTTCAATTGAAAATAAAATTTCTCAAACATTTATATAATTCAAATAAAAAAACAAGTGGATAAAAAAAAAATAACTATTTAATCTCAAATTTCGAAATTTTCGAGAAATCCTGATTTTTTCTATGCGACATATCGTATTATATGCATATATCCTCATATTAATCAAGAAACATCTTGATTTCGCAATAGTATTGCTTTCCATCTGATATAGCTTTTTCTGCTAATATTTCAGCAATATGCTTCCGAATGAAAGTGATACAACTTTTTTCAAACCATCATGAAAATATCAAATTTTGAAAAATTCATTAAAACGACAATAATTCGAGAAATAATCATGCAAATGAGCTCAAAATTGACAGGCATCTAACTGATACAACTCTCGAGATAATATATGAGTATAAATAACATCAGTTCAATAGTTTCCAGAAATTCCATTAAAAACTGATTTTCGAAAAATGGACATATCTCAAAAAGTATCGATCGAATTCTCTTCAAATAAAGCTTAAAAAATAGAGTTCGTCGAGAGGAAGTTTTCCACAAAATATGAAATTTTTCTATAAAACCGTTTTGCTATAATTGAGATCTTTATGCACATACAGACATACACACACACAGACATGCTCTAAAAATGTCATTTTCTCCCTATTTAAATCATTTGAAGTATCTTCTATTAAAAAAAAATTACAATCGAAAATTCTGATGATTACATAGCTTCCATTCGAAAGCAAAGAAAGAATGAAAAATGAAAAAAAACATGAAATAAATGAAAAAAAGTGAACTTATTCCAGCGAGAGTTTTGCTGCTGAGTTGGTCATTGTATTGACATTATGGAGATGAGAATCGCTTATCGTTAAGTTATAGTAGTACAGTTGATATGATTTTAATAACCATTCCCCTACCCTTAACTACAGTTCTCAGTACCCTTGAATGCCTCTGACTGTAGCACTTGGTGCATAAATTAATTACGTCTGTCGATTTTGTTACACAGAAAAAAAAAAAAAAAAAAAAAGAAATCTATTGAGGATTTCTTACAGAATGAAGTGTAACGTACAAATATGTCACACGCATTCTCAGCCATTTTCCGCAGATCGTTGGGTAATTTATTTTGCTACCCCCTCTGCTCTTCACCCGGGACTAATAGGTACCTTGAAAAAATTGAATTCGTGACGGTGATGCGTTTTATGTCGTTCTAGCCAATCCCAACATTCAGAATCATCTTCAAAACCGTTTGATCTAGATGATCCATTTTGTCAGTGGTTTATCATAATTTCTTTGTCTCTTTGTTCGGTTTAGGAAAATTATTCTTAAGGGCTAACGGAAGGACTTGTATATATATCACGATATATCGTGGTTCTAGAATGAAAAAGGCGTAACAAGATAGGAAATGTGTAGTTTTTACGCCTTTTTCATTCTAGGATGACGATATCATTGCCTTAGGAACAAAAGGGCGTAAGTGCTATGTATGAGCATAGCACTTACGCCCCTTTGTTGATAGGGCTACGATGTATTGAAGTTTTGAACTCGTTGTTTAACGATATTTATTAATATTTTTGATATGAAAAAGTGTCAATGACTAAGGGAAGAAGTTAGGAAGTTAATGCTTTTGTTATTTCATGAAAAAAATCATGATTGAGTGGGTCTGTCGTTAGCCCTTAAGGATGCCAGGGCGAGGTGGTCGGACATAACCTTAATTTTTTGTATAAAATTGTAAATAACCTCGTATACACAATAAAGTTCTAAAAATCATTTTCTCCATGTTTGAAGAATGTAATGAGGAACAAAATAAGCCGTAGAAACAAAAAATTGATTGAAAATTGAAAAATTGGCTGCATTTTTTACATTTTGTGAATTTTGAGAAATTTGAGATATGTAAAAAATTCAGCCAATTTTTCAATTTTCAATCAATTTTTTGTTTCTACGGCTTATTTTGTTCCTCATTACATTCTTCAAACATGGAGAAAATGATTTTTAGAACTTGATTGTGTATACGAAGTTATTTACAATTTTATACAAAAAATTAAGGTTATGTCCGACCACCTCGCCCTAACATCCTTAAGGTAGTATCCCAGAGTACGGTCGATAAAACAGAAAAAAATGAGGTTTTATAGGTTAGTTTCCAATTAATTGCTGATAATTCGGGAAAATGTGCTTGAATTTACTCGAAAAAAGTGATTTAACTATTCGAAAGTCATATCTTCAGCTCGTGAATATAATTTTTTTTTTCGAATTTTTTTTACATCAATCTCCTATCACTTGCATGAGATAGAGAGAGAGGCAAATAGTTACGACTACCTTCTAATTAAAATTTCTCAATAACTGTACGGTGAATTGAATATTTTTTTCTTCTATTATTTAGTTAAAATACTGTTCTCTTCGCCAATTGTTTTTAAATAATGGGTCAACCCTGTGGTTTTTTAGTAATTTCGTTATTTCCGTCCGATTTAGGGCGTTTCATCCCCACCACCGCTATTTTCAGTAACTTTGATAATTCATAGCTCATAAACTGCACGGTCAAAAATTATGAAAAAATTCAGAAAAATGTAAAAAAACATCATCTTTGATATATCATCAAAAAAATAAGGGGTCAACTGTACTCGAGTTCACCGAGATACTACCTTAAACTAAAATCCAACCGACTTCCGCACTCCTGCTCTTGTCTGTGTGTATGTATGTGTCACGCTTCATTTGACGAAATCGCGAGGCATTTACCATGAAATACTATATAGTATATGTGTTTGTGTGTGGACTCAGGGGGTTGTAGAAGCCCGTGAGGGTTGGGTAAGTCGCTTTTAATAGCCGACCAACTCGCAGCTGCCGTTCTCTGTTCGCGTTTCACTCTGCACTATACTCTCACCCTCCTCCCCTCTCCCCTTCCCTCTTCCACTAAAAATTTTGTTCCACTCTCTTCTTTTGGTACCTCCTCTCACCCCTTCGGAATGTTTGTCTGTGTCTTTGACGGTTTCTTTCTCGCCCAAGTTTGCATAAAGTTGCGCAAAAATAAGCAGATGAGAGAAGAATGTCCTAATCCATTGACACTGACTAATTGATCATCATTATCATTATTATTATTATTATATATTAATTATATTAATTGCTGGATAATCTTCGAGGGTTCTGACCTACTTGACGATTACTCAATAAACGAGCAAAAAATATATATTCAAACGCTCCACAACAGTGAACACTTATTATTATTATTATTATTATTTATTTGTAAATTGGATAGAATCATGAGAAAATTAACGAATTTATTATTTCGGTCAGTATAAATGGCTCGTTGATGACGAGGTTTTTTTCGTGGCTCGTCTCAAAAAAATGAAAATTGAGAGTAAGATGAAAAGGAAGACGAAGAAGAAGAGAAGGATGAATAAGAAGAAGAAGCAGCAGGTATGCTGGTATATACAACTACTTATTATGGGTTGGAATGGAGTGGAGTGAAGGTGCGGGATAAGTTTCGGCCGAAACTTAACGACGTAATGAACGTCTGACAGAGGATTATTTATCGGCAAATGGTGGGAGTGAAGGAAAAAGAATTGTGAATGAGGAAGGTGGAATAGAGAGAGAAAGAGAGAGAGGAGAGGGGGAATTGAAGGCAGAGGAGGAGGTGAAGAGGAGAAAAAAAAATTTGAGAAGAAGTAGGAGGCAAAAAAAAAAAGGTAAAATAAAGCTTTCGTATTGTGAACACGGATCGTACTAATTATCGATATGAATGGCTTTCTGGGGCGTAGAGTGACTCGAGCCGATTTGCTTTGTTCAGGAGAATAAGAGTGTAGGCAAGAGGATTCATCAATTTTCGAAATCTACACGGGTATACTACTCATAGTCTATTGAACTGGCCAATTTAAAAGTTTCAACGTTTTAGGAAGTTCTTTTTTCAATTGAATTGGATAAATTTTAAAGAATGTTATTTTTCGTCGATATGAACGGTAGAATCAAGGGGTGGAGGCGGAGATATTTTTCTTTTATGGTTTGCTAAGTCGGGATAATTAGACAACCGCAATTTCTTTGTTGAATTCAACACTTTTTTTTCTTCCTTTTTCAGGTTTGTGGTTTTGATGAGATAATAGAGGAAATAAAAGGATTTTTGTGGAAATCGGTTGGAATGAGGGGGAACGTTGGAGATATAGTTTTTTCGATGATTCCATTGAAAAGCTGAGGAAATTTGCAGTGGAAAAGACGTGTGGGAACTGATTTTTCCAATTTTTTCGGAAAATTTTCCAATTTTTTTGAAATTTTTTCTGTAATTTTTTAATTTTTTCCAGTTTTTTAGGGATATCACCCGTTCTATCGTTCGTAATGAATTGGGGTTAGTCTCAAATGAAAAGTCAGCTCTTCCTCCATCCATTTATGGGATTTTGAATTTTTCAAAATCGATCTTTCGAGTAAATTCACAAAAAAACTGATTTTTATGAAATAAGCTATAATTCAAGCTATATAATTCAAGAATTGATGAAAAAAAATTCAAAACAATAAAAAATTATGGGAAATGAGCTCACCCTCCATTTGAGATCGACCCCAAATCATTACGACCAATAGAACCAGAAATATCCTCGAAAGACTCAAAAAAGTGTAAAAACTCGAAAATCCCTCTTTCTCAGCCAAAAAATCGAACTTTCGAAAAACCGCTAAAAAAAAAATTTTGACGCATGTTTTCCACCGCAAATTTTCTCAGCTTTCCAATAACATCATCAAAAAAATTCTATCCCCAACCCTTTCCCTCAAAATCCCCATTTTACCCCATTCTTCCCTACAAAAGTTCTCCAAAAAATCTTCACCAAAAATTCCCATAAATTCCCTAAATGAACCCATAACAATCCGCCAATAAAAAGATTTAAAAACCTCCTCAAAATAAAGTTGTCAAGGTAGCCGATCACACAGTGGGTATCATTTTTTTCTCTTGAATAAGCAATAGAAATAAAATAATTAGTGAAGATTCAACGTGTGGGGTTGGATTTCCACCTATTTGGCTCCCCTGCGGTAGAGTAGGAGGTGCATTTCGGTTAAAAAAAAAAACCCTAAAAAAAAAAGGAAAAAACGTGAATGAATCAAGAGAGAATGGATGACAGATGGTTATTGGATAGTTGGTTGGATTGAGTGAGAATTGGTGGGGATGAATTTCGGACCCTCCTTCATTCTTCCACCATCTCCATCTTCTTATACCTTTACCATCTCCACTGGTGTTGTTTCGGTGACTTTGGGAACATTGGAAACCTTGTCAGTATGTATCCTGCTGCCTCTCTCTATATACCCGTGTATACGTACTTTTCTATCACAAGGAATTGTCCTTGCGCCGACTCTATAGGCAGTGAAGCGCGGCGCATCCCACTACTGGGCATCAAAATCGCTTGAAAGTACCATACCAACCACCATTACAAACTAGTTTCTCACCCGGGTGGGTGAGACAGTTCACTTTTCGGACACCTGTAACTCTTAAAAAGGGGGCCGGCCTCCCTTTCCGAATGAGTGAGTTTTTTTTTCATTCTTGGATCCTTTGGACTGCCGCTAAAACTCCATTCAAACTAGTCTGAAACAACGCGCCAATGTAGAATCATCGAATTTCCTTGAATTTCCGGGGAAATTTTAATTTTTTGAACATGTTGAGATCGTTATGATCATGTGACAGTGATGAAAGATGGACAGATAGGTTTAATCCCTTGGAAAGTGTTGGGAATTGCTTAAAAAGTGATAGTAATAGTAAATTGACTCAAAAATGTGCTGAGGACATATGAGAACATAATCAGCAAGTTCTCCAAAATCCTGGATACAAGGATGTAAGTTCTCTCATCATCAATTTTTTTTGAGAGAGAAACTGCGAAAAAAAAGAAAGAAATGACAAAGACTTTGAAAATGCATGTGGAGTGCAGGAAGACAACGTGGCTCGTGATTATTCTAATTTTATTCTTGTCTGTTGATGGAGGAACGAGCATCAAGTGGCTGTAAGTAAATGTAACGTGATAAAAAAATTTTGAAAAAAAATTTCAATTAACTGATATGCCCCGAACTAGATAACGAGTATTTCCCATCTCGCACATGCTGCGATACGAGTTTCTCTCTCTTATTTTTGATTAATGTGCACGATTTTAATAAGGAACAAATAGAAGGATTTTAAATCCACGGGCGATCCCTCCTTCCATATTATCCCGCAGGTAGACAGATTAACAAATAAATATGTGGATAACATATGTATGAGAATAATACGTTATTATATTTTGTTTTATGATTTTAAAATGAGATATATAGACAGATACATACATGCATTGCAATGTTGAGATTGTATGCCAGAGAAGTCGAGTACAGTTAGACACTCGTTTTTTTTATGCCTTATCAAAGATGATGTTTTTTTACATTTTTCTGGATTTTTTCATAATTTTTGTCTGTGCAGTTTATGAGATATGAATTATCAAAGTTACTGAAAATACCGGTGATGGGGATGAAACGCACTAAATCGGACGAAAATAACGAAATTACTAAAAAATCACAGGGTTGACCCATCATTTAAAAACAATTGGCGAAGAGAACAACATTTTAACTAAATAATAGAAGAAAAAAATATTCAATTCACCGTATAGTTATTGAGAAATTTTAATTAGAAGGTAGTCGTAACTATTTGCCTCTCTCTCTGTCTCATGGCTGTGATAGGAGATTGATGTAAAAGAAATTCGAGAAAAAAAAATTATATTCACAAGCTGAAGATATGACTTACGAATAGTTTAATCACTTTTTCGGGTGAATTAAAGCACGTTTTCCCGAATTATCAGCAATTAATTGGAAACTAACCTACAAATTGTCATTTTTTATGTTTTATCAACCGTACTCTGGGATACTACCTTAAAATCAATAATTTTGCATCGATTGTCTTCCAATTAGATAATAGTATATTTCGATACATGAGTGGAAAAATCCCATCGCACACTTATCAAAAAAAATTCTGTTCACTAGTGAAGAAAAAGGCACTTTTCAGCACGAGGCGATCGAAATTAGTACATTACCTAACAAGTGCGGTAAAGTATTTTCTGACGAGTGTGAAAATACTTTACCGCACCTGCAAAATACACTTTTTTTATGTTCAACGTGTGAAAAGTGTTACTGACCGTACGCGTAGCGTGCGAAAAAAGCACTTTTCGACACGAGGTGAACGAAAAGACGGGAGGCGGGGGAAAAAGCACTTTTCGGCACGAGGTGAACGTAGCAGCAGTGTCAAAAAATTATCTTTATATCGACTACGCACTAATCCCGTCAAGAATCTAACTAATCTTGATTAAAGCGTGTGAAATGTCTTTTTTTTTGACAATTATTCAGCATTTAAATTTGATTACTCCAACGTCCCATGACCCATACATCTAAAAATACTTAATTTTTTTTTCTCTTCACGTCTAATGGGGTTGGAAGGTAAAGCGTGCGTTCAATGTAATTATTGCGAGATTTCAGGAGGTGAGTTTGATCGTTTTGCGGGGGTTAAAGGCGCGGGGAAATGATGAATGAAGGAGCGATGGTTGTTTTGCGTGCAGATAGGCGAAAACCCCGGAGGAACCTGAAAATGTACAAGCTACTTGGAATTTGTTTCTGGAAAGGGCTGAGGGATTGTACAAACCCAGAAGGCGAACAGAGATTGCAGATGGAAAGGGGAAGGGGGGGCTTGTACATATTACCTCAAGATAGTGATTTATAAAGGCTCTTTTCACGGCGAGTGATGCTTCCTTTTTCCCCTCATCTTTATATACTTTTTTAATTACAACTCCACACCCCTTTCAATGAATCATTGTCCTTTTTTTTTTGTTTTCTTCTTTCTTTTTTTTTTTTCAATTTCCTCAACTTCCTTAATTGTCTTTGGATCATCACTTATGTTCATATCAATTTCCAACAAATTTCCACTTTTTTTTTTTTTTTTTTTTTCGTTTCGAGGCGAGAATGCTCGTGCTTGTGCTCGACGAGACGCTCCATTCGTGTTAATAGCTAGTAAATGATTATCCATGGATATAAATATACGACTTTACGATCCTTTTCCATATTTCATATTATGTAAATGATATTTCCATCGTTTGACAAGCAATTTTGAAATTTTTTCAAGAATTTTGAAGAAATTAAAAGAGATTAAATTTGTTAATTCATTGGACAATAAAATAAAATGAAAAAGAAAAAAAAATTATAATTGAAAAAAAAGAAAAAAAAAATTAATCCCATTGTAAAATTGTATTGAAGCTGATTGTTTCTTCCGCGTATCATGCGGATGATCTACTTGGACTGGTTTCTTCAGCTCTTGTTTATTCCATACATATTTATAGTGCGTGCATGAGATTGGTGCACGAAAGGAGTTTATAATGGGCTAAAATACTGGATTCCAGGACGAATTTAAGCGTGAATAAAATTTCCGGTTTAGTCTCTATAATTATCATCAATTTAATTACATATTTGTTAAATTTACGATTAATAGTTGTCAATAAAAATAAAAAAAAATGATTCAACTTGGAAAATTATCGTGTTAATTATGATTTAATATTGGGGATGGTGGGATAAAATGGATACAAGGGGTAAAACGGGCATGTGCTTGAAATTGATGGAAATATTGGAGATAGATTTTTTCTGATGATTTTATTGGAAAGCTCAGGAAATTTATCATATGTCAGAAGGTATTTTTTGAGATTTTTCAAAAATTGCATTTTTTGTGAGAGATTTGAAGATGAAATCCTTCTGTTTTTGAAAAATTTCAGGTTTTCGGGAATATCTCTGGTTTTATTGGTCTGAGCAACCTGGGGTTGATCTTGAATGGAAGGTGAGCTCATTTCCCATCGATTTATGTGGTTAGAAAAAAAATGAATTTTTCCAATACTTATGAGGCAAAAACTGATTTTCAGAAAATGGCCTATAAATATTTGAAAAATTGATAAAAAAAAATTTGAACCACATGAATCGATGAGAAATGAGCTCACCTTTCATTTGAGATCAACCCCAGGTCGCTGCGACCAACAGAACCGGAGATATCATCGAAAAAGTGAATTTTTTCGATTTTCAAAAGAAGTACCCCTTCAGAATTGGTGACACGACAGTTCATTCTTGGACAAATAATCCGCGACATTTCATCCGTGCCATTTCATCCAGGCGACATTTCAATTACCGACAAGTTATTCATCGACAATATCTCTTCACGATAATTCATCCAACACAGAGAAAAATGTTTTCTTAATTTAAGAATGTGCAGTCACTTAATTTAAGAATGTGCAGGTCACTTAAATTAAGAAAGAAAAAGTCACTTGATTTAAGTGAATTTTACTTTCTTAAATTTAGAAAGAAAAAGTCACTTGATTTAAGTGAGAAAACGCACTTGATTTAAGTGAGTTTTACTTTCTTAAATTAAAAAAGACAAAGTCACTTGATTTAAGTGAGAAAAGTCACTTGATTTCAGTGAGAAAACGCACTTGATTTAAGTGAATTCTACTTTCTTAAATTTAGAAAGAAAAAGTCACTCGATTTAAGTGAGAAGAGTCACTTAATTTAAGTGACCTGCACATTCTTAAATTAAGTGACTGCACATTCTTAAATTGAGGAAACATTTTTCTCTGTGAAGTGACATTTGATCCCAAAGATGTCCTCGAAAGTAATTATTGAATTTCGGTGATATGGGATCGTTCATCGACTTCATTATTCATTTTGTAATGTGGGTACATGTAGAATTTGCCCAAAAAAGTAAAATTTTCAAAAAAATAATTCAGACACATGTTTTCCACCCAAAAATTTCTCAGCTTTCCAATAGAATCATTAGAAAATGTCTATTTTGAACCGTTTAATTCAAATATCCATTTTACCCCATCTTCCCCTAATTAAGTAATAAATGGATCATTTATTGAATGACCTAAAATAATTTAATACCCTGCGGTAAAATTGAATTCCGCACATGGATAAGAGCAATTCATATATCATATCATTTTGATAGGGTCATTTGAGTTGGAACAGTCGGCTATATTCTGGGGTTGGTACTCCAGTCATTCATTCGGCTCTCTCGGGTTATACGTCTAGACATTTACTGTGGCCATTTCAACACTCTAGGTGTTTATAGTTACAATAGGTGCTTTATTCCCGTGAATTTTGATGCCCTATAATTCTCCGCATACGTCCATATATCTTTGATTCTCAAGCGCCAAATGATATTCATTGAACATCGCCAATAAACTGCATTTTTATGATTATTGCCTGTCTTTTAATCGCTTTATCTTTCCATTATGTTCAGGGCACTGGGAAAGAGGAGCGATGCTCGAATTTGGACGAGGGAAGCTTGCACGGCAGCGAGGAGCTCGGGACTTTTGGAGCGAAAACAGGCGCGAGCTTGCCGTGCTGCTCCAGATGTTATGCCTAGTCTGGTTCAGGCAGCAAGAGACACAGCAAATGTCTGCCAGCAAGCATTCAAAAATCGTCGATGGAACTGCAGTAGCATTGAGAATGCACCGTATTATACACCTGATCTACTCTCAGGTAGATTTTTTGGAAATTAAGTTATTTTATTTTTGATTGGGGGAAGGTGGAGTGAAATGGATGGTTCAAGATAGAGATTTTCTGATGATTCTATTGAAAAGCTGAGAAAATTTTAGGTGGAGTATATGTGTCAAAATTAATTTTTTGAAATTTTTTTGAAAATTTGATCTTCTTGGACATGTTTTGAAGGGGTACTCCTTTCGGAAATCGAAAAAATTCACTGATTCGGCAATATCTTCGGTTCTGTTGGTCGTAGCGACCTGGGGTTCATCTCAAATGAAAGGTGAGCTCATTTCTCATCGATTCATGTGGTTCGAATTTTTTTTTATCAATTTTTGAAATTCTTATATGCCAATTTCTGAAAATAAGTTTTTGCCCTATAAGTACTTGAAAAATTGATAATTTTTTTTCAAATCACATAAATCAATGGAAAATGAGCTCACTTTCCATTCAAGATCACTCCCAAGTCGCTATGACCAATAGAAACAGAGATATTCCCGAAAACCTTAAATTTTCCAAAAACAGAAAAATTTTACCTTCAAATCTCCCGCAAAAAATTGAATTTTCAAAAAATTAAAAAAAAAAAACTTCTGACATATGATTTTCATGGGAAATTTTCTCAGCTTTCCAATGGAATCATCAGAAAAAACCCATCCCCAATATTTCCCCATTATTTGACCCCCTGCATCAATTTTACCCCACCTTTTCCCATTAAAATTAGTAAAAAAGTGTAAAAACAAAGGAGACCTTGGTAAATGTCCTTTTCTCCTCTACATCGTTATAGCAACTGAACAGTATCATGATTTCATTATGGGGCGGAGCCGATAACTCACGATGAGCAATCCAGCTCTGAGTATTTCCTTTCAGAATGAGAGAAAAAGGATAAAGAATCATATTTGTATGTATGGCGAGACTGAAACAAGGTGGATAAATAAAGATGGAAAGGAAAAGAAAAAAAAAGAGACACAGAGAGCAAGAAGAAGAAGATGAAAAAGAATAAAAGTGAGGTGGAAGAGGTTGGCCATTGAATGGGAAGACCCCGAAGCGACTGCGTAATTAGAGGCTATTACCAAACGAAAAAGATTAGGCGTTCACTCGCCAAACTGGCTTCCCTGCTTTTCGTTTTCTTTTTCATTTGATTCTTTTTCCTGGATGGTGTATAGACATGTTTCTAGGTGCTTACGATGTATTTCTCTCTTTTACTGACTAATTAGTACTTCCAACGTAAATTCAAGATTGTACTGGCAATGAAGCAGCAGGATACTCTTCTGCTCATTTTTGTGCATCAAAATGATGATGATGATGACAATGTCAATGACGATGACGTAACGATGACGCCCAAAAAATTCTGATATAGTCGCTAAACAACCAAAGTCTATAAATATTGGAAAATGGAACTGTTTTTATCATAAAAACGTTAAAAATGACGTTTGATGTTCGAAATTCGACTAATTGAATTTACAATAAATTGAAGAGACGGTCATAATTAAGAGTCCTAATTCGGATATTCTGCTTCAGAAATAATTAAACAGGGCAAAATATTATTTTAAAAGAACAATTAGGAAGTTTTTTATTAGAACTTCGTTCCACAATATTCATCAACTTCGGTTGCTTAGCAACTTTACTAGACTTTTTTAGACGTAGAATTCCACCGCCCTAATGATGACAATGGCAATAACGATCATCATCATGATTTTTCCGCACGCCGTGCAAAAAATGCCCACTTTCCACACGTTGTACATTAAAAAAAAAAACCGTACGGTAAAGAATTTTAGACACGTGTGATTAAAAACCTCGCTTCTGGCTCATTTTGCAGCTTTACACTCGTCCGAAAAGTACTTTACCGCACTTGTTAGGTAATATACTAATGAATGGGCGAGTGTAACTTTGTAACTCGTGATTTGGTAGAATATGATTGATAGGAAATCATAATTCATATCAAATATTGTTATTAAAGGATGAGATTAACTAAAGAAACCAAACATATTTTCACAATGGTTATAACATATTCATAATACTATTGATGATTTTGATGTAATTGACAGGAACGAGAGAACAAGCATTTGTATACGCAATGTCAGCAGCAGCAGCAGTTTGGAGGCTGGCACGTGGCTGTGCCCTAGGAAATTTGGCAGCTTGTTCATGTGCAACACCTCCAAGAAGAGAGCCACCCTCGCCATCAGCACTGACTGCATCAAGTTCATTTACAACAAAGTCAGTATCATTCGATGCCATGACTGCACGTAACTCCTTCAAATGGGGCGGTTGTGGCGATGACGTTAGATCAGCATCAAGAATGGCCAAGCGATTTTTGCAGGGTTCAAGTCCAACTGGAACTGGCTCAACGGCAAAATTTATGCACGCTGTTAATATGCACAATAATCGAGCTGGTCGAAGGGTAAAAATAGCCCCCCTTTTTTTTTTAGCATGTCTTGTGTAATGCAAATGAAGCATTCTTCCATTGAATTTGACTAATTTACCTTTTTTTTTTCTTTCTTCAACAGGCCGTTGAACAATCACTGACTCTAGAATGCAAGTGTCATGGTGTATCTGGCTCTTGTAGTTTACGTACATGTTGGCGTGGTCTTGATTCAAAAGGACCATCGGCTGCTGGTGCTAGATTATTTCGTAAATATGCAACAGCCGCTGAGGTCAGACCAAAATCTGGAAGCCGTTTACCACCTCTCTATCATCACGACAATTTGTTATATACAACGAAAAGTCCAGATTACTGCATGCCAGACAAAAAACATGGAAGCTTAGGAACAATTGGGAGGTGAGCCGGATTAGTATTTATCAAAAAATATATAGATATATATATGTATGTATATAGAGAGTGTGTGTGGCCATGAACTGCCTTGAACCACGATGTGGAATTTGTTGATACATATTTTTCCAAGAGGATTAAGCCTCAAATGTACATGAATGTCGTTTGGATAAGTATAAAAAATTCAAACTCATTGGAGAAGAATTTTTTTTTTCAATTTTTTTTTATTAAATGTAAATTAAAACTGTTAATCTACACTGACAAGTTGGACATGAAGAGAAAATTGCTTATTTTCCTATCACTTTCTTCGTGTACATAATATCCCTTCGAATAATGCCCTCGGGAGAAATGCAATATTTATCTCGAGTGTTAATGATATATTCCACTTCATTTCAAAAGGTGGTTTTTTTTTGTCGGTCTGTCGCCTCTGGGGATAACTACACTTCTCACGTATCGCTTCTTCGCATGTGCAGTTATGAAAGAGAATAAAAAAAGAAAAAGAAACCTCGAGCAATAGAGATTTCTTTCTTTCTACTTGTCTTGTGGGAATTATTTTTTCCCGAATTAAGATAAATACAGATAAAAATGAGGATTTGCAGGGTTGTTTCCAATTAATTGCTGATAATTCGGGAAAATGTGCTTCAATTTACCCGAAAAAGTGATTAAACTATTCGAAAGTCATATCTTCAGCTTGTGAATATAATTTTTTTTTCTCGAATTTTTTTTACATCAATCTCCTATCACATGCATGAGATAGAGAGAGAGGCAAATAGTTACGACTACCTTCTAATTAAAATTTCTCAATAACTATACGGTGAATTGAATATTTTTTTCTTCTATTATTTAGTTAAAATGCTGTTATCTTCGCCAATTGTTTTTAAATAATGGGTCAACCCTGTGGTTTTTTAGTAATTTCGTTATTTCCGTTCGATTTAGGGCGTTTCATCCCCACCACCGCTATTTTCAGTAACTTTGATAATTCATATCTCATTAACTGCACGGTCAAAAATTATGAAGAAATTCAGAAAAATGTAATGAAATATCATCTTTGATATGGCATTAAACAAATAAGGGGTCAACTGTATTGAGTTCACTGAGATACTACCTAAAAAATAATCATACTGAAATTAGCACACATCTGACAATTTTCATTTTTTTGGAATAATTTATCTGTTCAAAGAAAAAAAATCTAGAAAATTGTCAGATTTGTACTATTTTTAGTGTCATTAAAAATAATATTAATAAAGAAATTCCCAAATTTCAGGCAATGTAATGGCAACAGTTCCGGTTACGAAGGCTGCGAATATCTGTGCTGTGGACGTGGACACGTGACAAAAACGCGCGAAATTCTCGAAAGGTGTGAGTGCAAATACATAAGCTGTTGTTACAGTGTAACGTGTAAAACATGCCGAAACATTATAACTACATTTGAGTGCAATTAAATTTTTGGTGGTCCTTCCAATCGAAATTACGATTACAAGATGAATCGAAAACGAAAAAAAACAAGCAACACTTCTCTTTATTTATTATCTTATTAATTTCTCATTTCTTTAATATCATTTGAAATGCTATAAATGATGTAAAATTTGAAGAAAAAAAATGCACTCACTCATATCGTACTTTACCAAATTGTTATTTATCATGCGATTCAAAGAGAAATGATATTTATTAATTCAGTATTCCTTCACGATTTGTGCTAAAAGTCATTTATCTACGAGCGCATATTTATGATAGATTAGATATTTACCTTTGCAAGAAGTATGTAGCACGTTGTAAATATGATATATCTTGATGTACGATTAAAAAATGAAAAAAAAAATCCTTGCAATTAGCTAATAAATGTCGTAATAAAATTATTGTGAATCTGCTGCTGAAGCTGGATTATCCTCTTTAATATTGAGATCCTCGATGAAATTATGCCAATTAACTGCAGGATAATGATCATCATCATCAGAATTTAGTGAGTTTAGAGCTTTTAGAGGAACCGGTGCAATTGGAGGTACTGGATTTATCTTGACATTCATGAATTCTAATAAATCGCAGCAATCAATCTTTCCTTCGGCATTTCTCTGCAGACTGTAAGCGTAAGAAAATAAGTTTTTTACATCAATAAATGTCATAATCGAGCCTTATATAATAAATATCGTCACTTCAGAAACAAAGGGGCTCAAGTACTCTGCATAAGCATAACACTTATGCCCTTTTGTTCTTAAAGACAACCATATGCATCATAACATGGAATGATAAAAGTGATTTACTGATTGAGCAGACAATGGAGCAACTCTGGATCTATCGGAAGCCTACAGCCACGAAGAAGTGTGTAGACTTCATTTGGTAATAAGTATCCCGTCTGTGAAGTGTCCCAATGATTGATGTCCTCAGCAAGACGATCCAAATCATTCCAGAGAAAACGATTAAGCTCAGCGTGTATGAGGCTCCTATTAATCATAAGATAAGTTTAAAAGTGGGAGGAAAATGGACCTGTTAGAGAAAATGATTTGGGATTTTTTTTAAAAGTGAAGGGCTTTATCAAAAAATCTGAAAAAATTCAACAACACGCGGGAGATATTGGAGCATCTTCTCAAATTTTTTCAGATTTTTTCATCACGTCCTTCACTAGAAAAAAAATTCCTGGATGATTATGCTCGAAAGGTCCATTTTGCCCCATGTTTCATGTACCTCAAATAGTCACGAGTATTACGCTGCTGATTTCTCTGCAGTGCATATCGTCGAGCAATCGTAATTATTTCATGCTCAACAATGCCATTCATCAGATACTTATTCAAAGCCTCTTTCAACTTATCGTAGGACATAACTCGTACTCCATCAGCTCCTATGATTGGACAATACTCCTCGAGAAATTGTCCATAAACTGGTTTTAGTGCTTCCCTTATTTTGCTCATGATCAGGGTTACATTTGATCTTGGAAATTTATCGCAATGGAGCTCCATATAACGAAGAGTGTAATTGTCAGCAGCTGTTAATTCAAATTCGAATCCGGAGAGATTGACGGAAGCACCAATGTAAAAGTCGTGGGGTTCGTAGTATTTTGGTTTTTGACTGGAATAGATGTCCTGTCCGGGAAGGGGTACTTGCGTTCGCTTTTGGAAGAGGCAACTGGTGAAACCTGTGTTTCGGGTGGCTCCTTCGAAGACTGATAATGTATTGTCCATGAGGAAAATACGGATAACAAAGCTGCGATGGCGATTTTCGGGGATTTTTGATATCATTCGAGCTCGAAAACTGAGGACTTTACTGTCGTATCCCTGTCTGGAAAGAGATTTTCATTTAAAATGACACTAAGAATAGGCGATAATTTGAAACTTGATGGTATTTCGTTATTCTTAAGGTAGTATCCCAGCGTACGGTCGATAAAACAGAAAAAATGAGGATTCGTAGGTTTGTTCCCAATTAATTGCTGATAATTCGGGAAAACGTGCTTTAATTCACCCGAAAAAGTGATTAAACTATTCGAAAGTCATATCTTCAGCTTGTGAATATAATTTTTTTTTCTCGAATTTCTTTTACATCAATCTCCTATCACATGCGTGAGATAAAGAGAGAGGCAAATAGTTACGACTACCTTCTAATTAAAATTTCTCAATAACTATACGGTGAATTGAGTATTTTTTTCTTCTATTATTTAGTTAAAATGCTGTTCTATTCGCCAATTGTTTTTAAATAATGGGTCAACCCTGTGGTTTTTTAGTAATTTCGTTACTTCCGTCCGATTTAGGGCATTTCATCCCCACCACCGCTATTTTCAGTAACTTTGATAATTCATATCTCATAAACTGGACGGTCAAAAATTATGAAAAAATTCAGGAAAACGTAAAAAACCATCATTTTTGATGTAGCATCAAAAAAATAAGGGTTTAACTGTACTCGAAATCACTCGGATACTACCTTAATTTAAAATACTTATTTTTTTTTTCATATTCAAAAATTTACTTGTCATATTCTGCAAATCTGACGTAATCAATTTTCGGTGGTTTTGGCACAATGCTAAAACAATTCCCAAGTGAATCATCGTAAGAGCCGTAACCATTGTACGGCGGTGGTTTATATTGTTCACTGGTATTAAAGCAATCAGACCTTGCTTTTGGTTTTTCAAGGGGTTCAAACTCTTCAATGCCGTATTTAGTCCTTGAACAAGTCAAAAAATTCATGAATGGAGATTATTGAGTCACTGAGCACACTGAATAGCTCTTTAGAATCTAAAAGTTTAGAGATGAGTGTACCTATAATACTCTTTTGTTGATGAATCAAGGTCAGTGATGACGACCTCTCGACCAAATACATTAATCCTTGTTCCAATAGTGAGATCACTGTCCTTATAGCACTCGCGGGTAGTTTTACCGGTATTTAGTGCATCGGGAATGAAGTAACTGTGTGATCCACTGTCGCCAAGGACATTTAGAACAGTGAATGGGTCGTTGGAACCGATGGGCTCAATTGCTGTGAAGAACTTTGAGGAAAAAATATATCAGTGAAGCTAGTCGTAAATATATTCGTAGAATTTTCACGCTTTTTGGGCTTTATGTCAATGATGAGATCCACAGCATTTACTCATTTTCACTGATTTAAGGGTATTTCTCGTAATAGAAATGTTCATCTCCGTTTTTATTCGAAGAGATTTTATAAAATGGGAAAAACAAGATTGGCTGACAAAAAAATCGATGTTTTTACGTATCTTAGATTAACGCACTGGAGAGACTATGAAGGATTAATTTCATAAGTCCGTTCCCATGGCGAATTGAGAGACAATCCTTCTTAGAATAAAAGGCAGAGGTATCTGGAAGCCATAGGAACTGGAAATTTAAGGGATGTCATATTTGGAGGGAAGATAGGATTTTTTTAATTTTAGAATTTCTCATTTTTTGCGTATTTTTTTTTCATTATTTCTTTGGTAATCGGCCAATTTGTCAGTATTTTTTTCCGTCTCCCAAATTTCCGGTTCCGAGGGCTCCTCAATGTCCTCGTCTTGCACCACAACAAAAAATTGCCCCTCAATTCGCCATAGGGCTGGACTTATAGAAAAAAATATATAAAAAGTGAGAAATTTTAAACTTTAAATGATCCTATTTTCCCTCCGAATATAAGGTCCCTCAAATTTCCGGTGCCTAGACCTTCTAAATACTTTTGTCCTATACCCTAAAAAGGATTGTCTCTCAATTCGCCATAGGACCGGACTTGGAAAATAAAAAATGCAAAAAATGAGGAATTTGTAACTTTAAAAAATTCTATCTTCCCTCCGAATATGACGTCCCTCAAATTTCCGGTTCCAAAGGCTCCCCAATATCATCGTCTTGTACTACAAAAAAAATCGTCTCTCAATTCACCATAGGGACGGACTCATAAAATTAATCCTTCACAGTCTCTCCAGTACGTTAATCCAAGATACATAAAAACATGGATTTTTTTGTCAGCCAATCTTGTTTTTTCTATTTTATAAAATCTCTTCGAATAGAAACGGAGATGAACGGTTTTTATTACGAGAAATACCCTTAAATCAGTGAAAATGAGTAAATGCTGTGGGTCTCATCATTGAGATGAGGCCCATAACACACGAAAATTCTACGGATATTTTCACAGCTAGCTTCAGCGACATGAGAAAATGCGAAATTATTGACAGGAAAAAGATTTTCTCAATTTACTCTATAAGGAAAAGCATGATGAATTACTTTAGGTATCTGCATTCTCTTCAAGAACATGGAATTGTTCCCTCTGCCTGAATTTTTTGGCAGAATTTCTTTAATTTCTATTGTATCATCGGCTAGATAATATCGGAGTTCTAGATCATGAACAACACCGTATTCAGATTCTCTGTCATCCCAGTATCCATTGAACTTCAATACTTTTCTGTCGTATTTCAGGAACTTCTCGAGTGTGTCTACTTTGCGATTGGGCTTTTTGGGAAATGTTGGCTGGAATTTTTTCATGATGAGATCAATTTAACTGAACGAAGGAATTATTTGTTGATTAAAGGGTTACACCACTGTAGAATTTTCAAAAAAATCGATTTTTCTTTGGTTCAAAAAATACTTTGAACCTTCCAGAATATGGGCGGGAAAATTTATGACCTGAATCCCATTTTTTCTAATGAAATTTTGAACTTTTCCACAAGCATTTCTTCATATTTATAGGACATGTCAAAACTTTAATCGTGTTTTTCTCGAAACCGGATTTTTCAAATTGGCACGCAGCATAACTCCAATAATTTTCATCATTTTCATTTGAATTCTTGACAGTATCTTGAAAACAACATTTCGAAGAGAAGTACGTAGGGGATTTTCAAAAAGTTAATTTGCACATTTTGTATTAATAAAAGATTACCGGTTTTTTTTTGTCGAAAATTGAACGTTTTCATTCAAATGCTCGGCAACCACACAAAAAACAATATTTTTGAAATCCCCTACGTATTTCTCTAGCTATGTGCATGTAGATCAAGCCAATTTTTTTTTTTAATTGAAATTTGCATCAGTTACACTGCGTGCCACAGAGTGCTTCAAACTCGAGGATCCTCGCAAGAATGGCTCCGGTGTCGTCATTTTCCAATATTTTTTGATGAATTTCTCTTTTGAAGACTCAAATACATGCTCAATGACTCCCTCAAATATTATTATTCCATTGCCTTTTTTTCCAACCAAAAAATCTCCAAAAACGCTTTTTTAGAGGCTTCTACAGTGATATCACCCCTCAAAACATCAAGCTCACCACATTCCTCCTCTGCATATAAGAATCCCCAGGAAATTCAATAGGATCAGGCACGGCAATTCCCATTCGATTAAGAAAAATTCTAGTAAACTTGTCGCAATCAATAATTTTGTAGACTCTTCCAAAAATCTCTGGCTCTTTCCCAATGTTCAAATCAATAATATCGAAGAATCTGTACTTTGCTGGACCTGGCATTGGTATTCTCTGACGTCTGACTAGGACTCCTTGCTCTAAACCACTATTACAAATTGGAGGTTCAGCGATTTTTATTGTTCCATCTTCGAGGAAAAAACTTATTGTCACGCGACGAATTTGCTGGGAGGTCTGCCACCTCTCCTGGACAGTTTCTTGGAAATATGCTTTAAACATGAGTCTCTGGAGAGAATTAATTGATATTTATGTTTGATATGATCTTTATATTAGAGAAGAAATTGGGGCAAAATGGATCTGAGCGGTGGAATGATTCGGGATTTTTTTTTTTATGAGAGTGAAGAACTCATCAGAGAATTTTGAAAAAAATTGCCAGATGATGAATAGTACATTGCCTAATTCGTGTGACTACAAAAATCTCCTTCGGCTCGTTTTGCGACCTCACACACGTCAGAAATAGTACATTACGTACCTAGGACGGTAAAAAAATCAATTTCCTCGCTTCGCTCGAGCGGAAAATTTTGTCGAAATATCTTTTATCCACCCATGGTGCGTATAGTATTTTTTTACTGAAGGGTGCTGGAAAAATGCGTTTTAAACTGAGCAAAGTGAAGTTAGAAACCCATTTTTTGAGCACCGTGTGTAAAAAAGTAATTTACCGCACTTATTAGGTAATATCCTATTTCAAAAAAGGGAAAAAACGCGCGCTGGAGCGCGCGTGTTTTGAAAACTCATGTCAACCGACTTGAAGTGAGTCGTGAATGAGCGCGCCAACTGCGACGATTCTTATTGGCCGATAAAAATACGAATTAGCCAATGGGAATGAGAATAAACTGTGGACACGTCTGAAGTGAACCGATGTCATATTTTCTTTTTATAAAAGGAGATTTTCGTTGAGTACTTCATCTTAAAAAAAATTTCTGGATCATTTTACCCCTAAGGTCCATTTTGCCACGATCTTGTCTTTTAGAGAAAGGAAATTAGAAAATAATCACGATGGCTATTGTATGGGACTAACGCACTTGACCATCGTACGCAATCCACGCCGGTATCTTCTGATCATTCATGTAGGGATAGAGCGATGGATATCCATTATGTTTCGTTACGGTCGGTCGTTCGGCCAAGTAATAAACGCCTTCATGAATTTTGTCGAAACATACTGATCGATGGAAGTTTGTTTTGCCGATCTTGAACAATGATATTTGTTTCATTTAATAATTTAATCATGTTACTGCTAAATAGCAAACATCTAACAATTTTTAAATATTTTTATTTTCCAACAAATAAATTATATAATTAAAAATTAAAAATTTGCACATGTAGAAAATTCCAAAAATTATGAGTGCGAATTTTTTGAATATTTTTTCCTTTAATAATTGATTTGTTTTTAAAAAAATGCAAAAATTGTCACATGTCTGCTAAATTATGGATATTAAGTTGGAGAGTGTTGACCTTATCTACTCACCTTGTTATCGAAATTGAATCCTGGAAGACACGGGAGTGCAGCCGCATTGCGCATTTTTTTTTCTTACAAATGAAACAATTTAAATATGATTAATAAAAGATGACCCGGGACTTTTATTATTCTCTTTTGGAGTTTCCAACTGTAATTTCTGGGATATCTAACCCGATGACACTCCACGCCCTACCCAACTTGTGTTTAATAAACAAGTCGTGAAGTCTCCTTAGTTACAGACTAAAGAAAAAAGAGGTGCGGATTCTTTGAATTTGACAAATTAAATGATACGAAAATTATCAGACATCTGACAATTCTTTGGATTTTTAGCCAAAAATACATCATTATGAATTTTTTTTTGTTAATTCGCGCTTATAGATCTGTAAATTTGCAAAATGTGCATATTTTTCATGTTTTTGAATCATTTATTCGTTAGAAGAAGGAAAAAATCTGGAAATTCTCAAATGTCTGCTATTTTTAGTTAAAAATCATTCAACTAAGGTAATTACATTGAAATTCAATAAATTGTCTTATTTAGTCAACAATCCATATATTTAAGTTCATGTAAGTAAATAGCGATTTAATAAAATCTAAATATAATAAATTGAGAAATTTTACCTCACAGCTGAATTCTTAAGCGAATTTTTTTTCTTTGTTAATGGCTAGCTCCTCTTCAATTAGCTCGATTAGTTCTCGAAGAAATACAGTATTACAATAATACAAAAAAAAATAGAAATGCCTGAACGACTTTTGTAGTACATGATTCAATTCAGTAAAAAAAAATTAATTGGACACATCTCTTCTTTATCTTCAATCTTTGATTTCTGGCGTGAGATCATACCATGCAGAAACTGCACGTGTAGCATCAATCTCACACAAATTAATGTGGACCTGACCCATAACGTTACTTCCCGTTGATAGCCAGGCTTTCTGCGTACAGACGGATATCTCGAGAATTCGAGAATTTAAATCACCTTGGGAAACAATGTATTCAAATTGTTCGTCATAAACGGGATTACAATTGTCTTTTATCACAGCGGTCTTGCGTTTTGTCTCTTTATGACGATCGGGGAGGAGATAAAGTTTAACGTAGGGATCTGGGATGTTGTTGAGGTCATTCTGAGGTAATGGCAGATTTCTGTTAACAAAAAAAAAACACAATTTTCAATGATCAAAAAGGATTTGAGTCAAAGAAATGGTAAAAACAGACATTTTGACAATTTTTTGAATTTTTTTTTTTTATATGTCAATTACGTCATTTTAGAAACAAAGTGGCGTAAGTGCTGGGCTTATACATAGCACTTACATTACCTTAGAAAGAAAGTGCCGTAAGTGCTATGTATAAGCACTTTGTTTAAAAAAACGCGCGACTTTTGAAAAAAATAAATAAAAAAATTTGAATTTACAGTTTTTTGAAATTTTTTACAGGTGCATACTTTCAATTTTTGTTATATAATCATCACCTTAGGAACAATGTAATTATCATCAATGCACAGTGTAATTAACAATATAATTAACAATGCAATTGTCATTTTAATTATAATGAACAGTTGTGATTAAGTAACCGCAAATATGACTTTAATGATTTGATAGACTCTTTAGTCCAAGGTCAAATAAACATTATCCATTTATCTAATGTGACATAAGTGCTATGTATTAGCATAGCACTTACGCCACTTCTTTCCTAAGATGATTATTATCACAATAAAACTGAAAAAACTATGAATTTCATACGGATTTCATTTTTCTTCAAGAATCCACTCCAAAAATCCCAAGAAAGCTGCTCCATATCGCGTTACTAATGCCAAAAGGGCGTATCGCGAATTTTACGCCCTTTTGGCTTTGCAGAACCAAAAGGGCGTATCGAAAACAATGTTCCTCTCCTGTTTGAGTCAAAAATGTTGAAAACGTATTTTTCTGTCAGAAAAATACAGAAAAAAATTTTTTTTTGTGTACGCCCTTTTGGCTTTAAGAGACAAAAAATTTAAAGCCAAAAGGGCGTATCCCAACTTTTTTTCATCGCAATTATTATTTGGGATCAGGAGGGAGTTTTATCAGATTTTCGGGATTATCTCAGTGAATAAGCGAGATAGAGCGAAATGGACATTGGTATGGGATCAGAAGGGAGTTTCTCTAGTTCTTCGTGATTATCTCGGTGAATAAGCGAGATAGAGCGAAATGGACGTTTATTTGGGATCAGCAGGAAGTTCATTCAGTTTTTCGTGATTATCTCGGTCAATAAACGAGATAGAGCGAAATGAATATTAATATGGGATCAGGAGTGAGTTTTATTCAGTTTTTCGTGATTATCCTGGTGAATAGGCGAGATAGAGCGAAATAGAAGTTGATTTGGGATCAGGAGGGAGTTTATTCAGTTTTTCGCTAGTATTTCGGTAAATAAGCGAGATAGAGCGAAATGGACATTAATTTGGGATCAGCAGGAAGTTTGTCGTTTTTTTCGTGATTATCTCGGTGAATAAGCAAGATAGAGCGAAATAGACATTAATGTGGAATCGGGAGGGAGTTTTATCAGATTTTTGGGATTATCTCGGTGAATAAGCGAGATAGAGCGAAATGCATGTTAATTTGCGATCACCATAGAATTCTCTCAGTTTTTCGCGATTATCTCGGTAAATAAGCGAGATAGAGCGAAATGGACGTTGACATGGGATCACCAGGGAGTTTTCCAGTTTTTCGTGATTACCCTGGTAAATAAGCGAGATAGAGCGAAATAGACGTTGATTTGGGATCAGGAGGGAGTTTATTCGGTTATTCGCTATTATTTCGGTAAATAAAGGAGATAGAGCGAAATGGACGTTGATATGGGATCATCACGGAGTTTTTCAGTTTTTCGTGATTATCCGGGTGAACAAGGGAGATAAAGCTAAATGGACGTTAGTTTGGGATCAAAAGGAATTCTTTCATGTGGAAACTCCCTCCTGATCCCATATTAATGTCTATTTTGCTCTATCTCGCTTATTCACCGATATAGTCACGAAAAACTGAATAAAATCCCTTCCGATCCCAAATTAACGACCGCTACGCTCTATCTTACCGATTCACCAGGATAATCACGAAAAACTGGAAAACTCCCTGGTGATCCCATATCAACGTCTATTTCGCTCCATCTCGCTTATTTTCCGAGTTAATCGGCAAAAACTGGAAAAACTCCCTGCCGATTTCACATTCATGTCTATTTCGCTCTATCTCGATTATTCACCGAGATAATCACGAAAAAAACGACAAACTTCCTGCTGATCCCAAATTAATGTCCATTTCGCTTTATCTCGCTCATTTACCGAAATAATAGCGAAAAACTGAATAAACTCCCTCCTGATCCCAAATCAACGTCTATTTCGCTCTATCTCGCCTATTCACCAGGATAATCACGAAAAACTGAATAAAACTCACTCCTGATCCCATATTAATATTCATTTCGCTCTATCTCGTTTATTGACCGAGATAATCACGAAAAACTGAATGAACTTCCTGCTGATCCCAAATAAACGTCCATTTCGCTTTATCTCGCTTATTCACCGAGATAATCACGAAGAACTAGAGAAACTCCCTTCTGATCCCATACCATTGTCCATTTCGCTCTATCTCGCTTATTCACTGAGATAATCCCGAAAATCTGATAAAACTCCCTCCTGATCCCATACTAATGTCCATTTCGCTCTATCTCGCTTATTTACCGGGATAATCACGGAGAACTGTATAAACACCCTCCTGATCCCAAATAATAATTGCGATGAAAAAAAGTTGGGATACGCCCTTTTGGCTTTAAATTTTTTGTCTCTTAAAGCCAAAAGGGCGTACACAAAAAAAAAATTTTTTCTGTATTTTTCTGACAGAAAAATACGTTTTCAACATTTTTGAATCAAACAGGAGAGGAACATTGTTTTCGATACGCCCTTTTGGTTCTGCAAAGCCAAAAGGGCGTAAAATCCGCGATACGCCCTTTTGGCATTAGTAACGCGATATGTACAAATATTGAGCGTCACACCATTCAACATAGTTATTATTAACGCGTGCCTATAGTGTCAATTTAACGATTCTGCAAATGAATCGAACCTATGCATTTGTAAAAAATTCACAAAACTATAAATGCGATTTTTTGCATTTTTTAAAAATGATAATTTAAAAAAAAACTAAAAAATTATCACATGTGCCCTAAAAAATAATTTCATCATCATGAAATCTAATCAACTTACGCTATTTTATGAACGACAACCATCAATCTTTGTCTCGCAACACTGTAACGAAGGGTCAATTGAATTCTCCCCAATTTTGATTCACCAACAGAGGCAGAAATGCTGGGAGTTCGATGGACGAGTCCAGGAGGAGTTACGTTATTTTCCGAAATATAATTCGGAATAATAGTCGTTTCTTCAACGGATTCTTCGTCAACTGGACTCGGAAGAATCACTTCCAAGTCGGAGATGACGTTGGTTACTGCGCTTTGAACCGATTCTTTAGAGAATTGCTTCTTCAATGGTGTGGACGGTACACTGCTAGTTCTAGAGCTCTTTTCAGACTCTTGCCGCTCAATGTTCTTCTTGAATTCATTGAAATCCTGGTGTTCCTCATCGTCATCACCGGCAGATTCGGGCTCTTCGTACTTGAGAATCCTCAGTACTAATGACATGATCAGTCTACTTTCTGGCGTAGCACTTTGGAGATTGTATGGCTGTTGCGTTTCCGCGAGCTCCGGTTTATTCATCAAATTCGATATACTGTAGACGAGACTCCCAACGATTGAACTAGTTTTTTCGTCAATAATTCTGATGTTCAAGCTATTTGTTTCGGGATTCCCCACTAAATAGGTGAAACCTTGCTCCCAAATTGGGTCACATGATCGTAACATTGTGGAGGTTCTTTCGGCTTTTCCACCGACACTCGCCTCTAAATATACGTCAGGTTGCTTACTGCCACGAAGACATGGAAGATTTCTTGCGGAGTCTATGAAGACGACCAGGAGAGCTGTACTCATTGATGTTACTCTCAGCTGTTGAGTTTCTATGAGGGCCTGGAAGATGAGGAGAAGATGTGGTGATATAGAAACGTGATTTTATCGAGTGGAATGAAAAAAATGTGGAGGAGTAAAGAGCCACTTACAGCCTGGAGATCTCCTATGTTTTTGCTTAGATTCAGCCAAGTTAACCGGAGATGGACCATTCCATGTTTCGCCAATTCGAGAGTGAACCACTGAGGAAGAAGAAAGGGAAATTTGATTAATTCGCTCTGGTGAATTTAAATAAACTAAATTTGGAAATGAAGGCAAGGGAAGGTTGCCGGTGAAGGGAACTTTTCGGAAAGTCCGAAAATCCGATATTCCGGATGAAAACCAAAATATGAACTAAATTTTTTTTTTTAAACCTTGAGGTAGTATCTTAGTAAACGCGAGTAGAGATAAACCCTTATTTTTTTGATGCCGTATCAAAGATGTTTTTTTACATTTTTCTGAATTTTTTCATAATTTTTGACCGTCCAGTTTATGAGATATGAATTATCAAAGTTACTGAAAATAGCGGTGGTAGGGATGAAACGCCCTAAATCGGACGGAAATAACGAAATTACTAAAAAACCACAGGGTTGACCCATTATTTAAAAACAATTGGCGAAGAGAACAGCATTTTAACTAAATAATAGAAGAAAAAAATATTCAATTCACCGTATAGTTATTGAGAAATTTTAATTAGAAGGTAGTCGTAACTATTTGCCTCTCTCTCTATCTCATGCATGTGATAGGAGATTGATGTAAAAAAAATTCGAGAAAAAAAAATTATATTTACAAGCTGAAGATATGACTTTTGAATAGTTTAATCACTTTTTTCGGGTAAATTAAAGCACTTTTTCCGGAATTATCAGCAATTAATTGGAAACAAACCTACAAATCCTCAATTTTTTCTGTTTTATCGACCGTGAGCTGGGATACTACCTTAATGAAAAAAATTACAATTAATACTCACTGTGTCAATCGTGCCTCTTTTCCTGACCTGACTAACTTCAATTGTAGCCCTAGATTAATTAAAGAAGAAGAAATGATTAATGTCAATTGGTTTTTTTTTCTAATTTAAATGGCTCTACTAAATTATGCAAATTCTACTCTGTAAGAATTCAATGCACATTCCAAGCAAAAACTTCACTTTCATAATTAAAAAAAAAATGATTATTATTCAAATAATGGGAACAAACTATAAGCCTTGCAGTTGCAGAGTGAAATTACAAATTAATTTTAAAAAACGGCGAAATAAAAAAACATGCAAAAATTAGTGCTGGAAATTGAAATAAAAATATAATTCTTTATAATTGTATAATGAAAGAGAAAAAATCTAAATTTCCTAATGAATTCTTGGATAATTTATTCATCGCTAATGTCATTCCATGTCGCGAAGGGGCATTTTGCATTTACTTTTTTTTTTTTTTTTAACATTTTACAACTTGAAAAGTACCTTCCGAGAGGATCATCATTTCCAGTGTTGTCTTTGTCAAAGAGTCGGGCTATGAGTTTGTTGAAGGCTCCCGAGCTCTCTTCCACTATGAACTGCCACCACACAAAGCAATTTAAATAAATCATTTCATAGGTATCTCATTCTCATATTGAAGGAGATGTGAAATGATTATTTTGATTTATCACATTAAAACAGTCTAGCTAGTTAATTGAAATACGATTTAACGATATAGTTAAGAGTGTAGAAGATTGTAACGTGCAGGCCATTGAAGCAATTGACATGAATGCATTAGTTTGGGGAAATGTGATTTTATCTGGGTTTTATGGAGAAAAGTGGGGTAAAATGGACATTACAGGGAAACGGTTTGAGATACAGAATTTTTTATGATTTCATTGGAAAGCTGAGAAAATTTCAAGTGGAAAACATGTGTCAGACTTAATTTTTTGTAATTTTTTTTGAAAAAGTGAAGTTTTTCAAAAAATAGAATTTTTGAAAAATTCGAAGAAGAGAATTTTTGAAAAATTAAAAAAATTAACTTTTGGAAAATTCAAGAAATAGAACTTTTAAAAAATTCGAAAAATAGAATTTTTGAAAGATTCAAAAAATGGAATTTTTGAAAAATTCAAAAAAATGAATTTTTGAAAAATTCCAAGAAAATACTCCTGAACAAAATAAATATTGCGATAGAACGGTTCCAGATAGAGAATTTCTGGAAATTCCATTGACAAACTGAGGAAATTTTAGGTGGAAAACATGTATCAGACTTAAATTGTCTTAAATTTTTCGAAAAAAATGAATCATTCCAAAAAAATCGAATTTTTTCGAAAAAAATGAATTTTTTCGAAAAAAAATGATTTTTCGAAAAAATGAATTTTCGAAAAAATTCCAAAAAATCAATTGTGGCACATGATTCCCATCTGAAATTTTCTTAGCTTTTCATTGGAATCATCAAAAAAAGCCTATTCCAAATATTTCCATCGATTTCGAGTGATTTTCATAATCCAGGAGAGACAGGGGCAAATGGACCTGTTGTCCAAAATAATCCAGGATTTTTTTGAGAGTGAAGGCCTCCATCAAAAAATTTGAAAAAATTCACCAACAATGTCAACATGTTGGCCCATTCCCTCAATTTTTTTCAGATTTTTTCGCGTACTCCTTCACTCCCCAAAAAAAAATCCTGGATCATTTTGCCCCAGTCTCCCCAAAAACATCCAAATAAAAATTCCTCCGTTTCACCCTTCATGTCCTTTTCACCCCCCCCCCCCACTTTCTTCTTATACTCTCAATAGAGCAATCTACCCAATCTTCCCCTGTAGCGCATAAAAACTCCATATTTCCAATTAGTAAGTTAATTATCTCATGAAAAAAACCGAAGTGCTGCGAAAATTTGACTACCTTCCAAGTAAGTCATGGGTATCAACACCAGGAATATTAGGATCCCAATCCCAAAGTGATAATGCAGCCTCTAAACCTATACTGCTCGTATCGATCACAGCCTGGGTAGTACAGTACAACAATTACAAGTGAATGATATTTAAAAAATTCATCAATTTTTCCATGCAATACATGGAAGATTAAATATTTAATTTGAAAAAAAAAAAAATTGAATAAAAAATTAAGTGAATTAAACGTGAATTTGATGACGAAAAATCACACAAAATCGAAAAATTCACTCCCCCCTCCAATGATTAGTCCCCAATCACAGCATCCAAGCAGACGAAACTCTCACAATTAAAGCATGAGGCAAATTTACCTGAGTGTAGAGGAAAGTGTATCGATCTTACATTGATAAATATCTGGCAAATATTTCGTTATCTTAGAATTAAAGTGGCGTAAGTGCTATGTTATGGGCATAGCACTTACGCCACTTTGCTTCTAAAATAACAATTGTGTTTTCTCTTTCAACATTGAGCTATCTAAATATCTTACCTTCCGAGAAGTTCGTCATCCTTGGCATCGTCAAAGTCCCAAAGTGTTATTCCAACTTCTTGGCCGATGGCGGAAGTCACAGGACACTAATTCCATACAACACACCACGCATCACATCACAAACATACGTGATATAAGGGAAAGTGGGGTAAAATGGACATTTCAAATAAATGAAATCAAGATTTTCGGATAATTCTATTGAAAAATTGAGGAAATTTGAAAATCACGTATAAAAATTAACTTTTTGGAATTTTTCGAAAATTCGATTTTTTTGGCCAAGATTCTTTATTTTTTGGAAAATTCATTTTCTAAAAAATATCTTCGGTTCTATTAATTATAGCGATTTACAGTTAATTTTGTAGAACTAATGGGCTCATTTCCCATTGATTTCTGTTTTTCAAAACTTTTTTAATCGATTTTTCAATTTCTTACAGTGTATTTTCAGAAAATCAGTTTTTAGCTCTTTATCTATTTAAAAAATCGATAATTATCATTGACAACTACAAGAATCGATGAGAAATAAGCTCATCTTTCATTAGAGACAAACTGCAGATCGTTTCAACCTATAGAATTCAAGTTATTCCTGAAAAAGTAAATTTAAAAAAAAAAACAAATCTTCACCAAAAAAACTGAATTATCCAAAAATTTAAAAAAATTAATTTCTCGCACATCATTTTTATCATAAATGTCCTCAATTTTCCAATAGAATCATCAGAAAAAACCTATCTTCAATATTTCCATTGATTTCGAGTGATTTTCATAATTTAAAATACCAAAACTGAGATGATATTCAAAATAGCAGAAATTTGACAACTTTAAGTTTTTTTTTTGTAACAAATAAGTCATTTGAAAGAATTCAAAAATATGCACATGCAACAACTTTAAAAAACTATAAGTGCAAATTTTTTTAATATTTTTTTTTTAATAATTAATCCGTCCAAAAAAAATTTTAAAAAATTGTCACATGTATACTATTTTAATTATCATAAACTAAGTGTCCCTTTCCCCCTTTGTGTCCATTTTATCCCACCTTCCCCTAATTATTCAGAGACGAGTGATACGAAAAATCTACTCTATTTTAGAAAAATGACCGTGTAAATGCATAAATTTGAATTTTCTAAAATTGAATTTAAAACTTCGCTTTTACTTTAATACTTTAAAGACATTGATTTTCCTCTTCATGGGAATATTGACTATCGTGGTCATATGGAAGAATTTCAAGTGAATAAAGAACTTTTAATTATGCAAATGGTAATAAACCAGGGGAACTGTAAAGAAAATGCGGCTCAACAAACAATTCATTTGGTGCAGAAAAAGCACGTGCACTTGAATGCCCCGTAATCAGAACCTAATTAAATAAAATTAAATAAGAAAAATAACGACTTACCTCGCACCAATAATCCCATTTGGGATCAACAGTATTGTCAATGGTTTTTGTTCTGAATTCTTGCATACCCACGCTAATAATTGCATAAGGATCGGATTTTCCTTTTCCCAAAACACTGATATCCTTTTTCATCAAGTGTTTCGCTTGAACAACATGAATTCGTAAAACTCCTTCAGGCTCTGGCATTTTAAGTGCTTCAGCAGGTATTTCTTGGCTCAATGGAATAATTAGCTTATTCGGCAGAACTAAAAATCGTGCGAATTGTTCTCTGATGACTTTTCTCAGTGCTTGACTGTGAAAAGTAAAACAAAAGATGTATTATTGAAGCATCCACTTGAATATTAGAAGGTCGAGGGCAAATTTAATTGTCACCTTAGAAACAAAGTGGCCTAAGTACCGAAAGTGCTGAATTCTGGAGGGAAAAAGGCGTATCTCCAAAAATATAATTTTATATTATCGCACTTACGCCTTTTAGTTTTTAGGATTTTTGTGCAAGAAATACGCCTATTTGTTATTAGTATTTCATCAAGAAATGAGGAAAAATTGAATAAAAGACCAAGAAATAGAGAAAAATAAGGGCTGGAGATACGTTTTTTTGTTTCGTAGTATGTGGCACTTAAGCTGAAAAGTTATTAGTTTTTTCTTCAAATATTATTGCATATAAGTTCCAAAAAAACCGATTGAAGCAAAAAAAACATACACCACTTTGTTTTTTCGAGAAAAAAATGGCACTGACGATATTTTGTTTTTTCGAAAAGAAAAATGGCACTTAAGCCACTTGGTTTTTTCGAGAAAAGAAAAAGAAAATGGCACTTATGCCACTTAGTTTTTTCAAAAAAAGAAAGTGGCACTTACGCCACTTTGTTTTTTCAGAAAAAATGGCACTTAAGCCACTTTGTTTTTTCGAAAAAAAAGAAAATGGCACTTAAGCCACTTTGTTTTTTTCCGAAAAGAAAAAGAAAATCGCACTTATGCCACTTTGTTTCTAAATCGACGAGATATACGTACTTGAGCCCAGGGAAGTCAAGAACATCAACAGCACCAACAAGATTGAAATCAATATTCGGATTATTCAAGAAAAAGACTTGAACACCTCCAACAAGAGGCATAACCGTAAGCATTGGTTTCATAACAATCCTCAGCATGCCCCTAACTTGGAAATCCCGTAAACCCCCTCTGATATTCCCCAGCGAGAAAGAAATATCGCAATCACCAGCATACAAGACCTCACAATCCAAAATAATCTCATTTCTCGACGTATTTTTATCATAAGTCTTGATGCCATAAACTTTCGGTGGAATACGACCCAAAACTAATCTTCCAAATTGAAATCCCGGCATTTTGTATTCTGATAAGGCTTGAATTATCGCTGGTTGTATTGATTCTTTGACAAGGTTTCGTACAAAGTGATTCATGCCTGGCCAAATTTTGTATAACACACGATTGAGCCATTCAGCTCTATCGAAATCCGGAAAATACACCCACGATGGTAGCTCATCAATTCTATTCTTGATTATTTCCTTTTCAGATGCCATAACTGTTGCTTGAGCAGTTAGTCTCTTCAATTCACCGCTTTTTCCATTCTCGTACTTCCAAACAGTGAGAAATACCGGTGGCAGGAGCCAGGCAACACTCCAGTGCATGTATCCCCATGTCCAAATAACTCCAACAGCTGCTGCTTTCATTAATAATGATTTGCTGAATGATGCTATCGTCATGAAAGGCCATTGATTCTGCACAATCTCTTTTTCTTCCATCTTCTTGCTCTTCTCAGCTTTTTCAGCGCCACTTTCCTCCATTTCTCACCTTTTTCTGCCTCTTTTTTCAGTCTTTTTTCCTGAAGCTGAACTTATTTAATTCAACATTCTATGGTATGACAACTGTGAACAAATATAAATAGCTCTTCAGTATAACATGTTTACTCTATTTTATTTAACTACGCTAACTCCAAAGAAAAGAGAAGTTGGAGATACTTCTGTGAAGGCTTACAGCACTTTATCACTGAGTTTATTAAAAAATATGACGTAAGCTCACGTTCACTGTAGGGAGAAGATTGGGGCAAAATGGATCTCCGGAGCAATATGACTCAGGATTTTTTTTTTGGAGCGGCGAGTTGGTGAAAAAATCTGAAAAAAATTGAGAACATGCTTGAATATGTTAAGATTGTTGGTGAATTTTTTTGGATTTTTTTGAAGAGTCCTTCACTCTTAAAAAAAATCCCAAATCGTTTTTGCTGATAGGTCCATTTTGCACGTTTTTTCGCTGTGTCTATACAAAAAATTCCATTGTTGTGATGGCAATTCCGGCGTTAGAAACGTGATTATTGAATCTAAGTGCTATTGACTCGATTTAGTTATAAATTCTTTTTATGATTTACCTTGAAATATGTTAAAAAGTTTATTTTATTTACAGAAAGAAATGAGTAATACTGTGGCGATAAAATTGGCATTGAAGTTTCCATACTTACAGTTCTTTCCTCATGCGAAACACACGTGAAATTAATTGATAATGGGGAGTGTGTGTATTGGAACGTTCCTCGCTTTGAAGTGAGTCTGATGATTTTGTGTGAGACACACTTGGAGTCTCCACGAACATCTGTTTTAACGACTGGTATTCCATGGAATGTTACCCACTGTCGACAATTCTACTGAAAATAGCAGAAATTTTACAATTTTTTCTTTTTTAACGTTCAAATTTCTTTGTCAACTCAGAAACAAAGTGGCTTAAGTGCTATGCTTATAGTTAGCACTTACGCCATTTTGTTTCTGAGATGACAATTTGAAAAAAATTAAAAATCTGCAAATGCAGAAAATTAAAAAAAAAACTATAAGTGCAATTTTTATGGTTAATATTTTTTTAAATAATAATTCAAATTTATTTGTAAAAAAAAATCAATATCGTGAGTCAAAAAATATCTGACAATTTTTTTTTTTCAACAAATAAATTATTTAAAAAAATGAAAAAAATATGTACATGTAGAAAATTCAATGAAATATAAGTGCAAATTTTTTAAATATTTTTTAAAAAATTATTTATGTGTTTAAAAAAATATTCTGAAAATTGTCGAATGTCGGTTAATTTTATTACCCTCTGTCGACACGATTTCTTGAATTTCGAACACACAAAGAAACGAACCAGCTGATATTCAGTGTTGTGAAGTGCGTTGCACATGTGTGTTAGTGTGGTTCGATAAATCTGTCAACTCGGTCACCATCGCCATTGTAGTTTGTTGACTTCACTCGTTTGCATTATTCTACGCAATATCTTGGGGATTAAAAAAAAATCTAAAGTATAAATTATATTCAAGGGTTGAATCAAATATTGGATAAGTCTTGAAGTTTTCTTTTATTGATCTTGAATAAATTGATAAAAAATGGGACTCATTTGTTCCACAGCGCAGGTAATGAATTTTTTTAAATAATAATAATAATCATGAACTCAGTCTTATCTTCTATGATTCAGTATTAATTGGAAATGATACTGAAAATATCAGAAATTTGATGATTTTCAGTTCTTCTTTTTCTTAACAAATAAATTATTTAAAAAAAATGGAAAATATTCACATTTTCAAAATTTGAAAAACTACAAGTTTAAATTAAAATATTTTTTTCGCAGGAATTTGTTTGAAAAAATCCAGAAAAGTCATTACAATTAGCACAAATTCCACTATTTTTTAATTTTTTATAAACAAATAAATTTTTTAAATTATTATTAAACAAACATATCTAAACAATTTGCATTTATACTTTTTTTTCAATTTTCTGTAACTGCATTCTTTCTTATTTTTTAAAATAATTTATTTTTTAAGCAAAAAAATGGAAATTTTTCAAATATTTTTTTTTTTACTATTTTTAATTTGTTCAAAAAAATTCTAAAAATTGTCAGATTTAAATTAATTTTATCATTATCATTAATTGAAATTATTTTTGGTATTTTCAGCTCGCCTGCCTGTGTGGTAGCACAGCCTGCAGCTTCTGCTGCTCGCAGTGTCCATCATGCAGAAACAGCACAAGTTCCAGAATCATGTATGCTTTGTTATTGATGTTGGGAACAATTGCTGCATGTATTACACTCGCTCCAAGTCTTCAAGATACGTTGAAAAAGGTACTGCGTCAGAGTATTCGAGGAATTGAAGGAAAAAAAATGGAAATTATTCACGATTATAATAAAAATAAAAAAAATATTCACGATTGTGAAATTTTCAGATAAAATGACTTTATTCCATCATCGGTTTTTTGAGGATATCTCGGAAACTAAACGAGATAAGGCAGTTTTACTCCAATTCTTTTCAGCTCTTGAAATTCGATGCAAAACCGTTTTGGAGCAAAATCATCGTATCTCGCTTAGTTTCCAAGGTATTAAAAAAAAACGATGAAATCTGACATTTTTGGGATTTTTTTTTAAACAACGAAATTATTAGTTAAAAAATAGTTTAAAAATTTGCCACTTATAGTTTTCTAAATTGTCTTCATGTGCATATTTGCAAAAAGATAAATTCTTTGAAATAATTCATTTCTTGAAAGAAAAAAAAATCTGGAAATTGTCAGATATCTGCTATTTTCAATGAATGCATAGAAAAATAGAAGAAATCTCACAATTTTTATATTTTCTCTTTCTTTTAACAGAAAAATCGATTGAAAAAAAATAAAAATATGCACATGTAGAAAAATTTATGAGTGCAAATTTTTCAAGTATTTTTTTGTTTAAATAATTTATTTCTCTAAAAAAATGCATAAAATTGTCAGACTTTTGCTAATTTCATTGTCATTATTTTCAGTGTCATGGAAAACTTTATATCGTCACCTTAGAAAAAAAGGGGCGTAAGTGCTATACATAGCACTTACGTCCCTCTGTTTCTAAGGCAACAATATTCTTAATTATTCATATTAAAAACGATTCTTTTCAGGTTCCATTTTGCACAAACAGCACGAATTATGTGCCCTCTTCATTCACTGTGGATTGTGAGTCAGCAGTTGGTTATCTCGCTGTATATCGTATATGCTTCATTCTATCCCTCTTCTTCTTGCTGATGTCTGTCATGATGATTGGGGTGAAGAGTTCGCGAGATCATCGAGCTCCAATACAAAATGGATTCTGGGCAATAAAGTATATGCTCGTTATTGGTGGTATTATTGGAGCATTCTTTATTCCTGAAGGCTCCTTTGGTCCTGTGTGGATGTATTTCGGAATGATTGGTGGATTTTTCTTCATCATCATTCAATTGATATTGATCATTGATTTTGCTCATTCCTGGGCAGAAGCCTGGGTTGGTAATTATGAAGAGACTGAATCGAAAAGCTGGTATGCAGCTCTTCTGGGTGCGACTTTCATCAATTATTGCTTGGCACTTACGGGAATCGTGCTACTCTTCGTTTATTTCACTCTGGTAATTATCCTATAAAAGTGGAATTCATTTATTAGGAAGGGGAGGAACGATAATACTAAAAATAGCAGATAAATGACAATTTTTAGATTTTTTTTTAAATTAATAAATAAATAAATTTTTTTTTTAATAAAAAATATAGACATGTAGAAAATCCAAAAAACTACTACGAATTTTCTGAATATCTTTTCTATAATAATTTATTTGTTTAAAAAAATTAAAAAATATTGTCAGATGATGAGACTGAAAAATTGCAGAAATCTGACAATTTTTAGTTTTTTTTTCTTTCAACAAATAAATTATTTAAAAAGAAAATTAAAAATTTACAAATTGGAATTTTTTAAATATTTTTTTTATAATAATTTATTTGTTTTAAAAAAATCTGAAAAATTGTCATGAATGTGCTAATTTGATAATCATGAACGAATATTATGATACTTTTTTATTGCAGCCTCATGATTGTTCTCTGAACAAGTTCTTCATTTCATTCAACTTGATACTATGTGTCATTGCCAGTGCTGTATCCATTCTTCCAAGTGTCCAGGAGCATCAACCACGTAGTGGACTGCTTCAGGCCTCTGTTGTGTCTTTATATGTCATTTATTTAACATGGAGTGGTGTTTCTAATAGCCCAGGTATGATGAATGATGATAAAATTATTAACAATGATACTGAAAATAGCAGAAATCTGACAATTTTCATTTTTTTTCAACAAAAAAAATTATTTAAAAAAATATAAAAAATATGCACAGATAAAAAATTCAATAAACTATAAGTGCAATTTTTTTTAATAATAATTTATTTGTTTGAAAAAATTAAAAATAATTAATTTCATAATTAGCACATATCCCGAAATTCTTTTGATTTTTTCAAGCAAATAGAATAATATGGAAAAAAAAAATTCCAAAAATTTGCACTTGTAGTTTTTTTAATTTTCTATATGTGCCTATTTTTTATTAATTTTTTAAATTTATTTGTTAAAAAAAATCGAAATAGTGAGATATCTACTATTTTCAGTATCATGTACAAATATTGTAATTTCTGATGGAAATATTGGAATTTTATTATAAAAAAAATTCGTTACAGATCATGACTGCAACCCAGGATTACTTGGAATCATTGCTGGAAATGATATTCGTGCTCAAAATCAGGCTGCATTTGACAAAGAGAGTGTAGTTGGTCTGATAATATGGTTCAGTTGTGTTCTATACAGTTCACTTAGAACTGCATCAAAGTCTTCAAGAATTACAATGACTGAGAAGGTTCTTGTCAATGATAATGGCGCTGGTAATTATTACATTATTTTTAAATTCTCTAATAACTCTAATTAAACACTTTAATCACTACAAAAAAAATGAAAATACTTCCATGCAGTTCGCAACTCAGAAGATCCGTCCCTTATCGACAATGAAGGTACGCACATACTGTCAATTATTAGAATATTGTATTCCACATGTAGGGAAAAGGGGGGCGAAACGGACTTCTTATGTCAAAATGATTCAGGATTTTTTTTAGAGGGAAGGACTGCGCGAAAAAATCTGAAAAAATTTGCGATGATGCTCCAAAATGTCTACATTGTTGTTGAATTTTTTCAGATTTTTTTGCAGAATGGCCTTTTCTCTAAAAAAAAATTTCGGTTTCTTGTGTCATATAGGTCCATTTTGCTCCAATTTTCTCCTTATGCATAATGTATTCAATATGATTTTTTTATCATTCGACAAAACAGCCGGTTGATTACTCATATTTACTCATGAAATCATGAATTTGGATAATTTAGTAGTGGTAGTGTGTGCCTGCCTTTTTTTTCTTATCTAATTCACCTTCAAGTTTATGAATTTAAGGCTGTCCTGTCGCTTTAATTAGCTTCCCCTTATGTAATTTTGATTGCTTAAAAAAAAAAACAAGTGATAATAGCCTTATTTTTATCATTTTTTACGTTGTCATTTGTCAAATGTAAATAGACTATGTTGCAGTAGAGGGGAGAAATGGAGATGCTGAATCTGGCGGTGAAACCAAAGTCTGGGACAATGAGGAAGATAAAGTTGCATATAATTGGAGCTTCTTTCATCTTATGTTTGCTTTAGCAACACTCTACGTCATGATGACGCTGACGAACTGGTACAAGTAAGTATCACCCCAAGGGAGGGGGGGGGGTAATCACTTGTGCAATCTGTTGTACACATTAATATCCTAAATCTTACAAAAAATTCAGAATTTTTTAAAGATTCGTCGAATTTTGGAATTTTTAAAATCTTATAAAATTTGAAAGAAAAAGGGAAATTACCCACAAACTAGAGAAATTCAAAGAAAATTTCCATGAAATTATATTGTTACCTTAGAAACAAAGTGGCCTAAGTGCTATGGATAATCATAACACTTGAAAATACTTTTTTTAAACCTTATTTTAATCAAATTTTTATTATTCTACTTTTTTTTTCATCTCTGGAATCATCAGAAATCCGTTCAATTTTTATAGATTTCAAGAAATCTCATGAATTTTTATGAAATTTGCTGATAACTCGAGAATCTTTGAATTTTTGCAATTTGAAGTTTAGTGTACACAGAATTTAGAAGTGATTATCCCCTCTTATTGTCTTATAAAAGGAGGGGAGAGTGGGGCAAAATGGATCTCTGGAACAACATGATTCAGGATTTTTTTTCGCAGTAAAAGAGTTCATGAAAAATTCTGAAAAAAATTGAGAAGATGCTCCAATATGTGGAGCTCGTTGTTGAATTCTTTAGAATTTTTTTGGAGACGCTTTCACTCTTAAAAAAAATCCCAAATCATTTTGACTGACTGGTCCATTTCTTTCCCGTCTTTTGCTCCGTAAAAAAAATCTTGATAAAAACATTTAATATTTAATCTAATGAAAAATTAATTTTTCAGACCGAACTCGTCATTGGCTACACTGAATTCTAATCAAGCTTCCATGTGGGTCAAGATAATATCATCTTGGATGTGTCTTGGTCTATATATGTGGTCACTCGTAGCTCCTGCGGTACTGCAAAATAGAGACTTCTCTTAAATCTTTTCAACTTGCATTTATTCTGAACAAATTAATGTTTAATCCTATTAAAAATTTATTCTATTCGAAAAAATGTAGGGAAAAGTAAGGTAAAGTGGACACATGGATGATTTAATTGAAAAAGTGAGGAAATTTCCGATGAAAATCATGCGCCAGATTTGATTTTTTTTAATTTTTCAAAAATTTCACTTTTAGTCAAGATTTAAAGGTGAAATCCTTTTCTTTTTTTTAATTTCACTTCTTCGGAGATATCTCCGGTTCTATTGATCGTAACGACCTTGGGTTTGTTCAAATGAAAGGTAAACTCATTTTCCATCGATTTATATAGTTTCGAGAAATAATTATCAATTTTTCAAATGAATATAGAGCAAAAACTGATTTCCAGAAAAAGAGCTATAAGTAATTGAAAAATTGATTTAAAAAAAATGTGAACTACATAAATCGATGGGAAATGAGTTCATCTTTCATTCAAGATCAGCCCCAGGTCGCTACGACCTATAGAATCGGAGAAATCCCCAAAAAAGTGATTTTTTTCGATTTTGAAAAAAAGTAAAATTTTCAAAAAATTAAAAAAAAATAATTTTGACAAATATTTTTCATCTGAAATTTCCTCAATTTTTCAATGAAATCATCAGAAAATCTCTATTTCGAACCGTTCAATTGAAATGTCCATTTTACCCCACTTTTCCCTACAATTAATTGCTAATTATTTCATTTGACGAATTTATAATCAGCAGTGGAGGCTATAGTGTAGTATTATTCATTACTCTCTGATAATATTCGGCATTTATTCTCTCTTCCTTTATCAATTATAACGAATGAATTACATAATCTGATAATCCAACTCTCTCCGACATTAATAGACTAGTTATGCTATGTATATATACTTCTATAACGTAATAAATTGATACGTATTTGATTATATACTCAATTGTATGATTGTGATATGTTTAACGTTAATTATAATTTCGCTATGTACGTATTAACACAAATGGTTAATAATAAATTGTTCGATGATCAATGAAATACATGGGTAGTAGTATAATTATTTTTTTATTGATATCCTATTAATCATTTGACACTACATGTCGCAAACTTAATTAGTACATTTTCGATAAAAATAGATATAAAAATATTAAATAGAGTTAATAACGAATTCAATATTATTTACAATAGAAATAAAAATCTTCATAATGAAGATTTTTATAAATATACATAATAGGGGAAAGTGGGGTAAAATGGAAATTAGAATGAAATGGTTGGAGATTTTTTTTGATGATTCCATTGAAAAGCTGAGGAAATTTTGGGTGGAAAACAAGTGCCTGAATTTTTTTGAATTTTTTGTGAATTCGATTTTTTTTGGGCAACATTTGAAGCGCTATTTCTTTCCATTTTTGGAGAAATTCACTTTTTTTGAAATATCTCCGGTTCTATTGGTCATAGCGTAAAAATCACGAATAGAGGTGAAAAGTGAGATCATTTGCCATCGATTCATGGGGTTTTCAATTAAAAAATATCGATTTTAACGTATTTATGGGCACTTTCGTAAAAATCAGTTTTTGCTCCATAACTATCTTAAAAATCCATATTTTTTAATGAAAAACCCCATAAATCAATGGCAAATGATCTCACCTTTCACCTCCATTCGTTATTTTCACGCTACGACCAATAGAACTAGAGATATTTCCAAAAAACAGAATTTTCCCAAAAATGGAAAGCAACATCCCTTTAAATCTCGACCAAAAAAGTAGAATTTTTTGAAAAATCGCAAAAAATCATTTCTGACACATGATTTTCACCGCAAATTTCCTCAGCTTTTCAATGGAATCATCAGAAGAAACCTATCTCCAACATTTCCATCAATTTCCCACGTTTTCCATTCCATAGACATCAAAACTCGTATGTATGTCCATTTTACCCCTCCCGCCCATTTTACCCCATCTTCCCCTATAGCAGTATGAAAGTATTACAGTAATGGCAAGGCAGAGGTACTAATATCAACTCAACAAAGTTGAAAAACATTCATTGAACAGACTATTTACACAAAATTCCGTTATCAGCAGTTAATTCTGCTTTCATCGTTTATATTAAGCTCCTCATTCATTTTTAACTGACTTGACTGTTTGGCTCGTTGAATTTTTAAACAAATGGTTTTTAATATTCTGGAAGGGTGTATCGAATAAGAGAGTGAGAATTACTGATGCCACTGCTATCCACCCCAATTCACAAAAGTTGAACTGTAATCAATAAAACAATCATTAAATATTGCATATTATAAATGATAATTTGAATTTAATGTATGTTATAAAATCATACCGTCATTCTGAAGAATTCATATTGTTCAGGACTTCTGGTTTGTCCAACGTTGTAAAAAAATACGGGAAATTGAGTTAGGTAAACCGCGTAACTCAATCGCGTACAAATTAAAAAACCTTTCCACGCAAATAAACCACTAAACCATCCTGCAATAACGATAAATGAATAAATTAATAATAATAAAATTAATAATCTGAAAATAACAGACATTTGACAAATTTTAGATTTTTCTTTTAACAAATGAATTATTTTTGAAAAAATCGAAAATATGTGCAGGGGAAGGTGGGGTAAAATGGACATTTCAATTGAACGGTTTGAAATAGAGATTTTCTGATGATTCCATTGAAAAGCTGAGAAAATTTTGGATCGAAAACATGTGTCAAAATTATTTTTTTTCAATTTTTTGAAAATTTTACGTTTTCGAACAAATTTTGAAGGGGTGATCTTTTTGAAAATCGAAAAAATTCACTTTTTCGACGATATCTTCGGTTCTGTTGGTCGCAGCGACCTGGGGTTGATCTCAAATGAAAGGTGAGCTCATTTCTCATCGATTTATGTGGTTCAAATTTTTTTAAATCAATTTTTCAAATACTTATAGGCCATTTTCTGAAAATCAAGTTTTGCTCTAAAAGTACTTGAAAAATTCATAATTTCTTTTAAAACCACATAAATTAATGGGAAATGAGCTCACCTTCCATTCAAGATCAACCCCAGATCGCTACGACCAATAGAACCAAAAATATTCCCGAAAACCTGAAATTTTTCAAAAACAGAAGAATTTCAGCTTCAAATTTCGCGCGAAAAAGTGAAATTTTTGAAAAATTCAAAAAAATAATTTTTGACATATGATTTTCATGGTAAATTTCCTCAGCTTTCCAATGAAATCATCAGAAAAAATCTATCTCCAATATTTCCATTGATTTCGAGCACCTGTCCGTTTTACCCCTTGTGTCCATTCCATCTCATCTTCCCCTATATCTTAGTCATCGTAACAGAATAATTGAATAATGATTAACGAGCTTTTACCGCGTGTATTGCCCGTGTGCGAGAGGAATGCAATCCATGCAAACAGTGCACACCATCCAATAGGAGCAAATGCATTATAGGTAGCAGCATGAGTAGGATTGTAAATATAATTTATTGAGCCCATTCTAGCTGGCCCGAAGAATGCCGCAAGTGCCATCATTATTGTCAAGGTCCAGCCCAACTTAATGACCATCTATGACAAAGCAAGTAAATTTTTAAATATTTAAAAAAAAAAGAAGGCATATTGCATCATCAACATAACGAGCCAACAGTAATAAATGATACTTAATGATCATTACTTTGTTCATTTTATAATCCTTCGGGCATATACGTAGAAGATATCCAACAAATATTCCAATTATGTAGACAGTTAGTCGATGTGATGGTAGAATATACGATAAATTTGCAGTATCAAATAATTGACGAATCCTAAAAGTAAAAGTTAATTAAAACAATTAATTTTTTAATTGGGAGAAAATGAGGCAAAATGAATCTCCGTTGCAAAAGGATTCAGGATTTTTTTTTTTGGAGTGAAGGACTTCATTAAGAAATCTGAAAAAATTTGAGAACATGCAACAATATGTGAAGATTGTTGGTGAATTTTTTCAAATTTTTTTGTGCAACCGCCTTTTCGCTAAAAAAGAATTTCAAATCATTTCGACATTTAGGTCCATTTTTGCTTCAATTTCTCCTATGTTGAGATTCCAATTTTTAATTGACTGTTTTTACTTACGATGTTCCGAAGAAAACGTAATTGTTCAGTTGTTTGAAGTATGTAACGTAATAGCGAAGACCAGTGGAAAAAATTGCTATTGCCGAGAGAATAATACCCCCGATTTTTGGCCATTTGTAGAGAGTCAGAATCATCGCTGGTGATAGGATAAATAATTGCGTATCAATCCCAAGATGATGTGTATGCGTTAAACACTGGAAACAATCATTTATTATTCATTCTACAAGGCTATGAATGAATAAAACATTAAAATGTCAATGTACTAATGATTCTTACCATATTCTCGAATCCAAAGTAATTGTGGATGAATAGGAAATTTCTCCACCACGTTTTTTTGCAAATATCGGCGTGATGAGTTACTACGAGATTCCACTGGGGACCAGAACCGATATAGGGCATGATGAATGTGCAGAATAAAATAAGTGCACTCAGAGTCGGTACAAGTCTATAAAAAAAATAGAAAATTATTTAAACATCGTTTTATAATCAAAAATTTCGAATTTCGGAAAAATTGATGACAAAATTTCGAAAAAATCTTGAGAATATTTAGAAAAAAAAATGAAAATAATTTCGAAAATTCTGGGAAATTTCAGAAATAAATGGGCGTAAGTCCAAAAAAAGAATTGATAGCAAAACAGAAAGGCGTAAGTGCCATTATGTGGATTTTTTAGATGAAAAATTCGAAAAAACATTCGACAATTTCGAAAAAACATTCGAAATTTCGAAAAAACATTCGAAATTTCAAGAAAACATTCGAAAATTTCTAAAAAACATTCGAAAATTTCGAAAAAACATTCGAAATTTTGAAAAAACATGCGAAAATTTCGAAAAAACATTCGAAATTTCAAAAAAACATTCGAAAATTTCGAAAAAACATTCGAAATTGCTAAAAAACATGCAAAAATTTCGAAAAAACATTCGAAATTTCGAAAAAACATTCGAAAATTTTGAAAAAACATTCGAAATTTCGAAAAAACATTCGAAATTTCGAAAAAACATTCGAAATTTCGAAAAAACATTCGAAATTTCAAAAAAACATTTGAAAATTTCGAAAAAACATTCGATATTTCGAAAAAACCTTCCAAAAATTTGAAAAAACATTCCAAAATTTCGAAAAAAAATTCAGAATGATTTCGAAAATTCTTGAAGATTTCAAATGGTGAAATATGGTGAATTTCTAACATAACATTTGGGCAAAGGAAGAAGACTGAATCGAAATTCAAGAAAAATCTTGAAGAAAAATCGAAAAAATCAAAATAATTACGAAAATTCTTGAAAATTTCAAAGAGAGAAATATAACGATTTTTTCCCAGTGAAAGGTAAAGTGTACTTATTTTTAAATAACTTCGACTATTTCCCTTCATTTGAGACACTTCTCTTCACCTTGATTTAAAAAAAAAATACCTGAAAAATCTCGATAGATATTCCCTTCTAATGTGAATGTTGCCGGATTTATTGAGTCGTCCAACAAAGGAATACGCTGTTAGAAGACCAGACAGCATGATGAAAGGATCAGTGTAGAGACTAGCAGCACGTCCTATAACGGTCCAAGGACGTCCCAAGTACTGTGTATTCATCATAAAAAAATTAGCGATAATAATGAAATAATCGATAAAAATAGGGGAGAGTTTGGTAAAATGGACCTTCATGTGGATCTTCAACAAAAGCCAATAATTTTTTTTTTAAATGAACGATTTGATGAAAAAATCTGGAAAAATTTGAGAACATGCTCCAATATGTGGAGATTGTTGGTGAATTTTTTCAAATTTTTTTGAAGAACCGCCTTTTCACTAAAAAAAAACTACTAATCATTTTGTCATCCACAGGTCCATTTTGCCCCGGGTCTCTCCTATTTTGCAATCAATAAGAGTAAAATTGCAATTACCTCCGACATACCAGTCCTATTAATGTATGGATTAAAGAATAGTGCCATACTTTTATGAGCAACAATTAGCATAAGAGCATTTATTGCTCGAACCCCATGAAGCGTTACAATGTCATCGTCACTTCTCTTCAGGGACACTAGCTTTCGGATGTTCCGCTTCAAGGAGAAAGCAAGTACTATCTCACTGACATCAGCATGATAATGATCGCAGATAGCAGCAGCAATGGATAGTAGAATTATACTAACGAAGAAGGCTCTGAAAGAGGATAATAATAAATTATTAAGGGAAAGTGGGGTAAAATGGGCATTATAAATGAAGCGGTTGGAGATAGATTTTTTTTGATGATTCCATTGAAAAGCTGAGGAAATTTTGGGTGGAAAGTGCCTGAATTTTTTTGAATTTTTTGAGAATTCAATTTTTTTTGGGCAACATTTCTTTCCATTTTTTGGGAAAATTCACTTTTTTCAAAATATCTCTGGTTCTATTGGTCATAGCGTAAAAATTCCGAATGGAGGTGAAAGGTGAGATCATTTGCAATAGATTCATGTGTTTGATAACGCTTTGAATTCTCATTTAGAGGTGGAATTTGCTAGATGAGGATGTTGAAAAGGCCGTGAAAAATATGATGAAATGCATGAATGCCTTTAATAGCTCATTTTTATTGCTCAAAGTGAGTTTCATCATTACATTATGGGGTTTTCAATTGAAAAATATCGATTTTCAACGTATTTATGGGCATTTTCGTGAAAATCAGTTTTTGCCCCAAAACTATCTTAAAAATCCATATTTTCTAAGTAAAAACCCCATAAATCGATGGCAAATGATCTCACCTTTCACCTCAATTCGTAATTTTCACGCTTCGGCCAATAGAACTCGAGATATTTCCAAAAAACAGAATTTTCCCAAAAATGAAAAGCAGCATCCCTTAAAATCGCGACCAAAAAAGTAGAATTTTTTAAAAAATGGCAAAAAATCATTTCCAACACATGATTTTCACCGCAAATTTCCTCAGTTTTTCAATGAAATCATCAGAAAAAACCTATCTCCAATATTTCCATCAATTTCCCATGTTTTCCATTCCATAGACATCAAAATTCAAATGTGTATGTCCATTTTACCCCTCCCGCCCATTTTACCCCATCTCCCCCAATAATCCCAAATCCAAAGTCATTTCACCAACTAATTAATTTAAAAAAAAAAAAAAACAATTAATTCCCAAAAAAATTCGTGAAATAAAGAATCATTAGAAAAATATAAAAATTCTTACCCAACAATAATAGTTTCCAGAGGAAGCGGCTGAGTTCTTTGAACTTGGCACATTTCTCTGTCCACTTTGACCGTGATGTTGACGCCAGTTTGCTTAGTAAACTTTGAAATTATATTTCTCATGGTAATTTCAACATCATTTGGTGTACATGCTGATGGTGTACATACAGCCCAATTAACTGTACTGAAACGTGGTACTCTGTGTCCTGGCTGTGTATATGTATATAATAGACTCATAATAATAATAATAAATAATAAATAATAATAATAACAACGTGAAAAAATTTGAAAAATTGTAATGATGCAAGTCACTACCAAGGACAACTTTTTTTTTTTCTTTTTTCTTCACAATTAGATAATACTTACATCTGTTATGTTGCTTCTAAAAGCATAGTGAGAGTGTATTAGACGGTGAAAGTATTTAAGGTCATGCCTTGTTGGATCAATTTCAATCTGTAGATAGGCCAAACAATATTGTCCATTTATATCATCATTTCCCTTGATTCCAAGACACTCATCAAAATCACCAAATTGATTTATATTACCGCTCAATAATCCTGATGGAATTTTTGCTGATGCATCGAGCACTGTAATTTGAAAAAAAATTGTTAAATATTCAAATTTATCAAAAAAAGAAAGCTATTAATTATCTATCAGAGAATTCAGTAGTGAAGAGGTAAAACAGGATAAATCGACTTATCTTTGAGGTCATTTCGAAGGAAATATCACGGAAACTAAGGGAGATAAGGTGATATTACTCATCTGTTTTTGTAGAGAATTTCAAGAGTTACAAAAGAGTTTTAGGGCAAAATTGCTCTTTCTCGGTTATTTTTTAAGGTATTTACAAGAAACTTAATGAGAAAAAAAAAGACTTATCTTGTTTTACCTCTTCACTACTGAATTATAATGAGAATTGTTAAGAATTACTGAAATAAACTGTTATATTTACTTATATTTCTTCAATCAATGTAATTACTTTCTTATATTAATTTAATTATAATTAATTTAAGTAAGTAATTAGATATTAATTTAATATTCATATTAATCATATTAATTTAATTAATTAATGACAATTTAATTACTTATACTAAATGTAAAATACTGAATGCGTAATTAAATAAATAAATAGATAAAATACTCGAAATCCTCAAAATTTTCAAATTTTGGAATTTCTGGTTAATCTCAAATTTTTTTAAATAAAACTGATTTTATGATCTTCTTGGAAATTCTCAATTTTTTTCCAAATTCCTTTTTTTTTCGTTTTTATAAAGGAACTAAATTTTAATAAAGAAATTTCTATTAAAAAAGAAAATATTCAATCTATTCAAATAAATTAAAAAATAATAATAATAATAATAAGTGGAAAAAGAAGAGTGAAATCGTTGAATGTAACACACAAATGCAATTGTACTAATTATTCCATGCATTGCCAAATCCATGGAGTGACATTCATTTGTAGCGTTTGAAAATCATGACAGCAATTTATGTAATCAATTGGTTTTGTGAGAGGCAACTGCGTCACGTACAAATTTGAGATTGTTGAATTTAAAATTTACTCACTCCTACGAGTATTTTTTTTTTTTATAAAGGTGTTTCTGTCGGTGTATTTTTGATCCACGAAGAAATTGACGAAAATTTACAGTTATCTTGTGCAAATATCGAAAAAAAAAATCTCTGCAAAATCTCAATCGAAATTGCAGTCTACTTTAGTAGTTATAATTATTTTAAATAAATAAGATAAAACGCAGTCTTATGGGCTACTTGAAAAAATGCCGAAAAAATTGAATAATCACGAAGAAAAATCAACGAAATTTTGCATATTTGCAGATAAGAGGGAAATAATGATGTAATAAAATTTTTTAACTTATTTACAGCTTAATTAACGATTAATAAATAAAAAACTATGAAGAAAAGACAGAGAGCTGCGATTTATGCGTGCAAATGAATAAAATGAATAATAATTAATAAATAATAATTAAGTTAATTAATTATTATTTATTACGTTAAATAATGAAGTTTAATAATTTAATAATCAAGTTTAATGTTAAATAATTCAATAATTCAGTTTAATTAACGAATAAATAATAATTAAGATTATTCAGCAGGAAAATTGTCATTTTCACATTTCGCTATATATATAGCAATTGGGTTTTTATTTTGGCATTTTTTCGAAGTCGTGCATGTGATATATTGTGATTTTTTCGATTCTCATCACTTTTTGCGATGATTTTACAGACAGAAACACGTTAATTTTTAAATATTGCTTTAGACTCACTTTTCAATGCCCAGAGGCTCATTTTTCTGAGTTCCGAGTGATAAATCTCGGATTGTCTTCTACATTCGGAACTAACTGGTCCAGCAGCTGGATCAAATACTGGAATGATGCTCAATAATTTCTCAACTTCCATCTCGATTTCGTTTGAAAATTTATCTGAAAAAAAAGGGGGGAATTCTTATATTTTTTGGAAAGTTTAGTAAATGTGTTGAATAGAGTGATTCGTTAATGATTGTGCTGATTTCAAAATCGTTTGAGTATTTGTATGGTTTATAACGTTTTATGATTCTTGCACCAGCGACATACGTGTGTCGTATGCTGATTGCTAATGAAAAATGTGGTGAATTAAATTCAGTGTTGTAAAAAAAAAACGATATTCGTATGAACAATTATAATTGTCTATGAGAATAATTATTAATCTTTTGAAATAACGGAAGGAAGGGGTGACCCTATTTTAATCAATTTTTTTCCTTCATTTATCGATAAATTTTGATTAAATTATGATAATTAAATTAACACATATCTGGAAATTTAATAATAAATTTTTTTAACAAATACATTATTTTAAAAAAATATATATTTTAAAAATTCGCATTTATAGTTTTTTGAATTTTCTAAACGTGAATATTTTCCATTTCATTTTTAAAGAAATAAATTATTTTTAAAAAAATATTTAAAAAATTCGCATTTATGATTTTTTTAAATTTCCAACATTTGCATATTTTCTTAAAATTTATTTGTTGAAAGAATTCTATTGAATTCTGTAATAAAAATGAATGGAATATAATAATCGAACTGGTTTACTTTCAATTTCGCGTAAATCCTTGAAATTCCTAGACATTAAAAAAAAATATATCTATATGATATTTGATAGTTTTTTTCAATATCAGTAAAATAAAAAGTGTCTTCAGATAATTTTCATTAAACTTGAGTTTTTAAATCGTTAATTATATCAGAGTTTCATTGGATTACGAAATATGAACAAAATGATAAAATTCCAGGAAGAGCAATTAATTTAAAAAAAAAAAGAATAAATAAAATAAAAAATCATAAAAACATTTCAATAAAATAAATAAATACAAGTGTATTTATTCAAATAAATTGATGTTAATATACACATTGTGAAATGGAAAGTGACGTTTTCGTATTCGTTTACTTCTTTACAATCTTGGCGCGCATTTACCCCTGTTAAAGTTAGCAAGCATAATATATTTTTAACATAGTGGAAAAAAAAAATTATATGCGTTTATATTTACAGGTAACTCACGAAGTGAGGATCGCGAAATAAATACAAACGACCAATGTCCTTGTGGTTTTTGAATTTATTTATATTTAAATGCGAGAAAAAAAGGTAAAAAAAGTGGATAAAAATGACTTTTACATGTTTCCCAGTGAATTGTAGTGAGTTTGACCTTTGTTTAACTCAGGGATTCCCGGTACTGTATTAATAATGATTAATATTAATTTAAATATTAAATAATTAATTTTTTAAAATTGTTATTAAAAAAAAATAAAATTCTCACCATAATAAGGATTAGTTTTATCCTCATTTTTTAAGGGTTCTCCTTCTTCGAAACTCTGATTTTTCAAATTTTCGACGATTTCCAAAAGTGTAATATTCTCAAATGAATGAGAATTGTTGTGGGAAAGGGCCCGAAGAACTTCATTTTCCTCCAATGATTTAATACCAGAAGTCGACAAAATATTCACTGTTTTTGTAGCAAAAATCGGTGATAAAAAGCACCAGGACATCCAAAGTAATCTTCCAATCGACCACATTTTATCCTCGAAAAATTGCCACTTTTTAAATTTTTTGAAATTCAAATTCTTCAACTACGAAACCGCGAACACTTGAAAAAATTCACTTCTGCAAAAAAAAAGATTTTTTCGATCAATAATTCAACAGTTTAAGCATTATTGTATTAAGAGGAATTGAATGAAATTTGAAAAAAAAAATCAATGGCTTCTTTCTGTGAACACACAAGGTAAAATGAGAGTTGGTTATTGAGACTCAAGCAGAGGCACCAGTGGCCTCTTGTCTTCTACATGGAGACACATAAAAAGAGGGGTATTCGAAACAAACCAAGATCCCCACCCTCAACAGGAGACACAAATGAAAACACACAAGACTCCGGTGAGTTAACTCCATGAATACATTAGAGATTACGTTTGAATTTCGTAATTTATTGAGAAAAAAAAATTCGGCGATTTAATCATGCTAAAAATTATTAGATGTTATGTGTTGAAAAGAAATTTCGTCACAAACATTTTCCCCAAAAAACTGAAAAGAGCCTGACACCTGACAATTTTTTTTGCTTTTTTTTCTTTAAAAAAATTAATTATTTCTGAAAAAAGCTGTTATAGATTTATGTTTCCATATGATAGAGGGGAAAAACTGAAAAAAAGGGGGGGGGGGTTTGAAACAAATATAAAATGTTGAAAAGTCATTCATGTGCTGAAATAAATAATGATTATTTAAAAAAAAATAAAGAATATAGAAATGCAGAAAATTCAAAAAATTATAAATGTAATTTTTCCTATTTTTTTTTGAATTTCGTAATTCATTGAAAAAATTCGGCAATTTAATCGCTCTGAAAATTATTAGATGTTATGTGTCGAAAAGAAATTTTTCTTACGATATTTGATATAGAAATAAAATTATGTTAATTCATGGTGTTCTGGGTGTAAATTGAGGCTTTTGAATTTCCCAATGAGTTGAGTAAAAAAACGAAAATTCTTGATTAGAAATCACAGCAAATGATAGGCAGACGTGTGTCTGTATGTGTGTAAGTGTGTCTATTGTTTATTTCTTTAAAAAAAAATTCTTTTGTGATAAGCGGCTGTTGTCCTCATGCTTCCACTTAATGAAGTTGCAACAGCGCATTAATTACCTATTGATAAAAAAAATGGTATTTCATATTATTACAAGATAAAATTATCTATTTTTTAATTTATTTTACCTTTTTTGATTTGATTTTGAATTTTTGAATGAAAACGCGCGTTTTTTTTTGTCTTCATTTTTTCAACGATTTAAAATTGATGTGAACAGGAACATTGATTATTCAAATCGAGAAGCGCGTGTTTTATCGCTGATTTCGTGCAGATAAACTTTTTAAACTTCATGTAGCTCCTTCGGGTTTTAATAATTAACGGAAATCTGAAGGAAAAGAATTAAATAAATAAATAAATTAGTTTATCATTTTAAGAAACACACAGCTAGAAGCACAGAGGTGCTTTTGATAAATGCAAACATTCGACAATTTTTAGTTTTCCTTGCACTCTTAACAGATAAATAATAAAATGAAAATTGAAAATATGCACAGTGAAAAATTTAGAAAATCTAAAAGTGCAAATTTTGGAAAACAAATTTTATAATAATTTATTAAACAAAAAAAATCCCAAAAATTGTCATATATTTGTTAATTTTCATTATAATTGAATTCTGCATGTAATATTAGTGTCTTTGAGAGTCATTAAAATCTACGTAATTTGAAAATTCAAAATATACGCTGAGGGCATGTTAAAAACGCGCCAAAAGGCGCTTCTATATCTCTAGGTCTGTCATCCTCCAGAAATCTCACTGGAAAAAAAAAAAAAAAAAAAAAAAAAAGACTAGCAGAGATTTGACATTTCTCTAAATTTTTTTGAACAACAAAATAATTATAAAAAAAAGTATTCAAAAAATTTGCACTTATTTTCATAATCTTACGAATTTTCTGCACGTAAATATTTTCCCTTTTTTTCAATAAAACTTTCCTCATCAAGAAAAAAAATAAAAATTGTCAAGATGTCTGTATCTATTTTCAGTGTCATAAGAATAAGATTATTAGAAAATCACTTGAATTTGAAACATCTCAAGGGCAGATCCGTTACCTAACTCAGTAAAATTTGAACTAAAATGATTGAAAGAAGAAATAGGATAACATGACCAATAGATAGACAATTAAAAAAATATTAGACTTTATTAATTCATATTAAATAGGCAAATTACGTTAAAAAGTTGCATCAAAGAGCGATGTACAGAAAAATATACATTGAATCGCCTGAAAATCAATTAAACTTGAATAATGTAGAAATAATTAAAGAAAATCAAGGAAAAACTGTAAAATAACTTGAACCCCCAATAGATGGACAGTTGCATATTTGCAGTGTTATGATTTCAAATTTCGATCAATCAGTATGTAATAAATAGTTCATAAATCTATATGAATGTAATAATCACGAATTGACGTGAAAATTATAAGAATCATTCATTTATTTATGAAAATTCTCGATAATAGAAATCGTCCACCTTTTGGTCAGTGTCCATCTAGTGGTCACGTGACCCTATCCTACTCTTGCGCATGCGCAGCACGTTCGGTAGGCACTTCGTGCATCTTCGGGTGTCTTCGCGCCTTTTCGGTGAGCCGTCAGCCCGCCAGGCTGTGTCGAGCGCAGTGTGTCGTGCTGGGAGACGCCGTTTAGCTGTCAGCACTGGCATTTCCAATCACCTCTGCTCCAAAAAATTCACCCAATATGTGTGTGTGTGACTCGTGATCATCTGTACCTCTACCTGCAATTAAAGAAAAATTAATAATTTAATTAATTGTATTTATCACCTAAAACACAAACAGGTAAACTCAAAACTCCAATGAAAAATGCGGATAATTCGCGGGAATTTTTGAAATAAAAAAAATGTGAGGTTCAGTTTTAATTTACGCGACACACACAAAGCGTGCAAAAAACTGTTTGTGTCATGTGCATCAGTGAATAACGAATTAGATGAGAAAGAGAAAAAAAGGAAAATGAAAAATTGATATATAATAATGACAATATGAGTGCTACAATGACACAATGACATGAAGAATGTTGCTGTTTAATTTTTCAATTGAAAATAATGAAAAATTTTGTGATAGACGCTTTCGTAAAAAGTTGCATGCAGTGATACTTTGTATTTTAATGTATTAAATCGTTAATTTGTCAAAAAAAAGGCAGTGACATACATCGATTTGCTTGCGCCAGTGAACATACACACACACATATACACAGGACAAGTGAAGACGTAACAAAGTGTGTTACGTAGTAAGTCCTCGTATTTTTGATGCAACAGAAAAATCTTCATTTCTCTCTCTCTCTCTTTTTTTTTGTATTAAAATTAAAATGAGAGTTTAGTGACTTTAAATAGGACTGGGATCTACGACTGAAGATATACGTTTATCAATGGTGAGTAGTGGAAATAAAGTCATTCAATGTCATTTATACACACACATACACACATATTTTCCCCATGAAATTGAAAATAGCCTGCCACCTGATAATTTTTCGTTTTTTTTGTTTTTTCAATTAAAAAAAATTAATTATTCTTGAAAAAAACTGTTATACATTTGTATTTTTATGTGATAAAAAGGAAAAACTGTAAAAAAAAAGGGGGGGGGGGTTAAACAAATGTAAAATGTTAAAAAGTCATATATACATGTAAGAATATAAATAATAATTGATAATTCATTTTTTTTAATTAAAAAAATGTGGAAATGCTGAAAATTCAAAAAATTATAAATGCAATTTTTTCCATTTTTTTTTACAATAATTTATTTTTGCAAAAAAGACTGAACAATTGTCAGATGTATGCTAATTTCATCGTCATAATTATTTTTCTCATTCCCTCATTTTTTGTCTCTGTCTCACATACTCTTTTCTGTAAACTTCTTTTTTTTTAGCATAAAAAGTCTTATTTTCGTAACTACACGAGAATTAATCATATCCGAATTTTGTATCGAAAATTCTGATGAGATAGGCGGTAGCGTGATAAACATATGTGTTTGCACGAGAGGCAATCAAATACCTATCAAGATCCCCCACCAGGTGTGATAGAAACGAAACGAGACAATCTGGATATCTCTGTATTAATCAAAAGAAAATAACAGGCAAAAAAAAAAAAAAGAAAGAAAGAAAGAAAATTATCAAAATTACACGCGAGATAGTTAGTTTTATATATTATCCACCTGACCCTCTAAAAATAGACACACAAGTATCATCCCTCTATCCAGCATCCCTCGAGGCCATGCTCCAAGAAGTTTCAGAAAAATCTACCATCTAATGTATATTTCTCTCTATTTCCAACGAGAAAATAAGAAAAATAAGGGAAAAAAAAGCAATTAAATTATATGAAATAAATTATTTTTTTATGATAATAAAATGAGCATATTGTTGGCTTGGAGTCAAAGGGGCGTAAGTGCTGTGCCTATATATATATATATATATATAGCACTTACGCCCCTTTGTTTCTAAGATGACGACATGATTTTACAATTTTTTTGATTTTTTTAAACACAAATAAATTATTTTTAAAAAAATTCTCAAAAAATTTGCACTCGATTTTTTAATATTTTTTTTTTTAATAATTTATTTTCCAAGAAAAAAAAGATTGTTATTCTCAGTATCAGTACTTTTTATTAGCTCGCCTACATGTAATTTTTTCTCGAGGTTTAAATAGTGTTAAATATGAGCGACTAGTTTTTTTTTATTTTTTTTTTATGATACTTTGGGTGAAAAAAAAAAAATAATCAGGTGAAGAAGAAGAAGTTATTACGCAATGCCGATGATGACGCGATACTGCATCAGGCCGTATCAGTTTCCGGGAGATCGAGGAAGTGCGCTGGAGGGAAACGCCTTTTACGCACTCAAGGTATTTTTCAAATTTCCCGCCGTTTTTTTTTGATTGATTTTTCTGCATTTAAAATAACGCGTCGAATGCATTGCGCTTCAATTTATTCAAAAAAAATCCACTAACTCTAACAAAATCAATGATAATACTCTTTCTAATTTAACGACTTTACCTATATTTACTACGTCAGCATGCAGAAGAGGTGCAGTCAATTAATTTGAATTTTCCTAGAGCAGGAATAATATACTGGAGTGGCCCCCCACACACACTGCATGCAAATAATAATGAGGAAAAATTACTCGCACAATGACTAAACGAGACATCCCGTGTTTTCCTACTAATCGCAGTAAAGAAAAAAAATGAATCATTATTCAATGATAATGAATGAAAATTAATCCAACTTGAGTCATGATAATGAAATCAGCACATATCCAACAATTTTATTGCATTTTCTTAAGCGAATGAATTATTAAAAAAAAATTTTCTTGAATATTTGCACTTATAAGTTCTTTTTAAAATTTCAATATATGCATATTTTCAATTTTTTAAAAATAATTTGTTTTAACATGTTCGGGAGGTACGATCCGAAATAAAGTTCAATTTTTGTATAAAATCGTTAATAACAATTTATACAAGATGAAATTGTCAAATCTGATTCGGTGAATTTGTGTAAAATGTAATAAAAAATAAAATAAGCCCTAGAAACAAAAAATTAATTGAAAATTGAAAATTTTCATTATTTTTTACATTTTTTCAAATTTTTTAACATTCAAAGAAATGTAAAAACTGATGGAAATTTGTCAATTTTCAATTAATTTTGGGTTTTTAGGGCTTATTTTATTCCTCATTACATTCTTCACAGATTCACTGAATCAGATTCGAGAATTTTATTTTGTATAAATTGTTATTAACAATTTCATCTAAGAAATTAACTTTTTTTCCGATTTTACCCCAAACATTCTTAAGCAAATTAATTATTATTTTTCAAAAATTCCGAAAATTTGTACTTACAGTTTTTTTTAATTTTCAACATGTGTATATTTTTTAATTTTTTTTTTTAATAATTTGTTTATTAAAGACGATTGGGAGGTAAAATCGGGAAAAAAGTTAATTTTTTATATTAAATCGTAAATAACAATGTATACAAGATAAATGTCTCAAAACTCATTCAGTAAATACTTGAAAAATGTAATAAGAAACAAAATAAGCCCTAAGAACAAAAAATAAATTAAAAATTGAAAAATTGGCACAATTTTTTATATTTCTTTAAATTTTTCAAGATTCAAAAAAATGTAAAAAATTGTCGAAATTGTTCAGTTTTCAATTAATTTTCTGTTTCTAGAGCTTATTTCTTTCCCCATTACATTCTTTACAGACTCACTGAATCAGATTTGAGAAATTCATTTTGTATAAATTATTATTAACAATTTCATCTAAAAAAATCAACTTTTTTCCAATTGTACCCCTCTCAAACATCCTTGAAACATTAAAAATTCAAAAAATGTCAGATGTTTTTGCTATTTTTACTATCATCTCAAGCTTAAAAAAAACAGGCAAAGCTAATTGAGTTTTCGGGTAAACGTCAATTGAGTTTGTAAACTTGCAATCTAGTTTACTCGAAAAAGGAGCACTGAAGGTCTAATTCTATTTGTCGAATGTCAAGATCCTGGGAAAAACTTTCCTCTATTACACGAATTCTGCTTTATCATCTAATTTTATTTAACTGGAATTCTCTTGGCAATTGTCTCTCTCGTAGAAGCTGGAAATTCTTGTAATGTAAGTGGAATTGTCCTTACAAGGCTAGACACATCTAATTGTATGCGAATGGCAAAGAAAAAAAATTAAAAAGTTAATTTAATTCCAATTTTTTACGACTGCGAGGAAAAAAACTGAGCTTTTTATTATTCATCATCTGTCTTGGTATGCAAAGTATATTTATGATGAAAAAAAGGAGACAAATAGAAGTGGATGATTCATTTTTTTAACAGTCTTTTGTACTTTTTGTGTGTTTCAGCACTGAGAATGTTATCGGAAAAACGTGCAGAGGCTGATGTAGAGGATGAAGTTGTGGGAAGTAGTAGTGCAGTGACACCAGGCTACTCGAATGGTGAGGGTTCAAAGGAATTCCTATCTACAGGACGTACAGGAAGGCGAAATGCAATGCCGGATATTCTGGGGCAACATGCTGAAACGGGAACAGCTGATTTGCCTAGTCGTCTCGAACAACTTACAACTGAATCTCAACATGGTCAGGGTTATTTATTATTGTTTGTTATTTATTGGAAATTATATTGCATTTTTTTTAAGGTAGTAGGCTCACACGACCAATAGATAGACAGTGACCAAAAGATGAACGGTTTCTATTATCGAGGTTTTTCATGAATAAGTGAATGATTCCTACACTTTTCACGTCAATTCCTGATTATTACATTCATATGGATTTATAAACTATTTATTACATACTGATTGATTGAAATTTAAAATCATAACACTGCAAATATGCTACTGTTCATCTATTGGGGGTTTTAGTTATTTTACAGTTTTAACTTGATTTTCTTTGATTATTTCTACATTATTCAAGTTTAATTGATTTTTAGTAGGGGTGTGCAAATTGTAAATGAATCGAATTAAATTGAATTATATCATTGAATTCGAAATTCGATTTGAATATTCGAAAGATGAATTATTCGATTAATTTGAAATATACGTAGAATTCAAAATATTCGTAGAATTCACATCATTCGAAATATTGGAAGCATGTGAATGATTCGAAAAATTCGGATAATTCGAAAAATTCGAAAAATTGGAATAATTCGAATAATTCGAAAAATTTGAATAATTCTAAAAATTGGAATAATTCGAAAAATTCGGATAATTCGAAAAATTCGGATAATTCGAAAAATTCAAATAATTCAAATAATTCGAAAAATTCAAATAATTTCAATAATTCAAATAATTCGAATGATTGAAATATTTGAGAATTTGATTTGTTTTCGAATTGAATTATTCAAATTTAATTCACACTGAATACTTCGAAACTTCGAATATTCACACACCCCTAATTTTCAGTCGATTCATTGTATATTTTTCTGTACATCATTCTTTCCTGCAACTTTTTAACGTAATTTGCCTATTTCATATGGATTAATAAAGTCTAATATTTCCTTAAGTGTCCATCTATTGGTCATGTTACCGTATCCCATGATTTTTTTGATGCCGCATCAAAGATGATAATTATTTTACATTTTTCTGAATTTTTTCATAATTTTTGACCGTGCAGTTTATGAGATATGAATTATCAAAGTTACTGAAAATAGCAGTGGTGGGTGAAACGCCCTAAATCGGACGGAAATAACGAAATTACTAAAAAACCACAGGGTTGACCAATTATTTAGAAACAATTGGTGAAGAGAACAGCATTTTAACTAAATAATAGAAGAAAAAAATATTCAATTCACCGTATAGTTATTGAGAAATTTTAATTAGAAGGTAGTCGTAACTATTTGCCTATTTTTCTATCTCATGCATGTGATAGGAGATTAATGTAAAAAAAATTCGCGAAAAAAAAATTATATTCACAAACTGAAGATATGACTTTCGAATAGTTTAATCACTTTTTTCCCGAATTATCAGTAATTAATTGGAAACAATCCTAAAAATCCTCGTTTTTTTCTGTTTTATTGACCATTCACTGGGATACTACCTTAAAAAAGCGCCTATTAATGAACAATTTGCAAAATACCTAAATTTCATGTTAATTTTTCAGATCAACCCGGTACCAGTGGTATAATACAATCTGCATCTTCATCTCAAGAACAAACAGGATGAATTTCTCGAGAAAATTAATCAAAAAATTTCATGACAAATATTCTTGAGCCTTTGTGTGTCTCGAAAGCAGAATTCCTAACACCGGTTACTATAAATAGGATCATTCGAGGCTAAACATATGTGAAATTTGGGCTTTATCGTGAATTATCGATTTCACACTCGACTCTTTGCCCCAAAGCCGGACTACAAGGAATCTGTATGTGAAAAAAAAAGAAGAAAAAAAAAACCAGCAAGAATAACTTTATAGCATTGGAATTTGTGTGATATTGTATTAATCATTGTAATTATAATTAATGTAGATGCAAAATTTTTTGGATACTTGAAGGATAGTAATTAAATTTAATAATTAGAATATATATATTCGAGAACAAAGTTCCTTCAATTAATTCATTTAATTTTGTTAATTTAACACTTAGAAGTGAACAAAAAATCGAACATTTAATTAATGATAAAAAACGCGCGAATCTCGTATTTTTTAAAAATTTCTTTCATTTAATTTAAAAAAAAAATCAATTTTGAGGAACAAATAGTTATTAATTAATATTAAATTAATGACTTATAATTATTCTGTTTTCGTAAATATAATTTCGTAAATAGAAGAAACATAATAATTTTGTAATCGCACAATTATCCTAATAATTTACCATGTCTTTCGATTTATTGAATTTGTGATTGTTTAACGAAATGTTGGGACGTTTATTGTCGCGACTTCGACAATTGTCTCGACAATTCAAATGGTACTTATAGACGAAGGACCCAGTAGCAATGAGTGCTACCTATTTTTACTTGGATCGATCGATTCTACAATGTCGACAGCAGGACATGTATTCACATTGTATTTCATAAAATACAAACATCTGTGTATAATAGATAGATAGAAAGAGAGAGAGAGAGAAAGAAGAAGTGTCATACTCGCATCTTTCGTCTTAATTGAAAAAAAAATGTGCATTGTTCCAGTTTGTTAAAACACAATCTGCATTTCATACTCAGTTGCAGAGGCCTCCTATTCACAAAGTTATTCTCCATTTACTTGCAATGGATTAAAAAAAAATAAAAAAAATTCTAATGTTATGTTCTGGGAGAAAAAAAGTGGAGCGTATGTGATAGAAAATGAATCGATCGAAAAAAAAGAAAAATTGATAATTTTTTATGTAAATAGGCTATTGTTGAGTGCGATACAATTTTATTTCTTCCCTATTTCTTGAATTCTAGTCAAATTGTAAAATGCGTTTTAGAAATACGTATTTTAATTAAATATTAAGTAATTATATTAATTTTGGAATTTATAAAAATTGCGTGTTCTTGATTTAATAATTAAGAATTAATGAGAATATAGAAATTAGTACCACTTGATATTTATTTTTTAAGAATGGTGCCACAGTCGTAAGATGCAGTTCCATCAATTTTTTTACAATAAAAAGAGAAGAAAAAAGCAGAAAAATAGAAGAATGAGGAAAAGTCGAGAGTAGAGTGCGAGTGAATGTAAAATGAAGAAATAGATCTTATTATTAAAAAAAAAAAAACTGAATTATGATATTCAGGAATTTGTAATGATTGTTGTTTGAATAAAGGTGGTTTTTATATTGAATCTTATTAAAAAAAAAAATAATAATTGAGAAATGGAAAATTTAGTTTAATCTGTGTATGAAATATTTTTCACACTGTATGTGTTATTAAAAATAACAATACAAATGGTTTTTACTTTGAAATAATAAACCAGCAATATTTTTATCAAAACTGCTCCCGAAAAATCCAATAATAATTATATTCTTTGTTACTAACTTTCATGATTGAAAAAATATTGAGTGAAGAGTGAAGATTGAATAATATTATAAAATTTGAATATGAGAGAATAAATAATTTTAATTGAAGTATTTTTGAAAATTACTAATCAGTGTTTTTAAATTGAAAAATTCATTCATCAAATTGTGTTACTCATCATTATAGTATTTTTTTATGTCAAAAATGAAGTAAATATTGAAAAGTAATTTGAAATAAAAGAGTTGGAGGTAAAGTAAAAAGGACAAAATTTAGTTTTGATGTTTTATATCATGAAAATCGTTTAAAAACCGTGAAAATATTGGGGAACGACCTTTTCGGATGTTTCCATTGAAAAGCTGAGAAAATTTCCGATGGAAATCATGTACCAGTTTTTTTATTTTTTTTATTGATAAATTAGATTTTTTTTTCCAAAAATTAGATTTTTTTTTTTTTAAAGTTTGATTTTTTCAAGAATTATAATTTTCCAAAAATTGGATTTTCTTTCAAAAGTTTGATTGTTTTTTAAATTTGATTTTTTTGAAAATGTTTGTTTTTTCGAAGATATCTCCGGTTTTATCGGTTGGAGCGACCTGGAGCTGGTCTTCAATGAAAGGTGAGCTCATTTTCTATTAATTTATATTGTCCTCATAAGAATGATCGATTTTGCGAATGAATATACAGCAAAAAGTGTTTTTTTCCTAGTAAATCAAGTGTAAATCATTGAAATCGCTTAAAAAAAAAATTAAAACCCCACAAATCGATGCAAAAAGAGCTCATCTTTCATTTAAAATCAACCCCAGATCGCTACGATCAATAGAACCCAAGATATCGCCAAAAAAGTGAATTTTCTCACCAAAAAAAAATTCGAATTTTCCAAAAAATTCAAAAGAAATCAATTCTAACACGTGTTTTTCACCCGAAATTCCTCCATCTTCTCACCAAAATCATCAAAAAATCTCTATTTCACACCATTTCACCAAAACCTTAATTTTCCCCTTTTCCCAAGGAAAATTAAAAAAAAAGAAACCAAACCATAAATCCTCCTCTTTGAATTTTTCATAGGGATATTGAAAAATGATTAAAAACATAAACTATCGTCAAATCGCAACGTTTCGTTGGACAATTCCAGCTTTTTCAGGCTCTGAAACCAAACGTGACATTATTTATTAAATTATTGTTACTAACGTTTCATTGAACAACGTGCATATTTACCAGTATTTTAATTTCATTTTCAATTTTAACGTCAATTTCAATTTCGAATTTTGTATTATTATGATTTGACAATTAATTAGTATTGTTAAATTAATTTTTTCCAACGTCCCATGATCTCTACATAGTAATTATTTCTTTGTTTCTTATTTGTGTCTATATTTTTTCTTTTCTATAAAAATCCTATTGTTACCCACAGTGGTCTATAAAACCCAAAAGAGAGCTTTTTTTCTGTCCTGCTCAATGTGTGCTTTGTCCTCAAAATTTATCATTTGAATACCGGAAGGAAATGGCGCGTGCGACAGCAGCGCCACAAGTGTCCAGTTTCCTCAGTCACTATAGTCTCCACCCCAGATGCTTATTCCTCCACTTTTCTTCCAGCACCCAATCTTCAAAAATAAAATTAAAAAAATAAATTTCTCATCATCCAAATCCCCTAAAACTCTCTCCTCTCAACAATAAAAAAAATACTCAACCAAAAAATTCCCAAATAGTTCCTAAATTGCAAGAATTAAAATTCAAAAAATACAGTTTATTGAAATTTAAGGGTAATCGATAGACCAAAGCGACTGGATTGGAGATTGTAATGCCGGGAAGCCGTATGCGCATGTCACATCACTTGGACGATCTCTTTCTGTCGTGGCATCTGGAGGTGAGTGGTTGTGTCTATTTTTTCTTCAACATGATAATCCAATAATTAATGTAACACATTATTGTCATCGACTATTAGAAATACAAAATAATTATTAATTTAAAATTCATTGATAGTGTTGTGCAAACGGTTTTTACATTTAAAATGTAATTTAATTGGAAATATTATGTTTTAAGTTCAACGCATGGCCCATGAATGCATATCTTCTCTGTTCTATTCGAACCGGCTGTGTGTGAGAGATATATACCCCTTGAAGAACAATATATATATGGATTATTAAAGGAATATCTGTCTTCATAGGATTAATACTGGTTTTTAAATTATCTATTTGCGGTGATAAATACGTTGAGATCGAAATAATGTTTTTTTTTATAATAAAAAAGAGCACTCATGGCTGTGTGTGTGTGTGTGTCTTTTACACGAAATCGCGAACTACCGGATACAGTATGGCGGTCGACTGTCATAAATGAAATTTCTTCGAGTCCACAATTTATTTTTTGAATACAATATATTTGAGGATTGTTTTGGTTTTTTTGGAAATATTTTTTTTTTGTCATTGTACTGTCAACAGTATGTTCGCTTAATTAACTCAATTATTCGCTTCTTTGCTATACTTTTTTCATCCTTTTTTTCTTCAATTTTTTTTTTAATGAAAATTCCCGACCCCATTATAATGAAATGAAATGAAACAGCCATTGGCTGCTCTCCCTGTTTCTGTGTGTTGCATCTCTCGACTTGATTTCTTCATGATAAAAGAGAAGAAAGAAGAGAGAGGGGGATTTTTTTGAATTAAAAAAAAGGAATTTCATAAATGAATGTCAATAATGCCTCATCGGTATTTACGCGATTTAATTTTTACGTGGCGGTAAAAATAGCGAATTTAATTCAAATTCAAATAAAAAAATATTGTAGTTTTTTATTTTTATTTTTTTTCGGATTATTTGGAATTTATTAGTAAGTGCAATGCAATATTGCACTTGATTATGCATCGTTGCACTTAATAATAAGTGTCTAATCTCAAAATTACAGTTTTAGAAATGAATATAAAAAAAATGTATTATTTTGAGATTTTTTAAAAATAATTTTAAAATCATTTTAAATTTGAAATTTAAACATGCAAGTTGTATATCTCTGTGTTTTGCCACTTGATGCAACAATGATGCGCTCCGTTGGCATTGAACCCCAGGGGGATTATGACAGAGTATTAATGACGCCAATACTCCAATTTAATTATGACCTTTCACTCCCTACTTTATATAGATTGAATTTTCGAAAAAGAGTAATTTTTTTTTTTTTTTTTTTTTTTTTTTTTTTTTTTTTTTTTTTTTTTTAGCGGAGCGAATGACTCGATTTCAATTCATTTCCATCGTATAAACATCTTTACATAAACATATGTCTCTTTGTATTGATATTTTTAATAGTCCCTCATGAAAGGTTAATGCCCTCAATTTTTTGCGGGAACTTTGAATTCATTATTTTTGGGAGAAAATTCGTAATAATTACAATAGGCGTCTGGAATTATTATTATTACTGTGTTACATCGGCGTACCAGTGAAAACCTTCGATGAGGCATACAAAATGGCTGCCAAGCATTGTCGACTGCTACCATTTCTCGAAAGTTCAGAGTAACGCCACGTGGACGCACAGTTTCAAGCGATTTAGAGTACTTTTTTTTGTGCCTAATTATTTAAGATAGAGTAGATATATGTTGTGGCCAATCAAATCAATCGTAGAGGTATTGGGTTCTTCTTTTGCACACAGTAGATCGCAAGCGAGTGGAGTGACCTCACTCCAATTCGCAATACTCAACACTCATACATAACCTCACTAATTTTTTATCATTTTTTTTACATGTTAAGTTAATTGACGATTTTATTGATTTTTTCATTTTTTTCATTTCAGTTTTGACCAGACTGAGAAAATACAAAATACATCATGGGTAAGGAGAAGATTCATATTAACATCGTCGTCATTGGACACGTCGATTCTGGTAAATCGACTACCACTGGACATTTGATCTACAAATGTGGTGGTATTGACAGACGTACCATTGAGAAGTTCGAGAAGGAAGCCCAGGAGGTAAATAAACTGTTAAAAATCTAAAAATCTGGAATTCTCACTTTTTTCTTAGGAATATCTGGGAATTTAAGCGAAATGGGGCAATTTCATGCAACTGAAAATAACAAACATTTGACAATTTCTCTTTTTTCTTCAACAAATAAGTTATTATGAAAAAAATGAAGAATAATGCACTTGTTAAAAATTCAAAAACTAGTGAAAATTTTTCAAATATTTTTTTTTATAATAATTTATTTGTTAAGAAAAATGGAAATTAAAAAAAATTGTCAGATGTGTGCTAATTTCATTATCATGCAATTTTCATAGTATTTTTGTGAATCTTGAGATTTTTTATGATAAAGATGATTATGAAAATCGCACTATCTCGCTTAGTTTCCGAAATATCCTCAAAAAAACTCATTGAACAAAATCGATTTTTCCCTCAATAATTCCATATTAATGAGAAAAAATTGTTATTCGCATTACAGATGAGAAAACATCCTTGGAATCTAAACGAGATAGAGTAATTTTGTACTACTGAAAATAACAAAAATCTGACAATTCTGTCTTTTCCTTCCTTTTTCCCACTAACAAATTATATTATGGAAACATGAAAAATATGCACATGTAAAAAATTCAAAAAAATCACAAGTGCAAATTTTTCAATTTTTTTTCCATAATAATTTATTTTGTTAAAAAAAATATACAAAAAATAGTCAGATGTGTGCTAATTTTATTATCATGCAATTTTCATAATATTGTCCTAAATCTTGAAATATCCTACGAAAAACGTCAGTAAAAAATCGCTCTATCTCGTTTAGATTCCAAAATATCCTCAAAAAAGTCATTAAACAAAGTAGATTCTCTCGATATCAATATTAATGAGATTTTTTTTTTCACATTACAGATGGGTAAGGGTTCCTTCAAGTATGCATGGGTACTCGACAAACTTAAGGCTGAACGTGAGCGTGGTATTACAATCGATATTGCCCTTTGGAAATTCGAGACAGCTAAATACTACGTAACAATCATCGATGCCCCAGGACACAGAGATTTCATCAAGAACATGATTACTGGTACATCACAGGCTGATTGTGCTGTACTAATTGTTGCTGCTGGTACTGGTGAATTCGAGGCTGGTATCTCAAAGAATGGACAGACACGTGAGCATGCACTTCTTGCATTCACCCTTGGTGTCAAACAGCTCATTGTTGGTGTCAACAAGATGGACTCAACTGAACCACCATACTCCGAGTCACGTTTCGAGGAAATCAAGAAGGAAGTATCATCATACATTAAGAAAATCGGTTATAATCCAGCTGCTGTTGCATTCGTACCAATCTCTGGATGGCATGGAGACAACATGCTTGAACCATCAAGCAAGATGCCATGGTTCAAGGGATGGGCTGTTGACCGTAAAGAAGGCAAAGCTGAGGGCAAATGCCTCATTGAAGCACTTGACGCTATCCTCCCACCCAGTAGGCCTACCGACAAAGCTCTTCGTCTTCCCCTTCAGGTAAATATAATAAAAACAACATTATTATTGTCTATTCCCAATCAATCATAATGATAATGGAATTAGCACGAATCTTACAATTTTTTTGATTTTTTAAAACGAATAAATTCTTATTGAAAAAATATTTAAAAAATTTGCACTTGTAATTTTGTGCATATTTTTCATTTTTTTAAATATAATTTTTTCATCAAGGAAAAAAATCCAAAAATTGTCTGAACTTGGCTATTTTCAATATTATTGAAATTAGCAGACATTTGACGTTTTTTGGATTTTTCTTGCACAAAGAAATAATTATGAAAAAAATATTCAAAAAATTTGCACTTGTAATTTGATGGATTTTTCACATGTGCATATTTTTCGTTTTTTTGAATATAATTTTTTCATAAAAAAAAGTCAACAAATTCTCTGGTCTGACATTTTTTTGATTTCTTTGAACAACGAAATTATTATTGAAAAAATATTTAAAAAATATGCACTTGTAGTATTTTTCATTTTCTTCATGTGCACATTTTTTATTTTTTTCCAAGGTAATTTATTCGTTGACAAAAAAAAATTTCAAAATTGTCAAGTGTTCTGTACTTAAAAATTAAAAATGATGATAATTGAATTATTTCATTCGTGGTTTCCACTGGAAAATCCTCGGATTTCATGATAGTCAAGAACGTCTGATTAAAAAAAAACTCCAATAACTTAATTTTCCATGATTTTCCCAGATTTATTGATTATCCAAAATTAATTAGAAAATTCATAAATTTACAGGACGTTTACAAGATTGGTGGTATTGGAACAGTACCAGTCGGTCGTGTCGAGACTGGTGTTTTGAAACCAGGTATGGTTGTTACCTTTGCACCAGCTGGACTAACCACTGAAGTCAAGTCTGTTGAGATGCACCACGAGGCTCTAGTTGAGGCTGTTCCCGGTGACAATGTTGGTTTCAACGTAAAGAACGTATCAGTCAAGGATTTGCGTCGTGGTTATGTCGCTGGTGACTCCAAGAGCAACCCACCAAGGGGAGCTGCTGATTTCACTGCTCAGGTGATTAATTTTCTTGATTTTTAAAAATTTTATTCAAATTAAAAAGAGGCAAAAAATAATTATAATGAAGAAATTAATAGAAATCTGAAATTTTTGAGGGATTTTTTAAAACAAATAGATGATTACAAAAAAAAAAACTTAAAAAAAATTGCACTTGTAGTTTTTTAAATTTTCTACATGTGCATATTTTTTTTGTAATTTATTTGTTAAGAAAAAAAAATAAGAATTCGTTAGATGTCTGCTATTTTATCATACTAAAAATAGCAGATATGTAACAATTTTTGATGTTTTTTTTTCAACAAATAAATAATTTTTCGAAAAAATAAAAAATATGCAAATACAGAAAATTTGAAAAACTGTAAGTGCAAATTTTTTTATTTTGTTTTTGTAATAATTTACTTGTTTCAAAAAAATACAAACAGTTGTCAGATGTCTGCTATTTTCGGTATTAAAATTTTTCTTAAAAAAATGATATAATGATGAGACCTAAGAATACTTCATTCGCGGTTTCCACCGGAGGATTTTCGAGTTCCATGACGGTCGAAGGTGTCTGAATATCGCTAAATCAAAAGAACACTTCCAATTAAAAAAAAACCTAATTAACAAAATAATAATTTTCCAAAATTTCTCAAATTTCAGGTCATTGTTCTAAATCACCCAGGACAAATTAGCAACGGTTACACGCCTGTACTTGATTGTCACACAGCTCACATTGCTTGCAAATTTGCTGAGATCAAAGAGAAATGTGACCGTCGTACTGGTAAAACAACTGAGGAAAATCCAAAAGCCATTAAATCTGGTGATGCTGCTATTGTTGTACTTGTGCCAAGCAAACCAATGTGCGTTGAGGCATTCCAAGAATTTCCACCATTGGGACGTTTTGCTGTACGTGATATGCGTCAAACAGTAGCTGTTGGTGTTATAAAAGCTGTTACATTCAAGGATGTAAGTGGAAAAGTCACCAAGGCTGCTGAGAAAGCCCAGAAGAAGAAACCATAACCAGTTTTCAGTTCTTGTAATAATCGAGCCTCCGGATGGCTGGAGTTGGCATATAGTAGCACAAGTAATTTGTCCTCATTCACTGGACTTCTCGTGCTCGTTTCATACACAGAAACTCGTCTTTTTTTATGTTAATATTTACGATAATAATAATTATAATATTAATAATTATATTAATAATAGTAATAATAATAATAAAAAAATGGATAAAACATTCAATTTTAGGTACATAAAATGTGTGGATAATAAAGAATTACGTAGGATCATTGTCCCTAGATTATTTAGGGATAAAATTAATGATTCTATGTTTTTCTTTACCCATCAATTTATTCATTTGTCAAAACGTTTACTCCGTTATTTTTTTCATCGTAAAGAATTCAGAAGGAAAGAGAGGATAAATAGAACAAAATTCTTATTATATTATCCAAAATACTTCGGAAAAAAAAAAGCAAACAAAAAATTTAATTGAATGCAACGAGTTGTACTGTGAATAATGATTTCAAATTACTATGAGCTATTATAAGAACATCCGTTTTAACGAGTACATAAAAAAAAACAACAACAATAACAACAACAAACAACATCATAATTTAGCTCGGCTTAATTATATTTTCTAATTATTATACGGAAATAATAAATCCTATATCTGCGATACTCGAAAAAAAAAAAACAATTTTACTGTTTAATTTTTTTTACATTTCATTTTTTCTTTTTTTTTTAATACCATCTCCAGCAATTATCCTGAAAATAGCAAACATCTGAAAATTTTGATTTTTCTTTATTCTTGAAAAATAAATTAATTTGAAAAAAAAAAAATGAAAAATATGCACGTATTGAAAATTCTCCAAAAAATTATGATTGCAAATTTTTTTTAATGTTTTTTTTTACAGTAATTTATTTGTTTCAAAAAATTCCGAAAAATCAGCAGATATTTGCTAATTTCATTATTATTTCCAGCATTAAAATCATCAAAAATCATCATATCCACTTTTTTTCTCCTCATTTTATTTGGTTTAAATTTTTAAAAATGGTGAAATTTTATAGAATAAAGACTTTGCTACTGATCTACTGAAATAATTAAAAAGCGCATCTCTAATAGTATGCTGTACATACAATTATGAGTTTTTTAAACAGTTATTTGATTTATTGATCAATTATTTGGAATTAATAAAGGATTTACGGCATATTTCAATGATTTTTTTGAACCTGAAACTCATTCATTGGGGAAAATTCATGAATCATTTCAAAAAGACATTTCTTCTATGAAAATTCCTACTATAGCATCGTTTCCATTATTTACTAGCCTAGGCTGGGAAAATCAGCTGATCGCTTGAGCTTTTCGGAGCTTAAATAAACATGGCGGGTGCGGGGTTAATCAACTCGACATTTTCGAGGATTTTTTCGAATCTTACGAAAGGATGCAGCGTAAGTAATCAACTATTCTTTTCTTATTGATTAAAATTGTAAGAAAAAATCAAATTTTGGAATTAAAATTAAAGCAAAATATGAAAAAATGAGTGGTGAAATATTCTAACCAATAAAAAATTGTTTGCAGCATCTTTGCTCCTGAAGTTTCATTTAATTTTTGATATTCACTCTTTATTATGATAAATAAAAAATTAAATTCAGCAGGAATTTAACACAATTCCTATTATTTTTATTTTTTTTAACAAATAAATTATCTTAAAAAAAAAAATGTACACATATAGAACGTTCGAAAAACTACGAGTGCTTTTTTTTTTGAATATTTTTTGCATAATAATTTATTTGTTTAACAAAATCTTCAAAATTTTTTAGATGTGTGATAATTTCATTATCATAATTAGCAGAAATCTGATAATTTCTATTATTTCAATTCCTTTAACAAAAAAATTATTTTAGAAGAATATGCCAATTTAGAAAATTTGAAAAACTACAAGTGCATTTTTTTTAATTTTTTTTTCATACTGATTTAGTTGTTTAAAAAAATCCAAAGAAATTGGGAGATGTTTAATAATTCCATTATTATAATTAGCAGACATCCAACCATTTTTATAATTTTTTTTGAACAACGAAAATATTATTTAAAAAATATTCAAAAAAATTGCGCTTACAGTTTTTTGAATTTTCTGTATGTGCGTATTTTTCATATTTTTTTTTTTTGAATAATTTATTTATCTAAAAAAACGGCTATTTTCAATGTCATTCCTCATTGCAGCTTCAACAAACGAGGAACAAGCAGCAGTGGTCCCTGAAATTTGCAGATGCAAGAATGTTAAGAGACTACAAAAGGCGAATGGTTATAAAGGAATGGGCTCCAATGCGTACTCGTCTGATAGCAATGAAGAGAGCCGACATTCTTCCACCTGAGCTTAAAGTAAAAATCATTCTATCAAATGTTCTACATACTGTGGTAGCCCTGGTTTCTGACAATGCCCCAGTAACTGACAATTTCTGCAAATTCTTCAGTTCTAGGAGAAAGTGGGACAAAATGACCATTATGACAACATGATCCAGGATTTTTTTTCAGAGTGAAGGACTTCCTGACAAAATCTCAAAAAATTTGAGGAGATGCTCCAATATGCGGACATTATTTATGAATTTTTTCAGATTTTTTTGTGGACTCCTTGACTCTAAAAACAAAAATCCCGAATTATTGAGACCTACTGGCCCGTTTTGCCCCCATTTCACCCACTTAAATGTACAGTATATTGTTCGATAGTCAATTACTGTACTCGTTTAGTGCAAGAAATATGTATTAATGTAATTAAATTACATGCAATAAGCAAATAGTTGTTGCCTTCAGCCCATGCTGTCAGAAAATATCTCTAAAGTGTCAGAAACTGGGGCCATCATCTCACAATTGATGGAATTTGAATTGTTTAAGTCTTTTATCATTCGATTGCTCATTGTTTAATTCATAAATGCATGAAATCAGCTATTATTACACACACTGCGCTCTTCATTCTATTAATTAAATCAATGTTTGAATAAATTAATTTAATTTATTTAAAAATGCATCATGAAGAAGACTACGCAAATGTGGTCAAAACGTAATACGTTTGTAATTTTCTTCTAATTAATAAAATAAAGAGAGCAGTGACTGTAATAATGGCTGATTCTATGAATTTATAAAAATTTGAATTGAACTAAACTGCAGTTAATTTTGTTCTTCAGGAATACATCTGCAAGGATCTTGACGCAGTACCACGTCACGCACACATGTCTCAAGTGAATCCAAGATGCTGTATAACATCTCGACCAAGAGGAACTGTCCGAAGATGGAGACTCTCCCGATTTATATTCAGACATCTAGTGGATTACAACAAAATGTCTGGTATCCAGCGTGCTCTTTGGGGTTGAATCATCAATAATTTCGTTGTTCTAGAGTGAAAATGACGTAAATGATACACGTTTCCTATCTTGTTACGCCCTTTTCCCTCTAGAACCTCGTTTTATGGGTAAAGAGCATAGGCACAGATGGTGCAACAAGAAGTGGCATATAGTGCCAGTTGTGTATTGATGGTGATTACTGAATAAATATTGTTTTTCGACACAAATACTCATTAAATGACAATCTCCATTTATTCGAGTAGTCAACTTCAAATGTAATCCGCCTCCAAAACGTTGAAGTTTTGAGGAAGTACAGGCAATTAATAATCTCAATGACCTTGTCTACTGATTGATGGAAATGTCAAATTACTATTACAGGTAGACACACCTATATGAATATCTCATATTGCACGCATGCCGAAGCGCAAGTGCAGGTGTTTTTTTTTCGCCAGGAAAATACAATTTGCGGTAGTGTCATCTTGAAGCTCAAACAGTTGACGCGGTTTAACAAGTGAAGAGCATTAATTATTACATGTCTAGTTCATTTGCACAAATATATTATTATCATGATGTATATATATGTATAGTAAAGCTATCTGATTAGGCTCTAGGATAGATCTAATCCATTTCGATTAAGAGTGACTGTCGTTTAATGATCAAAATCTCGGAAAATGGAGCCGATTCACAATAATAAGAGTAATCGAAGTACGGGCACAAAAGTTTGGCCGTTTTCCGAGAGCTTGGAGCAGAATAAGAAGCAGGAGAGAATCATGGGTTTACCCCATGAATTTACGCGACCAGAACCGATGAGAGGAACTTTGGTGCAATCACGTGGACGAAATACGCAACGAGATGATGGAGATGATGTGAGTGATTTCCGAGCGTTTTGGTCGATAAATTTTGTTAGAAACTCTTCAAGTAGTTTTGTTTAGTTTAGTTTTAATCTCCAAATTTGTACATAAATTTCTTTTTTGTGAATTTTTCTCTCTTTAGCATCTATGTAGCATTTTTTTTAGTATTTTCATGTCTATATCTATTCATAACGGGCAATTAATATAAATCATATCTTTTATTGTTCAGTTTTTGTTTTAGGATTAATGAAATACTAGCAATTTTTGGTTTTTCTTAGTCTTTTCAAGTAATTAATTAATTTCTTTTACAAATCATTTTTATACGGAAATTCATTTTGCCTCGGTTTTTCCTATAATTTATGTATACTAGGACAATACCAGCTTTCATCAGAATATGGCAACGATTTTGACAGTGTCACAAGTATTTGGATTATTTCCATTATCTGGAGTACGAAATTCTACACCAGCAAAACTGTCTTTCAGCTTCTTTTCATTTCGTGTATTGTATACTTTGATAATCAGTATTTCGCTCGTATTCATGACAGTTTTGGCAGTACTTCATATGATTAAGACATTGAAAGCTGATACTCTCGGACGACACGGTACATATTGTTGTTTTAAATGGGGAAAGTGGGATGAAGTGGACATTCAAATTCAAGAAAATCGAAATAGAGATTTTCTGATGATTTCGTTGAGAAATGAAGGAAATTTGAGGTGAAATACGCGTGTGAAAAATTGATTTTTCTTTGGAATTTGTTGAAAATTCTATTTTTTTGGCAAAAAATTTGAATTTCAAGTGTTTTTCATAATGTAAACCATGAAAAACTAAGATATGTCCATTTTACCCCTTTCATGTTTCTTTTACTCCACCTCCTCCTTACTTCAGTTATTCCTGATATCAATATTTGCACAGGAGGAATTGCAGCAGCAACTGCTGGTGCAATATTTTATGCAAACAGTCTATTTGGAACATTATTATTCCTGTGGTTGTCGCCCAGATGGATCAATCTTCAACGAGAATGGAGATACATGGAGCGTCAATTGAATGGGTCAGACATTCACCTATTTATTAAAAAACACAAATACTTCTCTATTTTGTTCATTCTCTTGATTTACGCAATTTGAATAATTTATTATGATCATACGGCTGCTTCGCCTTTATTGACTCAGAAGGAAAAAAAACGCGGTATATAGATAATTCTGGAAAAATCGATAAACCTATTGAAATTTCTTCAGTTGTAAACATCCACGACCTAGATTACACTGGAAATTTGCAACGATAACGGCTGCAGTAATGATTCCTGCTTTGATAGAGCATATTTTGAGTCTTCTCAACAATGTATCGAGTCATAACTTGCCAAATGATGGTATCAATTCAACATGGGAAGATTATGTTGAAAGTTATTCAATTAAATCTCATGCTTTCATTCTCAGCAGTGGTGAGTACTTTTTTTAAATTTATTATTTCGAATTTTATGATTAATTATTCATGATTCCGCAGTGGACTACTCGCTGGGATTGGGGATTTTTCTATTCATGATAAGCAAAATTGCAACATTCACGTGGAACTTTACCGATTTATTTCTAATGCTGGTAATTAATGATGAGTGATTTTTAATCGATCTTGTAAGATTGATTCTTTTTTTTTCTCTAAAACTATTTTTCGAAGATAACTAAAAAACTATTTTGCGATTTTAAGGAACTCGATTATTCGATTTTTCGAATGTTTCTTTTAGAAGAATCTTATCTTTTTTTTTTCTTAAAAAAATGATAAAGAGGAGGATTTATTGCATCCCCTTATACTAAAACTGGCGTTACGGAACTATCAAATACTATGCGATTTTTACAGGTGTCAACGGGCTTAGCTGAACGATACAAATGCCTCAATCACGTTGTTCTCACTACGATCAACTCAGATTACAGAAATTTCGATTGGCGAATTATTCGAGAGAGATATGCTACTCTAAGCAGTCTTGTTAAACGAACTGATAACGATATATCACCGATTATTCTTCTCTCATTCGCCAATGATCTCTACTTCATTTGCCTGCAATTGCTCAATGGACTCTCGTAATTGGACGTTCTTTCGATACTATGCTTATTAAATGGGAGGAGGTGGGATGAAAGGAACTCACTCGAAATGAGTGGAAATAATGAAGATACATTTTTTCTAATGATTCCATTGGAAAGCTGAGGAAATTTCCGATGACAATCTAGTGCCTAAATTTTTTTTCTTTTTCAAATTGTTCAAAAATTCGATTTTTTGGTCGAGATTTGCAAGTGAAATCCTTATTATTTTTCGGAAATTTCACTTTTTCGAGGATATTTTCGGTTCCATTGGTAGTAGCTATCTGGGGCTGGTCCCGAATGGAAGATGAGCTCATTTTCCATCAATTTATATAATTAAAAAAAAATTATTGACTTTTCAAATAGATATTGAACAAAAATTGATTTTTAGAACATGGGCTAAAAATGATTGAAAAATTGATTTAAAAAGAATTGGAACTACATAAATAAATGGAGGATGAGCTCATCTTTCATTCAACATCCACCCCAGATCGCTACTGGAGATATCTTCAAAAAAACGTAATTTTTTCCAAATCTTGGCTAAAAAATTCAAATTTTCAACAAAAAAAATCAAAAAAATTAATTTTGACACATATTTTCCACCTAAAATTTCCTCAGCTTCCCAATGAAATAATCAGAAAATCTCTATCTTGAACCATTTCATTGGAATGTTCATTTTATCCCACTTCCCGCTATTGCTTCATTCTCATTCTCAATTGATCTACAACCAATTTTTTTATAGCCCTCCTGAGGGGCTCCTCCTGTGCTTGTATTTCTTCGGTTCCTTCGCCTTTTTAGTCGGTCGGACTATTGGAGTCACTTTGCTAGCAGCGAGAATAAATGATCAGAGTAAAATTGTTTTGCCAGCAATTTACACTTGTCCTGCTGCAACTTTCACAGTTGAGGTATTGTATAAAAATTCTGTTCACTTGAAAATTAAAAGTTTAATTTATCCTGAATAATATTAACTTTCAGACGCAGAGACTGCAGAATCAATTATCTTCTGACGAAGTTAGTCTAACAGGCCTCAAGTTTTTTTCTATAACTCGAAATTTTATGCTGGCGGTAAGCGCTTAATTTACGAATTTAAGAAAAACCAATTTTTTCATTAAATATTAATTATTTTAATTATTATTGACAGGTTGCTGGTGCTATAGTTACGTACGAGGTTGTCTTATTACAATTTAATGTGGCAATGAGTAAATAACTTCGAAAAACGACATTTTATTGATTTTTACAATTTTTCATTTTTATTATTTCGTTCATTCTCAATGTAAATTTATACAAAAACGTAATTTAAATGTGAAATTATAGATGACACAAGATATTAAGGATCCTTTATAATAAAAAGAAGTCTTCTTCCATGTCAACAAAAATCGTGCTGATTATTTTTTAATCTATTTTTAATTTATAAAAAAAAAATGAATTCTCCATTTCCTCAATGACGAAGAATGGTCTTCCACACCATTTTTATTTTTCTTCCATTTCCTACTCACAAACGAATTCCCACGGTCTTCAGAGTGCTCTTCAGGGTTGAATCATCAATAATTTCGTTGTTCTAGAGCAAAGAAGGCGTGAATGGTACACGTTTCCTATCTTGTTAGGTCCTTTTTCCTCTAGAACCTCGTTTTATAGGTAAAGAGCATAGGCACAGATGGTGCAACAAGAAGTGGCATATAGTGCCGGTTGTGTATTGATGATGATTACTGAATAAATATTGTTTTTCGACACAAATACTCATTAAATGACAATCTCCATTTATTCGAGTAGTCAATTTCAAATGTAATCCGCCTCCAAAGCGTTGAAGTTTTGAGGAAGTACAGGCAATTCATAATCACAATTACCTTGTCTGCTGAATGATGGAGATATCAAATTACTATTCCAGGTAGACCTACCTATATCAATATCTCATATTGCACGCATGCCGAAGCGCAAGTGCAGGTGTTTTTTTTTCGCCAGAAAAATACAATTTGCGGTAGTGTCATCTTGAAGCTCAAACAGTTGACGCGGTTTAACAAGTGAAGAGCATTAATTATTACATGTCTAGTTCATTAGCACAAATATATTATTATCATGATGTATATATATGTATAGTAAAGCTATCTGATTAGGCTCTAGGATAGATCTAATGCATTTCGATTAAGAGTGACTGTCGTTTAATGATCAAGATCTCGAAAAATGAAGCCGATTAACAATAATAAGAATAATCGAAGTACGGGCATAAAAGTTTGGCCGTTTCCCGAGAGCTTGGAGCAGAATAAAAAGCAGGAGAGAATCATGGGTTTACTCCAAGAATTTACGCAACCAGAACCGATGAGAGGAACTTTGGTGCAATCACGTGGACGAAATACGCGACGAGATGATAGAGATGATGTGAGTGATTTCGAGCGTTTTTGATCGATATATTCTGTTGGAGTCTTTTCAGATAATTTAGTAGTGAAGAGGTGAAACAGGATAAATCGATGAAACCGATAAAGTCATAATTATACCATTAAAATTGATAAAAAATGGTCATGACAACAAATTAAAATGAATTATTTTTATAAGCTAAGAAGAAGGATCAAAGCAAAAAGGATGTATCTCGCTTAGTTTCCGAAATATTCTCAAAATAATAGACAAAAAAATTGAATTATCCTGTTGAACCCCTTCACTACTGACTTAATGGACCATGAAATTTTTATGTATACTAGGGCAATGAGAGCTTTCATCAAGCTATGGGAACGATTCTGGCAGTTGCACAAGTATTTGGTTTGCTTCCTCTATCTGGAATACGGAATCCTACTCCAGCAAGACTGTCTTTCAGCTTCTTTTCTTTTCATGTACTGTATACTCTGGTGATCACTGCTATGCTCACATTTATGTCAGTTTTGGCAGTAATTCATATGATCAAGACATTGAAAGCAGATACTCTTGGAAAACACGGTATATCCTGAATAAAAATTCTTGTTTTATAGAGAAAAGTTGGGTAAAATGGATTTTCGAATTGAAGGGTTTGAGATAGAAATTTTCTGATGGTTCCATTGAAAAGCTGAGAAAATTTTCGGTGGAAAACATGTGTCAATTCATTTTTTTTTCGAATTATTGGAAATTTCTTTTATTTGTCATAATTTTTGAAAATCGAAAAAATTGGGTTTTTCGGGGATATCTTCGGTTCTATTGGTCGTAGCGACCTGGGGTTGATCTTGAATGAAAGGTGAGCTCATTTCTCATCGATTCCTGTAGTGCGCATTTTTTTAAATTGATTTTCAAATACTTACAGTGAATAATTAGAGCTCATTTTCTGGAAATCAGCTTTTGCTTAATATGTCTCTGAAAATTTGATAATTTTGTTATATAAATCGATGGGAAAAGAGCTCACCTATCATTTGAGACTGATCTCAGGTCGCTACGACCAATAGAACCGGAAATATCCCCAAAAAATGAAATTTTTCAGAAACTAAAAGGATTTCGTCTGCCAATCTTGACCGAAAAATCGGATTTTTCGAAAAATTCCCAAAAATTAATTATGGCACATGATTTCTATTCAAAATTTCCTCAATTTTTCAATGGAATCATTGAAAAAAGTCTATCTTCAATATTTTCATCGATTTCGAATGATTTTCACAACATGAAACATCAAAACTAAGATGTGTCCATTTCACCCCTTGTATGTTCCTTTATCTCCATCTTCCTCTTACTTCAATTATTCCTGATATCAATATTTACATAGGAGGAATTGCAGCAGCAACTGCTGGTGCAATGTTCTATTCAAATAGTCTATTTGGAACATTATTATTCCTGTGGTTGGCGCCAAGATGGATCAATCTTCAACGAGAATGGAGAATCATGGAACGGCAGTTGAATGGGTCAGATATTCTCATTTATATCCTGTTTCCTTTTTATTTCTTAATTTTTCTTATTACCGTAGTGATTCCGATTTCTGACTGTGCCCCAGTAATTGACGATTTTTGCGAATTTCTCAGTCATATTCGAATGAACAATATATTAACTATCGGATTAATTCTCATTTTTCGGCGTTTTAATATTATAATTGTTCATAAAGATATTGAAAAAATTATTTTAAATAAAAAAAAAAAAAAAAAAAAAAGAAAAAATTATTAACAACATCAATTATTGTAAAATCGATTCGGCAATAACTGATGTTGTTAATAATTTTTTCAATTTCCCTATAAATAATTATAATAGTAAAATATATCGTTTAATTTTCAATTGCCGCGCTCCTTTAGTGCAAAAAGTATACAACAATTAATATTTTTTTTATTATTATTCTTAATGAATATTTAATATTTTTCGATTCTTCACATAAAAATGTTTTAATATAATTAATTAAATTACATTCAATAAGCAAATAATTGTTGCCTTCTACTTATGTTGTCAGAAACTAGCTCTAAAGTGTCAGAAATCGGTACAACTACGTTATTATTTATTATTTTATTATTTTTATTAATTTTGTTTTGCATTTCTTCAATAATAGCGTGCATGATCCTTTACACCATTGAATAATTCATTGAAATGATCATACTCCTTTACGCGTTTATTGACTCAGAAAAAAACAGCAGATAGATAATTTTAAAAAAAATCTATAAAACAATTGAAATTCCTTCAGTTGTAAACAACCACGACCTAGATTACACTGGAAATTTGCAACGATAACGACTGTAGTGATGATTCCTGCTTTGATAGAGCATGTTTTGAGTGTTCTCAACAATGTATCAAGCCATCACTTGCCGAATAATGGTATCAATTCAACATGGAAAGATTATGTTGAAAGTTATTCAATAAAATCACATGCTTTTATTCTCAGCAGTGGTGAGTACTTTTTTTAAATTTATTATTTCAAATTTTATCATTAATTATTCATGATTCTGCAGTGAACTACTCGCTGGGCTTGGGGATTTTCCTATTCATGATAAGCAAAATCGCAACATTCACATGGAACTTTACCGATTTATTTATAATGCTGGTAATTTATCTATTGATCATTACGAATATTTCTTCTAACTAGAAGTGATTTTCACAGGTGTCAACGGGCTTAGCTGAACGATACAAGGGTCTCAATCAAGTAGTCTTCAATTCGATCAACACGGATCATAGGAATTTTGATTGGCGAATTGTTCGAGAGAGATATGCTACTTTGAGCAGTCTTGTTAAACAAACTGATAGCAATATTTCACCGATTATTCTTCTCTCCTTCACGAATAATCTGTACTTCATTTGCCTACAATTACTCAATGGACTTTCGTAATTGAGCTTTTTTAGATAATAATTAGGGAAAAGAAGGGGGGGTAAAGGAACATAGGTTTCAATGTTTCCCATTATGAAAATCAGTCGAAATGGGTCGAAATATTGAAGATATATTTTTTCTAATGATTCCATTGAAAAGCTGAGGAAATTTCACATGAAAATCATGCGCCAGATTTTTTGTTTTAATTTTTTAAGAAATCAATTTTTTAGTTCGTTTTAAAGGAGAAAACCTTTAGTTTTTCAAAAATTTCACGTTTTCGAGGATATCTTCGGTTCTTTTGATCCTAGCGAACTGAGGTTGATCTTGCATGAAAGGTGAGCTCATTTCCCATCGATTTATATGGTTTTAAAAAAAATTATCAATTATTCAAGTCCTTATAGGGCAAAAACTGATTTTCAGAAAATGAAAAATTGATTTTAAAAAATTTTAACTACATAAATCGATGAGAAATGAGCTCACCTTCCATTTGAGATCAACCCCAGGTCGCTACGACCAATAGAACCGGAGATATCCCCTCGAAAACTGAATTTTTTCAATTTTAGCTCAAATACTCAAATTTTCCAAAAATTAAAAAAAAATTAATTTAGACACATGTTTCCCACCAGAAATTTCCTCAGCTTTTCGATGAAATCATGATAAATCTCTATCTCAAACCATTCAATACCAATGTCCATTTTACCCCACTTTCCCCTATTATTTTATCTCATTCTCAATTAATCTAAGAGTCTTCTTTTTTTAATAGTCCTCCTGACGATATTCTCATGTCCATCTATTTCTTCGGTTCCTTCGCCTTTCTAGTAGGCAGAACTGTCGGAGTAACTTTACTAGCAGCGAGAATAAATGATCAGAGTAGACTTGCTCTGCCAGCAATTTACAATTGTCCTGCTTCAACTTTTACAGTCGAGGTGTGTATCAAAGTACCATCCTAAATGATATTAATTATTTGGTGACACGATTTTTATTCTTCCTGGACAAAGTTTCCCCGACAAAATGATCTCTGACACAAAATCTCGTTACAAAATTTCGTGGAAAATCTTTGTAATATTTATTGATTAAACCTGTTCAAAACGCATCCACTGCCTACGCATTGAACCCCCCTCCCCCCCCCCCCCCCTATTCCCACCCGACGCCTACACACATCAAACGCGTTTACCTCCCACGCACTGCCCTATTTCTTCGGAAAAAATTTTTCCTAGACCTCACCCTCGTGAATTTCTTTTCTCTTCCAATTATTCATTAATTTTTTTTCCTTTTTTAATTTAGTAGCGAAGTGATAAAGGAAGTTAAGTCATGTAGGATAATCATATATACTTAACTCCCTTTACCACTTCGCTGCTGAATTCATTTCTCTATTTATAATACAGCATATATATAAATAAACATCGTCGTGAATCGAAAATTATCAAAATTCGTAAGACCGATAAGTCATTGGTCAATTAAAAAAAAAAAAATTTCCCCCGTCGGCAGAATTTCGGACAGGTAGTACGTCATAATATCTTTTACTATAAGATCTTGAGTCAAAATGACCTAGCAAAATTTCCTGAACCAAAATATTTTGAAGAAATAATATCTTTTATCAAAAATCTCTTCAATAATATTTCAATCAAGAATATTTTCTAATCGTTTATTTTGAATAGAGATGATTTATTTCATTAATGCAAAAATTTCATATACAATAATTAAATTCAATGTCAAAATCAATGTTGTGTGCAATGCCACTTACGGAAGTTCATCTGGTACATTGCGTTATTCGAGGAGTACTCTCACCAATTTCAAAAAGCACGCGGTTCTGACGTTTCTGTCATGCAAGTAAGATGGAAATTAAACTCCACAAAATCAGTATTTTTCGAGACAAATTAATTTATTCCGGAGTTCGCAAGTATCAAATGGATTTCGGGAAACTCTCAGAACGTTCTTTACATATTTTTGTTATTTTTTTTTTTTTTTAATTTAACGATTTTTATTAACATATATACATCGGTACAGTATTTTTATTTTACAGTAGTCGTTTTGAAGACGGTAACGTAGCCACAGCCCAAGGGCTTTTACATACACATAAGCGATTATTTGAGTTTGATATATACTTAAGAGTTGAGGTAGAGGTGGAGATGGGAGATAGGGAAAACTTGTTTTGAAAAAAAACTTTTTGTTATTTATTATGAAAATTTCATTTCAGATTAACCGTCAATGGCCGCAAATTTCATGTTTAATCACGAAAACTCATGAGGGATCGTGTTGATTCAGAAAATTTTTGCTCATTAATTTCTCTCGAACAAGATACCCGATGATTTTGAAATTTGAACAGGCGATTTTTTAGATACTCATTCGATTTTTTTCATCAATATCTGATGTTTCATTCGATTATCAGATGAAATTGTTTGTTCAAGATATTATTGTTAAAGATTTCTTTGTACAGTATATTTTTTTAGCGAGATATTTTTTCGTCAAGATATTTTTGTCCGAATTTTTTTCGCATAGGATATTTAGGTAGGATATTTTGTCGTGGACCTTTTCGACAAATACATATCGCAGATCTTCACATTTTTTCTCTTATATATTCGAACCATCAGATAGTAATCATTGATTTTGTTTGTAGTTGATTTTATCATGAGAAAATTGTGTTATGGGGAAATTTTGTCAGCCAGATTCAGTATTGGGAGATGTTATGGTGAAACCAATTAATGAATTAATCCTAAATAATATGAACTTTCAGACGCAGAGACTGCAATATCAATTGTCGTGTGACGAAGTTAGTCTAACGGGCCTCAAGTTTTTTTCAATAACTCGCAATTTTATGCTGGCGGTAAGCGCTTAATTTACGAATTTAAGAAAAACCCATTTTTTCATTAAATATTAATTATTATAATTATTATTAACAGGTTGCTGGTGCTATAGTTACGTACGAGGTTGTCTTATTACAATTCAATGTGCAAATGAATAAATAACTTTGAAAAACAAAATTTTATTGATTTTCACAATTTTTCATTTTTATTATTTCGTGTATTCTCAATGTAAATTTATACGAAAATGTGATTTATATTTTATGAAATTATATATGATACAAAGATATTAAGGATTCTTTATAATAAAAAGAAGTCTTCTTCCATGTAGACGAATTTCGTGCTGATATTTTTCAAATCCATTCAGAAAAAAAAATAATGGATTCTCCTTTTCCTCAATGATGAAGAATACTCCTTTTTCACCATTTCTATTTTTCATCGACTCCCTACTCACAAACAAATTATTATAAAGAAAATGAAAAAAAATTCAAAGTTTATTTTGAATTATTAAAATGCCAGTGTAAATAGAAGATACATTAGTAGAGAAGTGAAGGAAATGATTTATTAAGATTGATACTAAAAAATAGTAGACAGCTGAAAATTTCAAGTTTTTTTTTTTCTTTAACAGATAAATTATTTTTCAAAAAAGAAAAAATATGCACATTTAGAAAATTAAAAAAATCTATAAGTGCGAATTTTTTTAATATTTTTTTTATAATCATTTTTTCCCTTAAAAAAACGCAGAAAATTGTCAGATGTCTGTTAATTTCATTATTATCATTTTTTTAAGAAGCTTTTCCATTTCGGAACTAACAAAAAAAAAGCGAAGGCGCTCAATTGAAATTTGGGGAAAAAGAAAATTGAATAAATGTCATAGTATTATAGAACGCTGCAATCGATTTAGCAAAGCATGTCGAAGATCGACTTTTTTCCAAAATATTATTCTACAATTTAATTTTTTGTTCATTGCGGAAACTGGATTTTTGTAAAGTGTCTTCTGATTTTTATTCGAAAAAATAAAAAAAAAAAAATATATGAGTGAGGTAGTGATGGGTGATTTTGCAAAGATCGATTATTTTTTCTGAAAAATCCATTTTTTCGGTCAATTTTAAAAAACTCGATTAATTGATTTTTCGACTATTTTTTTTAGAAAAATCGTATCGATTTTTTTCGAAAAAACGAAATGAAAAAATAGGATTTTTCCTTAAGTTTAAACTGAATTAAACGGAAAAACTGGAGTGAAACGGAACTATCGAATGATATGCGAGATATCGCATCGATTAATCGATTATTGGACACGATCGATCGAAAATTTCTGTACAATTCATCGATTAATCGATTTTTTGACTTTGATTTTTATTTTCGAAAAAATTGAAAAAATCGATTCTCAAAAAATCGTATTTTCTAAAGATCGATTAATCGAAGAATTCCTCGAGAATCGATTTTTTCAATGATCACCCATCACTATCTATAGTAGAGTGAAATAATGCGAAATATCTGCAAATAGAAGTGAATATCTACGAAAATTTATAAAGAATGAAAAAATGAGAAAATAGGGAAGAGTTAGAGGAGTGGAAATAGTTAATACATAGCTAAAAGTTTATTAGTTTTAGACATTTGAAGACGGTGCTGAAGCTTATTTACTTGATCTCACAAGCATTTGTGAAATTGGAAAGTTCTACCTGTTGTACAGCATTAAATTGTACGAGCACAAGCTCATAAGTGACGATTGTTCCTGCAACCTTAGCACAAAAGAGTACAGATTTCAGGAAATTCATTATTAATACCCCTATAATGCCTCAATATAGGGAAAACCGGGGTAAAATGGACCTTTCGTGTCGAAAAAATGCGATAATTTTTTTTTAAGAGCGAAAGGCTGTTCGAAAAAATTTGAAAAAATTCAGCAACAAGCTTTATATATTAAAGAATCTTCTCAAATTTTTTCAGATTTTTTAATGGAGTTTTTCACTCTGAAAAAAAACATCCTGGATCATATTGCCATGGAAGTCCATTTTGCTCCACTTTCTCCTACGAGTAAAGCACTTAATATTGTTAGGTACTTATAAATATACTTACTGTGAGAACAAGACTCCGTGAAATTGAGAAAAACTTCATTCCCGTTAGGCCTATGTGATCTGTCGTAACTTGCGTTAAAAATCTGACCACCTGAAGAGTAAAAAGAAGATAATTAGGGGGAGGTGGGATAAAATGAAAATTTGAATTGAACGATTTGAGATAGAGATTTTCTGATGATTCCATTGGAAAGCTGAAGGAATTTTAGATGGAAAACATGCATCAAAATTATATTTTTTCAATTTTTTGGAAATTTTACTGTTTTTGCCAAGTTTTGAAGGAGTACTCCTTTCGAAAATCGAAAAAATTCACTTTTTCAGCTATATCTCCGGTTCTGTTGGTTGTAGCGACCTGGGGTTAATCTGAAATGAAAGTTGAGCTCATTTCCCATCGATTTATGTGGTTCAAATTTTTTTAAATCAATTTTTCGAATACTTATAGCCCATTTTTTGAAAATCAGTTTCTGCCCTATAAATACTAGAAAAATTGATAATTTTTTTTAAACCACATAAATCGATGGGAAATGAGCTCACCTTTCATTCAAGATCAACTCCAGATCGCTACGACCGATAGAAACCGAAAAATCCCCGAAAACCTGAAATTTTTCAAAAACAGAAGGATTTTACCTTCAAATCTTTCGCAAAAAATGGAATTTTTGAAAAAATTCAAAAAAATAACTTCCGACATATGATTTTCATGGTAAATTCCCTCAGCTTTTCAATGGAATCATCAGAAAAAATCTATCTCCAAGATTTCCATCGATTTCGCCTAGTTCTCATAATACAAATAAATACATTATCGGTGCATTTTTCTCCAGTTTAGCTTACCTCTGTCGAATAACTTGAACTGGAGACACTGTAGAGTATTGGTGCTGGTAATAATGACTCGTCATGAACTGAAGCAGCAGATAATGATACAGCTGCAGTTCTCGCGAGTAAAAATCCAAACGAGAAACAAAAATACACTGTCCTAATAATATTAGGAAATGGGCTAGATGTTGGAATAAAATGAAGAAATTGACTTTATTATAAAATGATTAGTTAAGTTAGACGTATGTTAATGTTATTATGATGTTTACTTGAATGAATTCATTAGCTGAATGCAAATGAAATAAAGATTAATTCCAAATGAGAGTAGAACAAGCCCAGACATATCAGAATCCACGCGTCTTGTGAGAGATGCGAGACGATTGTAATCAATTCTTGCCTCTGCCCACCACCATTCTGGCATAGATTTGTCTTTTATAGAAGCTAGACGCTCGTTAAGTTGCTCGAAATGATAGCTCAATGCAGCACTCAATAAAATTATGAAGAGATTCAAAAAACTCCAGGAAAATGTTATCAAAACGTTCATTCCCTGAGCAGTCATTCCTTTCCAGAGAGAATATGACGTTCTGTTAAAGATCTGAAACATAAATTCAGCACACACATATGAATTTTTTTTTTTTTTCACATAATTATTAGGGGAGAGTGGGGCAAAATGGACCCTCATGGTAACATGATTAAGGAATTTTTTTTCGGTATGAAGGACTTCACGAAAAAATCTGAAAAAATTTGAGAGAATCCTCCAACATGTCTATATTGTTTGTAAATTTTTTCAGATTTTTTGAAGCAACCGCTGCTTTTTAAAAAATCTCGAGTCATCTCATCTTCTAGGTTCATTTTGCCCCACTCTCCCCTATAAAATACAAACTTTAAAAAAATTGGCACTTGTAATTTTTTGAATTTTCCACACATGCATATTTTTAATTTTTTCAATAATTTATTTGTCAAAAGAAAAAAAAAATTATTAGATGTCTGGTATTTTTGATTTTATAATTTTTGAGACTTCATTTAGGCAAAAAATAGGGGATTTATCTTAGAACTACAATAAATACCTCTGGAAAGTGAAGTGTATAATAAACTTCAGCAACTTCGGAGGAATTAGTCAGTGCTGCACATTCAATGGCACTCAAGTACCCAGAGAGAAGTGCAAGTGCATGTTCAACTGCAAAAAAAAAATACAATTGAATAATAAAAAAAATCTGAAAATCTGTTGAAAGTCTTCATAAAATTGATTATTTTTTTGTCACAAATTTTTTCGAAAATATGTTGAAATCTAAGGGAGATAGAGAAAATTTTATAAATAAATCTTTTTTTGTAGAAAATTTGAAGAGCTACAAAAATATAGGGAATACTGGAGTAAAATGGACCTGTCTAGCAAAATGATTTTAAATTTTTTTTGAGAGTGAAAGCAGCATCTAAAAAATTCGAAAAAAAATCACACAACAATATAGACATATTGGAGCATCTTCTCAATTTTTTTCAGATTTTTCCGAGAAGTTCTTCATTCCAAAAAAAAATCCTCGATAATTTTACCTCAGTGGCCCCTCTCTCCCCCTACATTATAGAAATTACTCTATCTCTTCAAAAATCTGATGATAACATTTGTCTGAAAAACTGAAAACCACACTGAGAAAAGAATTTTGATAGAAACAATCAAATATTGATACAATTGAAGCTTAGCACATACGTATATTGTTTGAAATAATTGAAAAACTATTGAATTTACTGAATTTTGTCAATTTAACTAGTTAATCTGTTATGAATTACCTAAATTCAGTAAATTCAACAATTTGAAAAATTATTTTTAGAAAAATATTTCCTAAGGACCAATAGCATCAGAGATCGGCAAAAAAAATTCGCATTTTTAATTTTTTAATTTTTTTTATTTCTGTAATTTTCATCGAAAAAATTTTAATAAAAAATTGGATTTTTAAATTTTTCATCAGTTTGAAAACTGATTTTTTTTCTTTAACAATTTTGATTACTATTGTAATTAAAAATTTGACTGATGAAATTTTATAATTCTTTTTCTTATTTGAAATTTTGATTCTTTCTGACTTATTAATTGATTGAAATAATTAATTTTATAATAAAATCAACGCTGCTATGTTTAATCTTCCCAAATATAACCGTCTTTCAGACAAAAATTTTGAGTTGAGAGTGTTAACTAAATGTAACACAAATAAGAACTTATAATTTAATCCAATCTAAATGACGCTCATATGACATTTATAATTCAATTTAACTAATAAAAATGTTAATAAGTTTAGTAAAGAAAATAATTATGAAATTCCATCAGTCAAATTTTAAATTACAATAGTAATCAGAATTGTTAAAAAAAACAAATTAATTTTCAAATTAATGAAAAATTCGAAAATCCAAATTTTTCATTAAGAAAGTAATTAAAATTTTTTCGATGGAAATTACAGAAATAAAAAAAATTAAAAATGCGAATTTTTTTTTGCCGATCTCTGAATGTCATCAATATTTGATTGTTTTTACCTCAATTTTTTCTCTCAGTGCATAAATAATATTTATCACAAGATGTTCGAATACTTAATACTCACCAAGAGCGACTACCATTAGAGTTGTAGTAATGATTTTAAATCTAGTAGTAAGATTATATTTCGATGTACGTCTATGACGCGTTACTAATTCGCGTTCCACCTTTTCCCACGTACCAATAAAATCAGGCCAATTCGTTGCAAGTTTGAGGAATAACAAATTAGTTATACACGAAGTGCCATAAAATACCAAAGTTGCTGCAGAAAACAAAAAAAAAGAATTAAACATTAAAAATCCATCAAATAATTCAGAAAATTGAGAATACGTAGTTTACTCAGTTTCGGTGAAGTAAAACGGCTTGTTAGAATCCGGAGAATACTCGCCCCAGTCATAGATGCAGAAAGTGTTAAAACCACCATGCAGTACAATACCTTGAAGCTTCTCCAAGTAAATCTATCATAAAAAAAATTCAAAATCATTAAAAAATAAAACTCATTAAAAATTCAAATTCATTAAAAAATAAAATTCATTAGAAATTCAAAATTATTAAAAAATGAAACTCATTAAAAATTCGAATTCATTGAACAATGAAATTCATCAAAAAATTCAAATTCATTAAAAGATGAAACTCATTGAAAATTCAAATTCATTAAAAAATAAAATCCATTGAAAATTCAAATTCATTGAAAAATGAAACTCATTAAAAATTCAAATTCATTAAAAGATAAAATTTATGAGAAATTCAAAATTATTAAAAAATGAAACTCATTAGAAATTTGAATTCATTAAAAGATGAAACTTATTAAAAATTCAAATTCATTGAAAAATAAAATCCATTGAAAATTCAAATTCATTGAAAAATGAAACTCATTAAAAATCCAAATTCATTAAGAAATGAAATTCATTAAAAAATGAAATTCATTAAAAATTCGAAATAATTGAAAAATGAAACTCATTAAAAATTCGAATTGATTAAAAGATGAAACTTATTAAAAATTCAAATTCATTAAAAAATAAAATCCATTGAAAATTCAAAATTATTAAAAAATGAAACTCATCAAAAATTCAAATTCATTAAGAAATGAAACTCATTAAAAATTCGAATTCATTGAACAATGAAACTCATCAAAAAATTCGAATTCATTAAAAAAATGAAACTAATTAAAAATTAAAAATCATTAATAAACTGATTTTTTTTTTAAATCACTTTTATTAATTACACTGAAAATAGCAGACATCTCACAATTTTTAGATTTTTCCTTTCATTTAGTGAATAAATTCTTTCTAAAAAAATGAAAAAAAATGCACATGCAAAAAATTGAAGAAACTACAAGTGCGAATTTTTTTGAATATTTTTTTTATAATAATTCATTTGTTTAGAAAAAATCCAAAAAATTCTCATTTGTCTGCTATTTTTAGTAACATTTTTTATCATTCGAACTCACTTGAGATCAGACGGATCTTTTGAACGAACCCCATTGACTGGAAATACAGCAAAACACTGGGCCAACGTGATTATTGGCCTGAGTGCTACATGAATACTGTCCATGTTTTGTGCAGAATTAATTGAATTCATCACTGGAGTCGTCACTGTTGAAAATAATGTGATAATAAAATTATCACACATCTGACAATTTTCTAAATTTTCAAAAAATAAATAATTATAGAAAAAATAATTAAATAATTTGCACTTATAGTTTTTGGAATTTTTTAAATGTACATATTTTTTCATTTATTTTTCATAATTTTATAATAAAACAAAATTGTCAGATGTCTATTATTTTTATAATAATAAAATTAGTACAGATCTGACAATTTTTCGAGTTTTAAACAAATAAATCATTATAAAAAAAAATTATTAAAAAATTTGTATTTATAGTTTCTTAAATTTTCTAAATGTGCATATTTTCAATTTTTTTGTTCATAATCTATTTATTTAAAAGAAAGTCAGATATCTGCTATTTTTAATAATAATGAAATTACCACACATTTGCCAATTTCTACCACTTTTTTAAATAAACTAATTATCATGAAAAAAATAATTTAAAAAATTGCACTTATAGTTTCTTAAATTTCTTACCTGTGCAAATTTTTCAATATTATTAGCATTGAAAATTTAATTTATCCATTAAAATATCCCATAAAAATCAACATTTAATTATGAACAAATAAATTACAATAAAAATTGAAAATATGAACACAAAAAAAATTTAAAAAACTAAAATTCCTAATTTTTAAAAGATTAAAAAAAAAATAATATATTAATAAAAAAAAAATCTTAAAAATTGTCACATACGTGCTAATTTAATTATCATAAAAAAAATTAATTAATGTGTAATCCATGGATTTAACTGATACTTATCACAAATTACTTTTCGTTATTGGTGCATCAGTTTTCGTGTAACTCCACCGTCCAATCGCGTGTTCCGTAAACACTCTAAAATAACATAATATCATTTGTAAAAAAAAATCGAAAATTGCTTGAATTCGTAATTATCCAAGATAATCGATTAAATTGAAAGAAAAAAAAAATTTATATCTATTTTAATTTCATTTCCGAAGAACCATAATACGTTGCGTTGGAAAGATAGTCTTGAACTATTTTCAAATATTCTAGCATATTTCTACGTCACTTGCAAAGTGATTATTTGCACAGTCCTTCGTTACCCTCAAGTGCAATTGAAACCAAGCCATTGGCATCTTCGCCTTGGTTTCCAAGATATTAGCACAAAGTGTATGGAAAAATAAGGATTACAAGTGTTTGTTATTGATTATAAATTGATCGAGAGACTTGCTTGTTCTTCATTTTCGATGAAAAAGATGAAATCTTCGTCTCAGTAGTTACATTAACACTATGAACCATTTTCATCCTCCAAGAACATGATAATAATTAAAATGGTGGGAAAAAAACCACTCATTTGAATTTTTCCAGTTTATTTTTCCATTTCTGCTGCAATGAAAAGCAAAATAAAGCTGCCAGTTGATTATGTCCTTTCTTTTCTATTGAAAAATGTAAATGACATGAATAAATACAATTCAGTATGTGGCTCATACATGAGAAGGAGGGGGGTGCATGCATATTTGCTAGGTAGTAATCAAACGATAAAACTTGGAGTTTGATGGAGAATAACAAAGGCTTATCCGTTTATTCGATCGTACAATAACACGATTATCACCTATTCCATGTGATAAATAACACATGTTTTTGTTAACAATTGTTTTCGTTTTTATTAAGGGGGGGGGGGGCGGGAGGGGATAAAAGTGTCCTACAAGGGGTAAAACGGACACATGCTAGTTTTGATTATTTATATTATGCAAAATCACTCGAAATCAATGGTAATATTGGAGACACGTTTTTTTTTTGCAGATGAATCCATTGAAAAGCGGAGAAAATTTTCTACAGAAATTGTAGAGCAGAATTGATTTTTTTGGGATTTATCGAAAATTCTTCTTTTTTTTTTGGGAATATTTGAAGATGAAACACTTTTTTAAAATTCATTTTCAATCGCAAATCATATTTTTTTATGGCTTTCTTTTTCGAAATATACATGATATCTATAGTTTTTCCGCATCTCCAAGATGTTATCTAGTCGATTCACTAATTTAGGGGGAAAGGGGGCACCTTTGAACAAAATGATTTTGAAAAATTGATAATATAATAAAGAAAAAGAAAGGCCAATTGATTCTAAAATTTTGAAATTGTTGAGAAATCTTGATTTTTTCTATGCGATATATTGTATTAAATGCATATTATTTATATATAATTTATTATTGTGATTTATTTATTTTTTTAATTAACAAAGGTGTATGATGAACGTTAAATATCCGAAGTATTCATTCCAGATTAAAAATATTGATGATTAACTATTTTATTATGATTAACTATAATTAACTATAGTTAATGATTAATTAGAGTTACATCGCGCACGCAGCACGCGCTAAGTTTCTATAATATAACTGTCGATGTTCGACGTTCTGAATCTTTATGGCTATTGGCCCTCCAGGTCCCTCCATCATCATGCTTTTATGCAACTTTTGCCAAATTTCAAGTAAAACCCCGTATCTCCAAGAGAAATGGGTGAAAATCGAGTTTTAAAGGGAATTCTATTTCAATTAGCCATTATGGGATTCTCAAATCGTCCTAACTTTTTTCCTACTCCATATTTCCCAATGAAATTTCACAGTGATACTCCCTATGATATCAGGAAGTAGCCTATGAAATTTCATAACGATATCTCGAACGGTTCTTGGATCTCGATTCAATGAAAATGGTCACTCTCACAAAGCAAGGGCCACTGGGCCCGAAAAATCACCCGGGTACTTGATATCCTGAATCGTTTTGGCTTTCGACCCACCAGGTCCCCCCCTCATCATGCTTTTGGAAAACCGATGAAGTCGATTGATTTCCCGTCTCTAGGTCCTAAAGGTCCTTGAAGTAAGAAGGGAATCATGATTTTCGATGATTTCCAAAGAAAAAACGCCATAAAAAGAGGAATTGGGCCACAGCCCATGATAGTTTGGAAGGGGGGACCTCAAATTATCCTAATTGGGGCAACGCGAGCTGCGGATTCCAATTTTTCCATAGAAAGTCGATTGATTTCCCTTTTCTAGGTCCTAAAGGTCTTTGAAGTAAAAAGGAAATCATGATTTTTGATGATTTCCAAAAAAAAGAACCATAAAAAGAGGAATTGGGCCACAGCCCATGATAGTTTGGAAGGGGGGTCCTCAAATTATTCTAATTGGGGCAACGCGAGCTGCGGATTTCAATTTTTCCATAGAAAGTCGATCGATTTCCCTTCTCTAGGTCCTAAAGGTCTTTGAAGTAAAAAGGAAATCATGATTTTTGATGATTTCCAAAAAAAAGAACCATAAAAAGAGGAATTGGGCCACAGCCCATGATAGTTTGGAAGGGGGGTCCTCAAATTATTCTAATTGGGGCAACGCGAGCTGCGGATTTCAATTTTTCCATAGAAAGTCGATTGATTTCCCTTCTCTAGGTCCTAAAGGTCTTTGAAGTAAAAAGGAAATCATGATTTTTGATGATTTCCAAAAAAAAGAACCATAAAAAGAGGAATTGGGCCACAGCCCATGCCATTTTGGAAGGGGGGACCTCAAATTATTCTAATTAAGGCAACGCGAGCTGCGGATTTCAATTATTCCATAGAAAGTCGATTGATTTCCCTTCTCTAGGTCCTAAAGGTCCTTGAAGTAAAAAGGGAATCATGATTTTCGATGATTTCGCAAAAAAAAGCGCCATAAAAAGAGGAATTGGGCCACAGCCCATGATAGTTTGGAAGGGGGGTCCTCAAATTATTCTAATTGGGGCAACACGAGCTGCGGATTTCAATTTTTCCATAGAAAGTCGATCGATTTCCCTTCTCTAGGTCCTAAAGGTCCTTGAAGTGAAAAGGGAGTCATGATTTTCGATGATTTCCAAAAAAAAAGCCCCATAAAAAGAGGAATTGGGCCACAGCCCATGATATTTTGGAAGTGAGGACCTCAAATTATTCTAATTGAGGCAACGCGAGCTGCGAATTTCAATTTTTCCATAGAAAGTCGATTGATTTTCCTTCTCTAGGTCCTAAAGATCCTTGAAGTAAAAAAGGAATCATGATTTTTGATGATTTCCAACAAAAAAGGCCCATGAAAAGAGGAATCGGGCCACAGCCCATCCCATTTTGGAAGGGGGGGCCCTCAAATTATTCTAATTGAGGCAACACGAGCTGCGGATTTCAATTTTTCCATAGAAAGTCGATCGATTTCCCTTCTCTAGGTCCTAAAGGTCCTTGAAGTAAAAAGGGAATCATGATTTTCGATGATTTCCAAAAAAAAGCGCCATGAAAAGAGGAATTGGGCCACAGCCCATGATAGTTTGGAAGGGGGGACCTCAAATTATTCTAATTGGGGCAACGCGAGCTGCGGATTTCAATTTGTCCATAGAAAGTCGATCGATTTCCCTTTTCTAGGTCCTAAAGGTCCTTGAAGTAAAAAGGGAATCATGATTTTCGATGATTTCCAAAAAAAAGCGCCATGAAAAGAGGAATTAGGCCACAGCCCATGATAGTTTGGAAGGGGGGACCTCAAATTATTCTAATTGGGGCAACGCGAGCTGCGGATTTCAATTATTCCATAGAAAGTCGATTGATTTCCCTTCTCTAGGTCCTAAAGGTCCTTGAAGTAAAACGGAAATCATGATTTTCGATGATTGCCAAAAAAAAAGCGCCATAAAAAGAGGAATTGGGCCACAGCCCATGCCATTTTGGAAGGGGGGACCTCAAATTATTCTAATTAAGGCAACGCGAGCTGCGGATTTCAATTATTCCATAGAAAGTCGATTGATTTCCCTTCTCTAGGTCCTGAAGGTCCTTGAAGTAAAAAGGGAATCATGATTTTCGATGATTTCGCAAAAAAAAGCGCCATAAAAAGAGGAATTGGGCCACAGCCCATGATAGTTTGGAAGGGGGGACCTCAAATTATTCTAATTGGGGCAACGCGAGCTGCGGATTTCAATTATTCCATAGAAAGTCGATTGATTTCCCTTCTCTAGGTCCTAAAGGTCCTTGAAGTAAAAAGGGAATCATGATTTTCGATGATTTCCAAGAAAAAAGCGCCCTAAAAAGAGGAATTGGGCCACAGCCGATGATAGTTTGGAAGGGGGGACCTCAAATTATTCTAATTGGGGCAACGCGAGCTGCGGATTTCAATTTTTCCATAGAAAGTCGATCGATTCCCCTTCTTTGAGTCCTATAATGATTTTGGGAATAGAGAAGCGTGGAAAAAGTTATGGGAACCAAAGAATCATGAAAAACCTTATAAAACCCCCAAAAAATATACTTTCCGCAAAATCTCGTATTATCATCGTCATATTCCTCTGAGATAGTCCAGACTAATTTACATTAGCTGTTTGGAGCATATTTACCGACATATGAGCGAATGAATATAAATAATGGGGTCTCGATTGTAGAAATCGAGCAATTTCCTTTTAACAGTCAATTAAATTTTTCGGCTTGTATTTGTTGAGTATATTTAGAGTTTTCCAGCATCTCGAAAATCTTTACTAGATCCCCTACTAATTTGCATTAGCTGTTTGAACCATATTCACCGAAATATGAGCAAATGAATATAAATAATGGGGTCTCGATTGAAAAAATCGAGTAAGTTCCTTTCAACAGTCAATTAAATTTTTCGGCTCGTATTTTTCCAGTATATTTATAGTTTTCCAGTATCTCGATGATCTCTACTAGATTCCCTACTTATTTACATTAGCTGTTTGAAGCATATTTACCGAAATATGAGCAAATGAATATAAATAATGGGGTCTCGATTGTAGAAATCGAGCAATTTCCTTTCAACAGTCAATTAAATCTTTCGGTTTGTATTTTTCAAGTATATTTAGGGCCAGTTCGCCGGAGTAAAGTTAGCACTAACACCGGTTTAACTTAAACCGAGTTTAGCTTAAACCCGGTTTAACGTAACTCTGGTTTAAATTCAAATATGGCGGATCTGCAGTAACAAAAATATTTGAACATCGACTTGGGCAAACCCACTCCATTCTTGGCGTCTACCGGTACAAATGAGGGAAGGGCTGGTCAATTAATCTTACTTGGATGATTGACAAGCGATTCTTTCAATTTTCTTATTGACAATTATGTTGATTCAAAACTTTCTAAGCCCCCCATTGACAGCTCGTTGTGGTGATACTGTTGTCCCGCCATTTTTGAATTTAAACGAGAGTTACGTTAAACCAGGTTTAAGCTAAACTCGGGTTACGCTAAACCGAAGTTAGCGCTAACTTTACTCCGGCGAACTGGCCCTTAGGCCCAGGTGTATAAAGCTCGATTAGCGCTAATCGTCGATTAAGACCCTGTTTCACCGCGAGATAATGGCCATTAGCTAATTTTCAAGCAAAGTTAAAGTCGGATTAAGTTAATGGCGATTATCTTAATTCGACGGAGGGGAAGGAAAATGGCGACGTAACCTCTTGAAATATTGAGTCTTCAGTGGGAGAAAAAGTAAAGGAAACATTCCTTTTCGATATTTTCTTCTGATTTAATCCCTCAGATTGAACTCTGTTGGACAAAATAATTTTTTAGGTTACGAATCCTGTCACGGCAGTTACTTCCCCTACCTATATCACCGCCATATTTTCCCCCACCACCAAATTAAGATAATCAGCATTAAGTTAATTTCCGACTTTAACTTAATTTTTCCTTAATCGCCATTATAGTAATGGCCATTATCTCGCGGTGAAACAGGGCCTAACTGATGGAGCTGTCGCAGTTATGTGTATGGTTAACTTTAGGCAGTTAACTTCGCTCGGTGATAGTTAAAGATGGCTACCCAAGTGGCAGCTGGAATGATAACCAATAACAGAATGAAAAATTTGTTTCATTCAACTCCAAACTAATGAAATTGAAATAATTTATCCAGTTATGGAACAGTGGTCATCAGTCCGTAGCTATTTTGAGCTGTTTTCGACCTTTTTAGGCACGCCATCTCAAATTTTTCTTAATCGCGCCAAGTTAACTGATTGAAGTTAATCGTTTAAAATTAACTTCACATATCACTTAACTATGGCAGCACAGTTAAGTGACTACCGCTAATCGGCAATTAACTTTATACACCTGGGCCTAAAAAATGGAGGCGTGGAGATCTGCTGGTAATAAAGAGTTCTGGACGATGGCCACAATTAATGGTGAGTGAACTCCATCTCTCCGAAATGGATTGTACTTCTTCAATCGGAATCTCGGAGGGTAACAAAGCTGTCGTCACTTTCCGGCGTCCAGTTGTTGGAGCACAGGCGTTTTCTGGCTATTTGCAAAAACACCCAAAACGTCTGGCCAGTTGTAGTTTGGTCAGTTTTTTCTGGTCAGTTGCACTCATCCCGTCAAAATTGCATTTTATACATGGGCTCTTATGCATCAAACCTGGTTTAGCATCGATTTGCGCTATCAACTCAGGTGATAACAAAGGTCTCCTGCTATGACACATTTTATGCATAAGAGCCCATGTATAAAATGCAATTTTTACTGTTGATTGGTCTAAAACAAATACATGAAAATTTGGAAAAAAAAAAAAACTACATAATAATGATGACAGTAGGAACGTCCTGTATGATTCTCAAAATGATGCCATATTTTGGAGATAACTCCCCAAGACTAGAGATGGGCACCCGTCACATGACGCGTCACAAGACGGTCATGTGACGTCACGCGACGAAGTAGTTGTGACCATGACAGAATTCGGTCACAAAATTTCACTGAATGACGGTCATGAAAGGAAAATAAATTATGACCGACGTTCAAATCAAATGTATCAAATTCCCACAGATTTATAAAATTAACTGAATAAATGACCGTCATAAATTGAAAAAATTTAATGACGGTAATTTTACATCTATATAGATGTTTTAGCATCAATTATTTTTCATTCCTTTGCAAGTGTAAATGAATTTGGTTAGGAAAGACTCAATTGAAATCCGTTTGAATTGAAAAACAAAAAATTCATATTGCAATCAAATGTATTGAATATTTACTGATTTTTCAAATTGACTGAAAAAAATAACCGTCTCAAATGAAAGAAGTTTAATGACGGTCATTTTACATCTATATAGATGTATTTTACTATCTCACTCATTTTCCAGTCTTGGACAAGCATAAATTTAATTGTGACTGTCATTTTCCATTTGAAATTTTGTGACGTCATGTGACCGTCACAAGACGGTCATTTTTTGGTCATATGACGTCGGTCTAAAAATGACCGTCATTGCCCATCTCTACCCAAGACCCTTCGAAAAAAACTATTATCTATCGAACGTTAATAATTATCTGTCAATCACCTCCAATCGTCCATCAAACGATAGCAATTGAAAAAAAAACCGAAATATACATATGTGCGGAGAGTAGTGGGGGGGGGGGGGGGGTCAAGTTTACAGCGCTCACCCAGCTAACTAAACAATTCAGTTCAATTCTACTGTTTTCTGTTTTTCATGCTCAACCATCAAACACAACCACTCGGACCCCTCTAGTTTACGCGCAAAGTTCGTATGACTACGTGACATTACAATAAAATAAAATAAAAAAATAATCACAACCATTCGTACATAAGACCACCTAGCAAGTAGTGATGTTTACCACAACAATATTAATACATTCCTGAATGTTCAAAACTGTTTGAAAAAACGTATAAATTGAAAATTAATTAATAAAATATATATAAATTAGGCATGGAGTGCTCGAGAACATTGACTGGTGTGGCAATTGCATTATTTTTACAACTGTTGTTTGATACTGATACAATTAATGCCGGTGTACTTGCTGATGATGACGTGACACAAAGAATTAATACACCAAATCATGATGGTAATATTAAATGGGTTTTCAGTGATAAATCAACATCACGTAATAGAAGACATTTGCAACCACCTGGTGATGATGATGGAACACATTATTTTATTGAGGATAAAAAGTGCCGGGAGTCATTGGAACGACTATGTGGCACGATAAATGATAATAATGATGATTTATTTATCCTGCAGTGTGTTCAAACGTTCAAGGTAATTTTCAATTCACTGTTTGAACTGATAAAACATTCAAACACGATTTTTTTTTAGGTATTTCAAAAATTCTTCGAGATCAGTATTTTTTTTGTCGTGAAAAAGTCTTTTATACAACAAAATATTCAATTTTTTAGTTTTATAGTTAAATGATAGACGAAAATGAAGATTTCTTATCGTAGATCCTTTTGCATTCTTTGTTATTAGAGAATTTTATAAATTTTGAATTTTACAAATTTTAAGAATGAGACTATTTTGTTTTCAATCGAATTAATTTCATTTTGTCAACAGTTTTTTTTTAATATCTCGGAATCTAAGCGAGATAGGGCGATTTTGTTCGAATCCTTTTTTGTAAAGAATTTCAAGAGCTTCAAAGGAATATTAGGGTAAATTCGCTCTATCTCGCTTAGTTTTCGAGATATTCTCAAAAAACCTAATGATGAAATCAAATTAAATTTGTCTAAAAATTTCATAGTCCTCCAAAAATATCTCTCAGACAAGTTAATTTCGGAAAAATTAGCAAGAGACATGTTTATTCCATTTATAGTCCATCAAATCCTCTCACGAAAATGTCCCTCACTACCTTTTTTTACTCATCTCACTCAATTCTTTCAATAGTAAACTCTGCCTTAGATAATAATAAAAAAAAAACGAATTCCTCAATTTCCAGACGAATGAAGCCTACATGATTGATCACGACTGTCAGCACTCCATCTGGAAGCACATAGTGAATCTGACAGAAAATGAGAACATCCAGAGGCTAACACGTCGTGAATGCGGTGAAGACATTGACGAACTGTGTCCACTACGTGGTAAAGAGCCTGGAGTTTACTTGGCTTGTTTGATTGAAAAAAGAGAGAGCGTAAAAGAACAGCAGTGCTCTGAATTCATCCAGAGATTAGAATTTGTTGCATTCAGTGATTTTCGGATAATAACTCCAATGGTCACTGACTGTCAATCAGAGATTGATAAATTCAAATGCGGCAGAATTCAGCCACACCGAGACATTTCACAGGGGCAAATGTTGGCCTGTTTGCAGGGTCATGCCGATGATCTAGAAAATAAATGTAAAAAACGTATTTTCAAAATATCAGAAATTCAAGCAGACAATATAAAATTAGATCGTCAATTATTCCTAGCTTGTATGCAGGATCACATTAAATTCTGTCCAAACATACGTCCTGGTAGTGGACAAGTGTACAAGTGCTTGATGCATCACAAATTAGACACGACAATGTCAAAACAATGTGCAGATCAATTGTCAAGACGTGAAAAATTGATAGCCTCTGATTACAGAGTATCCAAAGGTTTAGCAAAAGCGTGCAGGGATGATATAAAATCAAATCACTGCAGAAGATCAGTTTCTGACGACAAGGAGATAAAATTAGCACAAATTCTACTCTGCTTAGAGACAGCTCTGAAAAATGGCACAAAAATTGACACAGAATGCCAGAAAGAAATGTTTGATCATCGTAAAATACTGCTTGAGGATTATCGTTTATCACCGGAAATCGTTGACTACTGTTCCAAAGATATACTGCGTTATTGCAATGGCCTTGAGGTAGGTGGTGTTACGATACACTGTCTGATGGATCACACAAAATCACGTAAACAGAAAAATAAAGTCAGTACTGAATGCCAAAGAGCACTTGAGGATTTGATCAAGGAGACTGATGCAGGTGAGGATTGGAGGGTTGATCCAGTTCTGCATGATGCTTGTCAACCGGTCGTTGACTCGTCGTGCAGAGACGTACAGGGTGGTAATGCCAGAGTTATATACTGTCTGATGGACAAATTGGGTACAGACAGGATGCTGGAGGCTTGCGAGAGTGCCTTGCTACAGATACAGTACTTTGTTGCACGGGATTATAAACTGGATCCACAGTTGTACAGAGCGTGTAAAGCAGATGCCATTCAATTGTGTCATGGAAAAACTGCATGGTCTGATGATGGTAGTCAGATGGATCCTGAGAGAGGTCCATTGATTCTACCGTGCTTGTATCGTTATGCTGATCATCAGAGAAATGGAACACTTCGGCCCGAGTGTCTGCAGGAAATCCGGAGAATCATGAGACAACGAGCAATCAGTGTTGATCTCCAGCCAGAAATTGAAGAAGTTTGTTTGTCCGAATTGGCGGAAATGTGTTTCGATAAAACGGCAAAGGGCGAAGAGATTCTCTGTCTTCAGGACAATTTGGATGAGCTCAATGAGAAGTGCAAATTGGCAGTTAGTAATTTAACGGAGGATCAGGCAGAGAGAGTTGAGCTTAATCCAATTATAATGGCAGCATGCAGAAGAACAATGGACAAACACTGCGAGGATGTACTAAAGTATGGAAAAGATGAGGGTGATATGATGGATTGTTTGATAGAGCATAAAAATGAGATTGACAGTCACTTTGAGTACAAGTGCAAAGCTGCTATTGAACATTTTCAAATAATTTCACTTAAAAACTATCATTTTACTTATAAATTCAAGGAAGCATGCAGACCATATGTCAATCGTTTTTGTCATAGAGCTACGACTAAAGCAAAAGTTATTGAGTGCCTGAGTGATATTGTACGTCAGGATATTATGAGTGACTCGCAGCATCGAATTCTCAAGGACTGCCGACAGCAATTGAGATCACAGCTTTATCAACAGAGAGAGAACATCAATCTTGATCCATTGTTAAAAAAAGCCTGTTTGCAGGAGATTGAAATACACTGTCACAATATTGAGCCTGGTAATTCACAGATATTGGAGTGTTTGGCATCGCATAAATCAAAATTGGGGAGTATCTGTCATAAACAGCTGTTTAAAGTTAGACAGCAAGAATTTTTAGACAGTTCAAGTGATTTTCTATTATGGAATACGTGTCGATCAATGATTTGGCAATTTTGCCAGAAGGAACCGGATAAAACGAAAGCTTTTGATTGCTTGAAGGGCTTCAAAGACGAAGACTCGTTTGATGATAAATGCAAGGATCTTGTTGTGAGAAGAATGATTGAACAGAATACGGATTACAGATTTAATGGGGCACTGCATGCTGCTTGTTCACATGATATACTTGGACAGTGCAAGAAAGTTGTTGAAAATGAACCAGCTGATAAGGAATTGGAGGGAAAAGTTGTTAGGTGCTTGAGGATTAAGTTTAGAGAGGGTAAATTGAGGCCGAGATGCCAAAAGCAGATAACTATTGTGCTTAAACAAGCAGCACATAATTATCACTTGAATCCACTGCTAGTTGCTATGTGTAGTCACGAGGTAATTTGATTTTTATTGTGTTTTGATTTATTGGTGAGGATCGGTAGTTTTGGTAATATCTTGGAAATTATGGAAACTAGGCAGATTTGTCAAGAAACCTTTTCTGTAGACAATTATGTAGACTACAAAAAAGGTATCTTGATAAATTTTCGTGCGAGCTCTTATTTTGAAGATATCCAAAAGAAAGTAAAAGGATTTTTCATGTTTTTCTACTGACTTATTTCCATTTCTTTCAATTATTACGGAGATTTTATTAAATTATTTTTTTCAGATCGATACGATATGTCATTCTGATGATGATGATAGTGATACAGTTGAGGAGTGCTTGAAAACACATTTCAATGAAGGAAATCCGGAGATGAGGGAAGAGTGTAAAGTGGAAATAGCGGATTTAATTGAAGAAGCCAGAGCTGATATACATTTTGATCCTTTGTTGCATAAAGCTTGTTCAAATGATGTTGCCAAGTACTGCAGCGATGTGCCTCAAGGGGCAGGGAGACGTAAGTGTTTTATTATGTTTAATTTTTCATTACTTTCATCGGACGCATTTTTCTAGAGGAGAAATTAAGAAATATACGGCATTGCGTCATCTTTTAATTTTATTCGTATAATTTAACTTCTTTTAGCATTTTCAATTATTTTTTGGGGAAATGAATCCTTTTAGGGAGCATTCCAATTTTTCCGAATAAAAATTACCCTAAAAATTAGTGATAAGAAGTAAATCTCGCAGCCTCCCTTGCAATTCTCAGTTTTCTCTACAAAAAAATTTCTCACCAATATTTTTCTAACTGATGACAATATTTCATTTTGTATAATTTTTTCTTCCAGATATCAAGTGTCTGCAAATTGCAATGGATGATAATAAGAAAACTCTTGAACCTGATTGTTACAAAATGCTGTCGAAGAGAATTGAAATGTTTAAAAATGTTGCTAAGGTAAAAACAATTCAAATATACTATTTTTCATGAATTCAACTCACTAGAGGAATTGTAACAACTTCGAAATTTTGAACACGTTAAAAATTTAATTTGGTTTATCGAATATTTCGAGATGAAAAACGCTCTAATACAATCAATTTCAAGGAAATATTTCATGAGATAGTGTAGCACGTAAAAATAACGGAAAAAATTATTTATTAATCATTTTAAAAACTATTGGATCTGAATTATAATATATCGTTTTTCCCTTCAAATCTTACAACTTTTCTAGTAAAAAAAATCTGGAAAATTTCGGCAAAAACTGGAACGTTTAAAGAAATTGATTCTGAATCATTCAAAAGATTTTCAATCATAGATTATCCAATTTCTAACTAAAATCCAGCCCATTTTGCCCCATCCATCTCGAGAACAGTAAGGTGTAAATAAATTCATCAAGACACTTTTTTTTAGCCCATGATGCTCTCTACAAAAAAAGTCACCTGTGAATTTTCTTTTAGTCTATTTATTCCCAAGATCAACTCATTCTCCACTTTATTTTTCTTTTTTTGCTTGCTTCATTTCAACTTTGCTTAATTTTTTTATTTCATTTACAGTTAAATCTACCCGATACATTGGGACAACTCTACACAACAGTTAATGAATCACCATCAAGAGGATATTTTATGATTATTGCTGTTACACTGATTGGATGGATTTTTGTAATTGGTTTGCTATGTGGAAGAGTAACTCGTCGTACAATAGCAACGATGAAAAATAAGTAGTATTGTTGGAGACTAAATGAAATTTAAGGTTTGGGAAATATTTTAACCAGTTAATTCAGTAGTGAAAAGGTAAATAAGTGGAAAAGTCTTGAAGTGGTGGAATGGAATGAGTCGATATCTTTCTCAGGATTTTTTTGTAAATATCTTTGGAACGAGTAGAATTAGAGAGAGTTCTCAAGAGATCTTTTTTGTAGAGAATTTTGTATTCTACAAAAAAAAAGGCCTTGTGGTGAATTCTTCTGGATCACACAGTTCTCGAAATATTTCCAAACTGATTTCCAAGAAATTTTCAGCTCATTCCATTTCGCTTTTTCATTACTAAAATCATGCGTGTTATTTTCGAAAAGATCTCGCAAACGAGTATTTATGGAAAATTATCAAGAAACCTTTGATGCAAAAATTTTGCGATCTACAAAAAAGGTCAGCTGATCATTTTCCCTAAGCGAACTCGGTTTAAAGATTTTTGCAAAAAAAACGCTGCAACTTTTTATATCTTATTCTTTTCACAATTGAATTCTATGGAAATGTGTTTTTTTTTATTACATGAAAAGTGTTTTAACTTCGATGTAATTTGAAAATATCTTTTTTATTACTGAAAAAATTATTCTTTCCAATGATTCCCTCAATGAGCGAGCAACTTATCTTATCAGAATTAACCCAATAATTCAAATATCAGAAAAATATTTTTTTACTAGTTTCACTTGTTACAAAAAAGAAAAAAATTAGGGTGAGTTGACTAGTAATCGAACTTGTTCAGTAATTGAACTATTTAACATATTTATCCTGGAAAAAATTGATAATCCAGCGAAATATCATTTTTCTAATCTTTTAAACACAATATAATGTTCATCAACTCAAATAAAAGCATATGAAACTGTTAAATATATCAGTAATTATGAAATTCCTCATGTTCGATTACTGGTCTATCTGTTCGACTACTGGACTACTCACCCTAATACCCTAAATAATCATTTTCTAAATGAATTGAAAATATGGCCGAAATCATTTGCTCGTTTGATGATAAGCCAGTGGTCAAATAAAATTCCCAGTTCCATTCTCCATATCTCAATTTTTGTACGAAACTTTTTTACATAAAAAGAAGATGAGACTCTTTGAAATATTTGAAAAAAAAAAACATTTTTATACATTTTCCTTTAATAATTTAGCACAATATTATTATAAGTAATGAAAAAAGTAACAAGTGATATTGTAAATGTCCCAGTCGTAGCAAGTATTTAATTTTGTGTTGGAATCTCGTGAAATAATTTGATAATGAGAAAACTAAATAAGTTGAGTCAATAATGGATTGAGCCTTTTTAAAATATCTCGAAAAATGTGTGAAATGACCGAAAATTCGTAGAGACCTCTCTCATGAAACAGAATGAGATCTACAAAAAAACGCTCTACGAAAATAATAATGAAATTAGCACATATCTGACAATTTTCCCAACTTTTCTTAACAAATTGTTTAAAAATTCGCTAACAATTGATCCATTGGCGTTAGACACTGGGACATGCGTTCTACATAGATTTTGAAGCAGCTGACATATTTTAGTTAATTAAACTCGAATTCATTCTTTATTTAACTTGAAAAAAAATACGATTCATGAATAGGGAAGAGTACAAACTCGACAGAGGTAAAGCATTGATAGATATCAACTATTAATATTCAGTCCTTAAATTGATGCAAATGTCGGAAAATTTGTTATTTTCTTCGATGATAAAACCAATGGATTTTTAAAGTTTTAGCAACTTCATCGATGAGAATGAGAGATTCAAACTGGAAAATACAATGAAAAATTTGTTTTAGGCTCATCCTTTCCGAGATAATTTGAAACAACTTATACCATCTTCCGATGAATCATCAAATTTTCAAAAATCTTAGACCTTTGTTATCCCAGAAAAGAATAAAAAAAATTCTCGACATTGTTCCTTCACGTTGAAAAAACAATAAATAAAACAAATCCCCTATTGAGGCAACTAAAATTAATTTTTAAGTACGACTGTATTTATTTGGTCCTCGAACAAAAAAAAAGAAAATTGTAAATAAATATATATTTATCTTAGAAAAATATCAATAAAACTTTAGAAAATGAATTTACATTTTTTTTTTCATTCAACAAGCAGAAGAAAATTATCGAAGTGTTGAATGTATTTCCAACAAGTGATTATTAAATTTGAAATTTCCCTCGCGAGACGACTCGTGTAAGTAGTTCTGCATAATCCCGCAGAAGCGTTGCATTTCTCCAGTCGCACATGCGAGAGACAGAGAGAGAGAGAGAGAGCGAGCTAGTAATATCTAAGGAGAAAGAGAGAGAAAGAAAATAATATCTAGAAAGAAAGAGAGAGAGAGAGTTAGTAATATCTAGAGATGGACATTGCCGGACGTTATATGACTGTCTCACAACGGTCACATGACGTCACAAAATTTTGAATGGAAAATGACGGTGACAACCAAATTTATGACTTTTAGCGAATGAAATTTTTTTGCCATGGTAAAATACATTGATACAAATGGGAAGTGATCGTCGTTAAATCTCTTCCATTTGTGATGGTCATTTTTTGGGTCAATTTTCGAAATCAATAAATATGTATGCTTCGATACATCTGATTCCAATAAGGGATTAGTCTTTTCATATTCGAATGAATTTGATTTCAGTCTTTCATTAAATACTTCGAAATCTAATCGTTATGAAAGAGTTCCTATTTAATACAAACTTTTTATATTATCTCAAGACGCTCCGAACATTCAATATTATGACTTATGAAATCGTAGTTAGACATTTATAATCTTTTCATCGTAAATTAGTTTTTAGTTAATCTCTTTAGCAGTTTTCATTGCCACTGTTGCTATGAACTCCTTTGTTGCCTGACACAAGTTCTTGTACCTTGACAAATCCAAGGGAATCTTCGGTTTTTCTCTTAGAACTACTCTTTCTATTGGAAATGGGTGTGATAAATAAGTTCTCAACACAATTAATTACTTTAATATTCAAGACTTTATTTAATTGCACGAGGATGGACCGTCAGTGCATCGGTGAACTCTCTACGAGAGACTAACAACTTGTCACCAAGGCCCGAAAGTATTGGTACCTAAAGACAAAGAACCCTCAGTTCTTTCTCCCTATGAAATCATTGTTTATGTTTATGTTAGTCGCGGATTCGCCAGCTCTTGCCACGTCGATTTGGTTTTGAACTCATAATCTCGATTTAAATAAATGATTCTCAGTAAAGATATAAAATAATAATCCAATACTTTCTCTGCAGAAGTTGAGTTCTACGAGAGATGTAAGTAATTTTTCCAGCTCTTTCTACTGTAGACTTATTTCGTTCATTATAATGGACCCAACCTTGCGTACCGAATGATCTCTCAGTCTCAGTAGATGTGGAATGAAAAAATAGGCTCTTCCTGATAAGAGAACTCACTAGAGTTCCTGCGCAAGTAACACTCCAACAGTGTCTGAGTCGTTCATTTTTTCATTCTAGTGCTAATATAAGTCGAAAATGAAACAGTTTGCTTGACGAGATCCTTCAGTAGTCAAATGCAAACCCTTGGAAACAAGATTCAAGGTGTTGGCTAACATGTGAGCTGGACCTACAGACGTTTCGGTAATAAGCAAGCTTTACTCTGCCACCTATAGTTAAGTTTTTTGGATCTTAGTTCCGCTTTTGAACAATTGTAAGCATGCGACCACCTAATAGACAATTTTTTGAATACCAGAAAACGAAACCAGGAAATGCACTACTCTTAGCTGTACCCAGGGCCACGACGTGGACGTGGTAGTGCAACGGTCCCAATGATCTTCTTTTGAAAATAATGAAAATTCTGGAAATTCTTTGAATTGCTCCTCAATCAGTGCACAAATTTCTACAATTATGCGAATTGAAGGCGCATCAGTCTCTGACTTCGTCAGTATCACATTCGAGAGCCGGTCTATTTAACATTTGTCAATGTTGATATTTGTTCATTTCAACATGTAACTCAACTTTTTTTTTTTTCAACATCATTTAAACATGTGAGTGTTGAATTAGTCTGTGTTAAATTTGTATGTTGAATTTGGCTGTGTTGAATTTGTTTTGTGTTAAATAGACATGTACCCATCACATTGATTGGTTTTATAAGATCATAGGCTTTCTGTATCTCATCCTAGAACGTTTCTTTGAAAATTCATTCTCTGTCATTTCTAAACAGTCTAGTTTGAACATTTGAACCAAGCCTCGTTTTGCCTGGCAATTAAGAGTCTTCTTCACATTTTGTGAATCTTTGTGTTAGATTACCTTCAAGACAACAGACAAGATTCGATTCCTTTTCATTTCATTTTTATCAATATTCTTTTAAGAATGATATTTCTCTCCTCTTCATGATTGTTATTCAATGAAATTTTATGATGATTACTATTGTTCGGTGACATGACGTCACATTACCGTTATATGACCGTTTTGTGACGCGTCATGTGACACTCGCCCATCTCTAGTAATATCTCGCTCGTTTCACCTACAGTTCAAGTTTACAAAGGACGATGCGAGTACGAAGTCGAAAATTTCGCTTCAGCACTAAACCCAAACTATACCCAAAAGAATAATCATTTCCAATTTTTTTAAATTTATTTTCCATTGAACCAAGTCTACTTGTATGTGTGGCCAAAGCAAACTGATCGGTATTCAGTGTACGTTATAATTTGAATTTCTCTTTTTTCTCCACTAAAAATAAAACTCAAGAGGAAAAAAAGAAACTCAAAGGCAAAAATTGAAAAAAAAATTTGTGAAATATTCCCCGATAGATCCAAATTTTTTTCGTTTTCGTAATAAAATAATTCAAAGTGTGAAAATAATTATCTCCAATTCCCAAAAGTGTGTCTTATCCTCCAAAAATAATTCCAACAAAAAAAAATTCAAAAAATAACTACATTATTACTCTCAAATAAATGCCGAAATTTTTAATAATTCAGTGGTAATGCACATTGTAAAATTATCCGATTATCCAACAATAAAATTGAATAAAATTATTTGGAACACTGCCTATATCTCTTTGAAATTATTTTCCCACTCTCTAGACCCCCCGTGGGTGCGTTGTCGTCAGAAGTGAGCCGAAAAAAGAGAAGGCAAAGAAGAAGAAAAAAGAAAAAAAAAAAAAAAACAACAGCGCCTGCCATTTTGGGCTGTTTCACGAGAGATAGAAAGTGGTGGAGGGGGAAAAAACTCCCAAAACTCCATTTCCCCAGTCTCGCCAAAAAGGAAAGAAGAAAAAAAACGAATAATCGCTCACTCTCCCCTTTTATCACAATTTTAATTTAATTCAACTCGAAAAAAAAAAAAGAATCTTTGAACGTAAAGGAAAAAAAAATCTCTTCATTGAAAAATTAATCGCAGCTTATTTTGCGAGAATGTGCTGCCGCCTCGTGACAAAATTAAACTAAAAAGAAAAAAAAAAAAAATCTGCTCCGATTGCTCCAAAACGATTCAGTGAGTCAGTGTGTCCGCGGTGTTCCGCGAGACATCATAAGCTCTAAAAAAAAAATAATAATAATAATAATAAGTTCATAAATATAAAATAAATAATTCAAATGATAGTGAGGTGAAGAGAATATACCAGATTTCTTTTTTTCTTCAACGAAAAAAAAGAGGAAAATCCGTGTCGAGTAGTGAAGAATTGCGCGAGTGAATATTTCTGCGATAAAAAAAAAAAAGAAGGAAAGAGAAAAAAAAACGTGGATGCATGCATCAGTATTTACTCGTGTGTGTACAAACTGTTGGCTGTGTATTGTCACACAGTACCCACGTTATTAATATTATTTGTGATCGTGGTGGCAACAGTGATAATTTGTTTATTAAAAGAAGAAGAAAAAAAATATATATATATATATATTAATAAAGAATATAATAAAATAGGAGTAAATTGTGTATACAGTAAATGTGTTTAATACACATAGTATTTGTTTGTCCTTGTGTTTATACATATTTAATTTTTTATTAAATTAAATAATAATTAATATTAATAATATTAAATTAATATAATTTATATATGTAAAATAATTGATTTAATAATAAACAAATGTTTTAAATGGACGCATCGTCCATTATCACCCAAGTGTCGAGGGATGACGAGTTAGGCCACTTCAATAACGAGAAAGGTAAAGTATATATATATATATATTTTTTTTTATTTTTTTTTCAAATGGGTGTGACACATTTTAACATTTTTTTTTTAATTCCTTTTTCATTTCTTATTTTAAAATCATTCGAGAGAAAGAGAAAACGGCTCGACCGAAGGTTTCATCCAGATGCTGTTAGTGTGTGTGCGTATATATATGCCTGTGTGTGTGTGTTTTGTAGACTACACCTGTTACGAGGTGAGGAGAGGAGAGAAAAGACAGAGAAGAAAAAGAGAGGGCATTGCGTATTTTGCCTCGCCTCTTTAACCTCTCTTTTCTCTTCTATACTTTCGATAAATTCTTCCTCGTGTCGCTCAAGTTTAACATTGAGTTACTCCTCCTTTTTCCTTTTTTTTTTTTTTTCTTCTTTTTCTTATAAAAAAGTACATTCTTCTAGCTGATGGCTTTACATTTGAGCTCAACTTCACTCACGTTTCTCTCTTCTGGCTACTCTCTTTTTTTAGGCTCTCTCTGTCTCGTCGTTTTTGCTATGTTCCTTTCTCTGTCTTCTCGCCACTGTAAACGTCTTTTTGCTTGAATTTTTCATGTTTTTTTCCTCCTTTTTTTTACTCTTCTTGCAGAAGAGATGGGATATACTCTTTCATTCGATTTTTCATTCTCATTCTCAACGGTCAGTCGAGCTTCACCGACACACAGGCACACAATGTCAATTACAGAACAGATTGTTGAAGAGAAGAGGGGGGGGGGGAGGGAGAGACAATAAGTCGAGCGAAACGATAAGCTTTTTTTTTTGTCTGTTATCCACACCTCTTTGGTAAAGTTGTGATGGAAATGACGTCTCCAGTGGAGCAGAACTTGAGTTGAATAGGATTATGACTTTTTTTTGTGGGTAACGATACATGAGTTACGGTGGGGAAAAAAAAAATTAGGTTTTTTGCAGATTAGATTAAGGAATTTTAGGATAAATGCGTTTTTTTGAAAATATTTGAGCAGATAGAGAGCCTTAAGACTGCTCTAAAAGGGCCTTTTAACAAATTTTACTCCACGTAAAATTTTTTAAAATATTTGCAATTTTTTTATTTTTTATTAAAAGGCGATCTTGTATTTTGTCATAAGCAGTTGTAAAGTAAGAGCTAGCCTTATTGAAAATGTGGATAACACGTAATTAATTTTAAATTAATACCAACATTACACTAGAATACAAAAAAAATGTGATTCTCCTATTGTAACAAAGATTTTTTATGTAGGGGAGACTGGGGCAAAATGGACCCAGAAGATGAGATGACTCGAGATTTTTTTAAAAAGCAGCTCCTGCTTCAAAAAATCTGAAAAAATTTACAAACAATATAGACATGCTGGAGGATTTTCTCAATTTTTTTCAGATTTTTTCGTCAAGTCCTTCATTCCGAAAAAAATTCCTTAATCATGTTACTATGAGGGTTCATTTTGCCCCACTCTCCTCTATCTTTATAAACAATAAACTACTACTACTTTTCTGTTTTTTCATTATTTAAGGCAATGGAAATTTTTGAAAAAATAGCTGCAATTTATTGAAATGAAATTTTAGAAATTATATTTTTTCTCAATTTTATCACCTTTATTTTTTCGCTGATATAGAAAGAAAATCAAGACAATAATAAAGATAATTTCGTTTTGAAGTCAATCCCATGTCTTTAAGAATATCTTGAAAAATAAGCGAAATGCATTGAGAAAAGAAGAAAAGGTAAAAATGATCAAATATGAATGTCATTGGTCCTTAGCAAATATTTTTTTCAAATAATTTTTAAAAACTGTTGAATTTACTAAATTTAGTCTATTTACTCAACTAATTAATCTATTTAAATTAGGTGAATTCAAAAACTTTTTTAATTATTTTAAAAAAATTACATAAAATGACTATTTAATCTCAAATTTTGAAATTCTTGAGAAATCTTGATTTTTTCTATACGATACATCGTATTATATGCATTGTATTATATCATATTATATCGTATCAATATTTAATATTTTTTACATACTTTTCTTGATCTCAGTGTAGAATAATGTTGATAATAACATAGTTTATAGCTCCAACTCTCAACAAAAAAAAAGTTTTCTTCATAAATTTCATCATCACCCCCCAGTTCCCAAGCTATTTCCCAAAACTAATTTTACAAAAATTTCCCACAAGAATAATTTCACAAGTTTAATAAATTTTTGTCTTTTATTTGTTTGGACAATTTAGCACAGTTACCGAGGGAAAATGAGACAACTGGAAATGGTCCATCAGGTGGTAAAAAACCAAGAGGACGTGGATTGTTACGTTCTCTATTGTGCTGCCTTGGTAGAGGCAGAGGTGGTAGCTCAAAGAGCTCAAAAGCATCATCACTACAGGGTGATGGAAGAGGTACACCACCACCTGGTACTGGATCACCACGTTTTTTATTACCACCAGTTAGGCATCAGGATATGCACAAAAAATGTATGGTGATTGATCTTGATGAAACACTTGTACACAGTTCATTCAAACCAATAAACAATGCTGATTTTGTTGTACCAGTTGAAATTGATGGTACTGTACATCAAGTTTATGTTTTAAAGAGGCCTTATGTTGATGAATTTTTACAAAGAATGGGTGAACTTTATGAGTGTGTACTATTTACAGCAAGTCTAGCTAAGGTCAGTTCCAATTATATTAATATAATTATTAATAAAAAAAAGTAAAAAAAAAACATAATACTAAAAATAGCAAAAATATGACAATGTTTTTTTTTTTTTTTTTTAATAAAATAATATTCAAGAAAATGAAAAATTTTAACATGTAGAAAATACGAAGAATTATGATTGAAAATTTTTTTAATATTTTTTTTTATGATAAATTATTTATTGAAACAAATCCATAAAATTGTCAGATGTCTGCTATTTTCATTATCATTAAGAAAATTACAATCAAGTCAATAGTTTCTATTATTGACAAAGTAGCAACTATTGACAGCCTATTTTATTTTATTATTTACTTTATAAAACAGTTTTTAAATTGTGTATTGCTCAACATTTTTACTAAGAATGGCTGAATTTTCAAAAACTAAGTTCATGCCCTTTTATTACGTGTTATGACGTTATTTTGTTGTATAATCTCATAAGATTTTCTATCAGAGACTTTTTCATATTTTTCATTAAATTTAAAAATATCAGACTAAAAATATAAATTGTATGCGTAAAAATGTTGATAGGGATAAAAAAAAACGGAAAATTCAATTATATTAACATTAAAAGTTACTAAAAAATTAAAAACTTCATTATGGTCTTCACATTGTCAATAATAGAGTCATTTACTTACTGATTTTTTTTCGTAACGATCTTTTCATACTCAAAAAAAATTGATTCCAATCAGTAGATAATGATGAACTAGATTAAATCTGTAGAGTAATGTATAGATTATTTAGTAAATGACTTGAAAAACATGAGGTTCACGAAATTATAGCCGTTTAAATTCTTTATATGCAAAGTATCTTAACACTTTCGTCATAATCTTATTAATTTTTCGTCGATATTCGCAAATGAATCTTCAACAAATTTCTATTCTGTAATAGTTTTACTATTGAGGCCAAGTTTTCCCTTTTAAAAATAAAATAAGAAATTTTTTTTTCAAATTTCATTAAATAACTAATAAAATACATTGATATATCCATGGTAACTTTCTAATAGCACTGATATAAAGTGATACAGTTTTGATAAAATTTAAAACTCCAACGATTTTATCAAATTTTCGACACCAAAACTGATTAAAATTGAGTTTTCAATTCCCAGATAATTTCCAACACCAGAAAGTATTTAATGAGATAACAGAATTTCAACTTTTCTCTACTGTTTGAAGAAGCGAAAGTACATAAATAGTTTCAGTAGAAGAGTGGGTGTAAAAATTTGTGATCAGTTTTTTTAAAATATCTTGAAAGCTGCGATAGAGACTGAAATTATTATTATTCCTTTTTTTTTTGAAAATCTCGTTTTTCTCTTCAAAAAACTGCTGCATTCAATTTTTTTGTATCTCAAATAGTTTTTACGTTTAAAAAAAAAAAGACGAAAGTTCATTTTTTATCGAAAAAAATTATGCAATTTTTTGAAGAAAAAAAATTCCGTTTATGCAATTCAAAAATATTTACTCATACCATTGTTTACTCATGACTCTCATAAAAGTATGCACATACGTAATTTAATTTTCTTCTCATTTTATAGTATGCAGATCCAGTGGCTGATCTGCTCGACAGATGGGGTGTCTTTAGGGCAAGACTCTTCAGAGAATCATGCGTATTTCACCGTGGAAATTATGTCAAGGATTTGAATAAACTCGGCAGAGACCTTCAACAGATCATAATTGTTGACAATAGTCCAGCAAGTTATATATTTCATCCAGACAATGCGGTAAATCAGCAAATTATTCAAATTATTTCACATTTCTGTTAATTGTCATTCTTCTCATTGAACATTTTTCCACTAGTTTTTACTTTTGTTACATCTCTGATAATATCATGCTCATTCTCATGGCCAGATATCTAATATCCAACTTGCTTATTCAAGTGAAATTCTATCTTTCAACTTGTAGTATCAATTTATTAACCGTAATAGAGTAGACAGTGTAAAAAAATGTTGAATTCAAAAAAAAAAAGTTATGAGCTTGAAATCATAGTAATGTAATTTAGATTTTGTCATTTTCATTCTTTTATCATTTGATCATGGAATATCTCGAGATTTGAGGGGGGATATGGACATTTTTGTTATTACCTTTTTTATAGCTTCAATTTCTCTCTAAAAAAACGATCTGTACAAATATTCCCTCATCTCCCATAAATTCCGAGATATTCCCCCAAAACCGTCACAAAAAAAATCATGGAAAACATGATAATAAAATTAGCAGACATTTGACAATTTTATGGATTTTTGTGAACAAATCAATTATTATAAAAAAATATTTAAAAAATTTGCACTCATAGTTTTATAAATTTTCTACATATGCATATTTTTCATTATTTTATTTATTAATTTATTGCTTTTTGATAGTACAAGATCTCCCTTTTAGCAAAAGGGCACAAAGTACATTATACAGTGTTTTGCTGATTTCATGAATATAAGTGAAAAAATAATCAAATAATGATAGAAATGACAGTAGAAATGATTAAATTATTAAAATTAGTAAAAATATCTTCAAAGTCTTTTCCTTGTCATTTCAGTATGTTCAGTTAGTCTTATTGTCTACATTTCCCTTTAGATTATAGTTGGAAGAAGACGCGTTTTGTACCTCAAAGTCTCTTTTTTTTAATTACCTAAAAATAATTGATTTGTTAAGAAAAAAAAAACCTAAAAATTGTCAGATTTCTGCTATTTTTAGTATCATTAAATAATAAATTTTACACAGGTACCAGTAGCTTCGTGGTTCGATGACATGACAGACTCCGAATTACTCGATTTAATACCATTCTTCGAGAAATTGAGCAACGTAGATAACATATACACAGTATTGTGTAATAGTAATCATCCATACAATCAATTACCAGGACAAGTACAGAATAATTCAAGCCCAGGTGGTGATTCATTGGGTCCATCCTAGCCAAAACTTGAGCCTGGCCTCGTGGTCAGCCTCTTCGCATCACGCTGCACCCTGAGGAGGGCTCTCGATGGTATATTACGCGCTGCTGGACTCACATGTCGCGTTAATGATAATAATCCAAATTCACAATCGAGCTAAAACGCAGCCGCACGATATCCTTACTACTTAGTGAAACGAATGAATTTGAGGAAAAAAAAAAAAATAACCACTCGAAAGTAAAAAAAACATTTCGTCTAGAGAGAAGATACATGGCATTTTATTTTCATTTTATAATTCAGGGGTAAAATGGTAGAAGAGAAACCTACAAATGGTGTAAATATTGCATATTAATTATTTTAAATATATTTCAGGAAATATGAGGTTTATGGGAACTTATCTGGCCTTTTTTTAGACCTTTTTTGGAGTGCATGAAATTCTCTACAAAAAAGATCTCTTGAAATTACTTCCTAATTACACTTTTTTCAAAAATATTTGTGTCCAAAAGGAATGGAGAAGAAATCATTTCATGAGATTCATGAAAATTTGTTAAAAGACCTTTTTATAGCCCACGAAATTTTTGGTGAAAGAGGTCTTCTGATAAATTCTTTAAAGAAACTTGGCCCAAAGATATTTTTGCGAAAATATGCCCAACAATATTTCAACTTATTTTTCTCTTTTACAACTTTACTACTGAATTAACGACTGATCTTTCATCAATGAAAGCAATGAGTAAATAAAACTCATTTGAAACAATTAATGAAGGACTCATTGCCCTTTGGCTTCCATATGGTGAACAAAACAGTCTCCTCGAAACTTAATTTAAAAATAAAAAGCAAACACACACAAATAATAACAAGACTTTCAAAAAATGGCAATTTTTCTTGATATGTTGAGAAAGAAAAAAAAATTGTTAAAGATTCACACGATGCAAAAAAAATTCCGAGTGGAAAAATTAGACCAAGGTCACTTAATATAGGAAAGGATAAAATAAGATATTTCATCGTTTATTAGCATCGATCAAATCTCGAGAAAATCATGAAAAAATTAGCAAAGAATAAATAGTGAAAAAAAAAGGGATAATGAAAAAGAAAATTATATATGATATAGAAGAAAGAATTTTTTGAGATTTTTCTATGAGAAATAATGCATATCAATGAATTCTTTCGTGTTTCCAGACGATTGCATTAATTTACCAGATAAAATTGAAATAATATCAACTGTTGGAATAATTCAGATGAAAAAAAACAGCTTCCACGAAAAAAAATTCGCATTTTCTGATTTTTTTTTCTTTTTTTTTTTTTTTAATTTTTAATTAAATTAGGATTTTATATTCAACCAATATGCTTGCCACGTGGATGACATTTTAACGGTTGGTTTTAATTTAATAAATATATAACGAAGAGTAGCCAATCCGACAACGTTATGAGTAAACAGACAATTTCGTCACACAACAATTCATTATTAACCTGTCATTATTTTCTCATAATAGTCTTATATCAAGTGTTGCATCTGCCGTAACGTCAAAGGGGAAACGAGAGATGAAGTTAGGGGGGAAGGGAAGGAGAGTTTGTTACGTTTAATTATCAAGGATTGCGACATCAATCGGATCATGAATAATGCTTCTCTCAAAAGCCACTTGAATAAATTTTTTTTTCTTTCAATTTGTTATTATTTTATGTTTAAAATCAATCAATGGTGAAGTGGTGAATATTTCGAAATCCTCCGAAATAGAAAAATTTTTGTAGGAACTCACTTCGAAATTTTATTACTAAAAGTTTTTGTATATCACATGTATTTCGAGATATTTGAGCGAAACGAGATGAAAGAATTTTTTTTTTTCCTATGAATCTCGAGAAATAGGGAAAAAAAGTCGAAAACTGTTTTTCTAGATTTTATTCATTTGTACAAAAAAAAATTCTATGAGAATTTCTCTATTTCTCGGAGATTTCGAGATAATATCGTAAAAATCATCTAGGAAAATTGTCTTTTTTTCCATCACTTCACCAGTTCTTCCACTCTCTCTTGAATTTGTCAGTGGAGACTGAAAATTTTTTTTTCGCTTAAAATTATCCATTAAATCATCAAATTCTGTTGGATCAATTAAAATCTTTTAATTCATTTATTTACCAGGTCAATTAAATTTCAATGCATAAAAGTGATTTGAACAATTAAATAGCACTTGTACTTAGTTCAAATGAAAAGTTTGATTAATTCATTTTTATAACTATTATTTTTAAAAAATAATAACCGAACGAAAATACGTACTTCAGTGGAATGAGAAGAGAGATTTGATGAGTGACAGATTACTTCAAGATCAGTTAAATTAAAAAACGGAATTACTCGATAAATTCTCAAAAAAAATATTCATCCAGACATTTTTTAAGATAATTTTTTTTTCTATTACGAATTATTCTTTTTGATTGATTTTTTTTCGTCTTTTTTTATTGAAAAAATATTATATTGCAATGTAAAAAAAAAATGTTCATATTTCGGAATTTTCTGAATTAGAAATGTAATATTCGTAATTTTTTATAATTGAAAAAAAAAAAAAAAAGAAAAGACAATTTGAAAATAAATAAAAAAAAGTTTTACGAGAAAATCAAAGACTAATTACGTGGTTGTAAGGAATCGGAGGTGAGCAATATTGTCGTACTACGTTAAATTGCTGGGACTAGAAGTGGAATGATGAAATAATTGAATGAACAAAATGCACAATACGGTTTTGAGTTCGATGAACCGTTAAGAAAGTAACAGAATTTTTGGAGTAAAATAAAAAAATGAGATGAGAGAATTTTGATGAAATATCTCAGAAAAAAAAGGAATTAACGAAATTTTTTTCGATACTTTTTTTGTAGAACACATGGAGACCTGCAAAAAAAGTGTTTTTTAAAATGAAAATTGCTCTCAATTATTTTTTGAGATAATCCAGACACCGAAAAAAAATCAAAATGACCTCATCTCGGTTTACTTTTCTGCTTAATTATGATAAATACACATTTTCATTGATGCAATGGGCTCAATCTAAGAATGCTAATGTTTTATTTCTTTTTTTTTTACATTTAAATGAAACGTGAAAAAATGACGAAAATGAAATTAGTTTAAACTAATTGGTGCTTCCGTAATTAACGAAAAAAAAAAAAAATGCGTAATTAAATTAATTGAGATGAAAAAAAGAAATGCGCAATCATACGGCGGGCGTCTCGGCTCTCTTCGTAACGATTCCGTCGATTTTTTATAATTATACATAAATACTTTGTAAAAAAAAAACAAGTTTTTTTAATAAAAAGGGGAAAAACGTGAAAAAAAAGGAAAAAAATTAAATTAACAAAAAAATTAATTAATTGTCCTCGAGACGGCCAATCAACGTCCGCAAAATTTTCTATTGAAATATTATCAATCAATGTTTTGTTATTGGTGGCAACTGTATAAATTTGTGGAATATATATATATATTATATATGAAGAAAATAAGAAATCTTAAAAGTTCGAGGAGAATGAAATCAATAAAAGCATTTCAATCTTCTTTTTTAATTACAATTGGTCCTCGTTGCAAGCATTAATTGAGATAAATAATTGTTTACATTGAGAAAAAAAAACTTTTTTCATTTCAACTTTTGTTAAAAAAAAAAAGTGCGATGAAATCGATTTATTCTATTCATTTTAAAGTTTTTGGGAAATATCTCAAAAAATAATGGAGATAGAGAATTTTTCACGAATATATTTTTTGTAGGGAATTTCTAGAACTACAAAAAACGTAGAAATTAAAATTTCTCTATTTTATTTAATTACCGAGATTTTCTCGAAAAACTGGAAAAAGTCTCATTTCGCCCTTTAAATATTCTCAAAATTTTTTTTTTTTTTTCTCACTGTATCAGGTACTTATGCACACAAAAATGAAAAAAAGGGGTACAATAGTCGTCACTCAAGAAGCAAAGTAACGAATAGAGTACATTATAACAAGTTGAAAAAAGATTGAAAAATTGAAGAAAGAATTGAGAAAAAAAATATAATCGAAAAAAATTTTTTTTGCATTATTTCGAAAATATCTTTGAAATAACTGAGAATTCATTGAATTTTGTCGAGAATTTTTCTCGTAGTCCATGAAACTTTACGAGAAAGGTCTCGCGACAAATGACCCTTGACCCACTAGTTTATGAGATATTTTTGAATTAATCCATGTAAAAATTTTCGTGACTTTACGATTTGAGAGAAAAAAAAAGGCAATGATTACTTGCAAGTACAAAGTTGTTACGTTTAAACAGAGACGCCATTGGCAAATCGCGAAGAGCCGAAAATACGCGAAAGAGAGAGAAAAGAAAATAATTTTTAAATTGATGAGAAAAAGAAGTAAAGTTTGAAAAACTGTTGGAATTAATGAGAAAAGGAAACTTGATGAATAATTAATTAAAAAAAAAGGATTAAAGATGAATGCGTGTATAAAAATTGTGTGTGTGTGTGTGTGTGAATGGGTGAGAGATTATTAATGAAATAATACAAGATACAATGATAATATTAACAATAATAAAAATATATATATAGTAGATAATACTAATGATATTGCCGTTCGTAAAACGGTGCTTGCGCACGGAGTCGAAGATGATGAAGTAAAAAATTATGAAAGAATTTTAAAGAAACTTTTTATATGAAAAAAAAAAAAAAAATTAATAATAAAACAATTTCATAGTGATGCAAATTTTTAATCATGGAAATAAAAGAAAAAATTTACGATTAAAAAAGAAGTAAAAATTGTAACTTTATTGTACAAAAATTATTGGATAAAATGAAAATACGAAGAAAAAAAAAAACGATTCAGATAAAAATTTTGCAAAAATTAATTTTGAATAATAAAAAAAAAATAAAAGCGACAAAGTTTCTTTGTAAACGGAAAATCCCAGAGTGTTGGACAATGAAGTATGCATGCAGTCATGATTAAACAATATTGCCTTGTTCTGTAAATAAAAACATGAAAACTTCCAACTGAACTTAATCCTTTATCAGTGAAATTAACGAAAAAATTAAATGAAAAACAATTTAAAAAAAAAATATTCGTAAATTTTGTCCACTCGCAGTCTCATTGCGAAGCATCTCGCCCAGATTTTCATTTTTCTTCTTTTTTGTTGAGATAATTCCAATAGTGAAACGAAATAAAAACTACTAAAAATATCTTCATGTAAAATAACAACCGTATCTCTGATAGTTTCCGAAATATTAAAAAAAAAATGAGTTTAAGGGGTAACACCACTGTAAAAGCCTGAAAAAAGACGTTTTTTGGATATTTTTTTTCTATAGAAAAAGTGGCAATAAGATAATGATACTCAAAAGAGTTATTGAATATATCAGTAGTGAAGAGGTAAAACAAGATAAGTCACTTTTATTCTCATTAAGTTTTCTGCAAATCCCTCAGAAAATAATCGAGAAAGAGTAATTTTGCCCTAAAATTCTTTTGTAACTTTTGAAATTCTTTACAAAAACAGATGAGTAATATCATCTTATCTCGCTTAGTTTCCAAGATATTTTCTTCGAAATGACCTCAAAAATAAGTCGATTTATCCTGTTTTACCTCTTCACTACTGATATATTTGAGTTTTCAAATAAAAAAAATTAAAAAATGACAACACAAGAGCCATTCTTGCGAGGCTCCTCGAATTTAAAACACTCTGTGGCACGCAGTGTAACTGGTTTAAATTTCAATTGAAAAAAAAAAAAATTGGCTCAGTCTAGATACACATAGCTACAGAAATACGTAGGGGATTTCAAAAATATTGTTTTTTGTGTGATTGGTGACCATTTAAATGAAAAAATTCAAATTTCGGCCAAAAATCCGGCAATTTTTTATCAATAAAAAATGTGCAAATCAATTTTTTGAAAATTCCCTACGTATTTCTGTTCAAAATATTGTTTTCAAGATGCTGTAAGAAATTCAAATGAAAATAATGAAAATTATTGGAGTTATGCTGCGTGCCAATTTGAAAAATCATGTTTCGAGAAAAACACGATTGAAGTTTTGACTTAGGCTATGAATATGAAGAAATGCCTTGGAAAAAATTCAAAATTTCATGTGAAATAATGGGTTTCAGGTGATCACTTTTCTTGCCCGTATTCTGAGAGGCCCAAAGTAATTTTTAAAGCAAGAAAAAAAATTGATTTTTTGAAAATTCTACAGTGGTGTTACCCCTTAAGTGAAAATCGGCTTATTCCGTTCTCGCAAAGTATCTCGGATCTAAAAAGGGATAATGAATTTCTTTTAAGGACTTATTTTGTAAAGCTAAAAGAACATTGTAGAAAATATTCCGACATATTTCTAATTAGAAAAATGCGATCAAAGGGTTTGCGCGCTTTGATTACGTATTTGTTACTTATCGATCGTTCTCTGCGATTTTTTGTTAAATTCTCTGTTTTGTTAATTAAAATGTGAATAAATACAGAACGATAAGTTGGGCATGGCTTCGTTATGCGACAGCGGGATAACAATATAATTGAATGGAATAAAATGAATTTAAAAAAATGTAGCATTTTAATCCCCAAACAAAAATTATCGAAAATCTTTGACCCACATTCAAGAATGTCCAGTTTTGCTCTGTGATTCTGTGTTTAATAAAACGAGAAAAAAAAATATATATATGTTTGATAATCTTGAAGTTTTAAGGAGTATTCTTTAATCACAATACCCAGGATAATTAATTAATTATAATTAAAATGATTAAACACTAAAATTAAAAGGGATTTTCAGTGGAAATTAACTTTCAAATTGAATTGACTTTGTTTGGTCCATCCCTCCACCTTTGAGTCTTTACAATATATCTTAGCAACAAAGAGAGATACAGAAATTTTTATATAAACCTTTTTCATATCGAAAAACTAAAACTAAAGAATAATTGAAAAAAAAAAGAAAAAAAATGATTATAGAAAAAAAATATTTAAAAAAAATTACAGATCTAGTTTTTCGAATTTTCTACATTTACATATTTTCCATTTCTTAAAAAATAATTTATTTGTTAACAAAAAAACTAACAATTGTTAAATGTCTGCTATTTTCAAAATAATATTCGTTACGAAATCTCTAAAATTGAACGAAATAGTAAAATTCTCGTATCACTTCTTGTATTTCCTACTCTCCTACTAAAAAACTTCTCAACATTTAAAAAAAAAAAATCCCCTCCCCCCCTTTTTTGCTGAGACACTCTCAGAAATGTCGTAAAAGCCATTTTCACTTCAGCCATAAATTCCATCCACTCTTCTCTCTTTCACGCATGATTTATAACGAAAATAATAAATGAAAATGAGAAGGGGGAAAAACCAGTTTCCGCAATGATGATGCAAGAATAGAAATAGAAAATATAGAACAAGAGAGAAGATATGTATTTTCTCTTTCTTGCTTGTTTCTGTTTTTTTTTTCCTTTTTTCACCTATGTTTGAAAGCCCCATTGGGTCTTTGTGGCTTCACATTGACTACCTCTCTCTCTAATACGAATATGTAATGGTACTATATATGGATCGAGGTATCCATTTGAACGCTCAATGTGCCCAGAACATGACCCTGACAGTATTGGATTACCTCTCGACATTATTATCATTATTATTATTATAATTATCAGGAAAATGGAGAGTTGAGTTTGACCTTTTTGCATGAAATAATATCGGATTTTTCATAGGCAGAGGAAGGTGGGAAAATACGGATATAAGGGGTAAAAGGGACATTTTTGTAAGAATTCGATTTTTTGAGCGAATTCAGTTTTTTGGAAATATCTCTGGTTCTATTGGTCATAGCGACCTGGGACCGATTTTAAATGAAAGGTGAGATCATTTCCCATAGATTTATGGGGTTTTGCATTTAAAAATATCGATTTTTCACATAGTTATAGGGCAAAAACAGATGACCATAATTTTTCACAAAAATTCCCATAACTATCTGGAAAATCGATATTTTTGAATTCAAAACCCCATAAATCGATGGGAAATGATCTCACCTTTCATTTGAGATCGGTTTCATGTCGCTACGACCAATAGAACCGAAGATATTCCAAAAAACCTGAATTTTTTCAAAAAAAAAAACTTTCACCCTCAAAAATTCCTTAAAAAAATCAAATTCTCAAAAAATTAAAAAAAAATGAATTCTGGCATTTGCTATCTGCCTAAAATTTCCTCAGCTTTTCAATAGAATCATCAAAAAAAATCTATCTCCCACTGTTTCATTACAATGACCATTTTGCCCCACCTTCCCCTACATTTTATTTGTTTCAGCTTATTAACAAATTTCTTATTTGATAATGCAAAAAATTGATGAAATCGATGGAGAAAGGAATGAAAAAAAAAAGGTCATTAACTCCAAATATTTTTATGGCTTATTTTGAATCTTTAAATTTGCAAAATTTAATTTGTCAATGTCAGTCGAATAGTCGATGCTGTTTATCAAATTAATTTAATCAGTATTTTTGTGTAAAAGGTCATCGAGCAATCTGGGAGTTTAATGAACACGTTTAGATTGAGTTACTCAGTCTAGATTATTGTTTTGTGTACTCGAGTGATTAACGATTTTTTTTTGAGGGTTTTTTTTCGATGTTAACTGGGGGTATTAGGGTAGAGGAGAGTCGCAAGGTCAGAAAGGTGAATTCTGGAGGATTTGAGGGTTTACTGTTTGATTATTATAGGGGAGAACTTGAATTAGCCTTTTAATTAATGATTTTAATGATGCTGAACATAGCAGACATCTGACAATTTTTATCATTTTTATTTATTTAACATTTTTTTTTTAATAAATAAAAAATACGCATATATTGAAAATTTGAAAAACTACAAGTAAAAATTTCTTTAATATTCTTCTTTATAGTAATTTATTCGTTTAAAGAAATACAAAAAATCAAGATTTCCCCAGAAGTACACTTCAAAGTGTCCTAAGAAGTGCACCTCAAGATTTTTTTAAAAGTGTACCTCAAAGTATCCTCAAAAATATCTCTCAAAATCCCAACTAAAGCTGTTAATTGAGACCATATTCTTAGTTTATTGCAAATTCAATTAGTTGAATTTTGAATGTCAAACGTCATTTTTGACGTTTTTATGATGAAACAGCTTCATTTTCCAATATTTACAGATTTTGGTTGCTTGGCAACTTTACCAGACTTTTTGAGATGTGGAACTTCACGGTCTTACTCATTACATTTGTGATAAAATATCGCCAGGGAGGTCTGGGAGATTTTGGAAATCGTGATGTCACAAAAGTCAAATCTAAAAGATCAAAGAAACTTCAAATATATTTTTTTACAAATATTTTATTACAATTTTTTCAACAAAGACTGATTGGTTGAGGATGTATTCGTGATAATTGATTTGTTTATAATGCTCCTATTTATTTTATTTGTTTCTTTTTTATTTTTTCAATTAAGACCTAACAGCTTCAAAAGCCAAAAAAATCAGTTTTATTATAATATATTTGAGATTTTTCAGAATTTTCGAAATTTTCATGAAACTTTTATAAATATGCAGAAAACAAATCTACATGACTATCCATATTTGAAAATGATACTGAAAACAGCGTAACTTGATAATTCTCGGTATTTCTTTTCCTAACAAATAAATTATTCTTTAAAAAATGGAAAATATGCACATGTAGAAAATTTGAAAAACTAAAATTGCAAATTTTTTAAATATTTTTCTTGTAATAATTTATTTGTTGAAAAAAAATTCACAAAATCGTCAGATATTTGCTAATTTAACTATGACATTTAGAAACATATTGTCAAACTATTTGCCCTTTCACCCTTCTTGCATGTTCAATATAATTATAATATATGAATTCACATCAATATATAAATACAATTATTAAATTATAGGATATAAAATTGATAGTTTTTTTTAAGTCTTTATTTTTCTTCATAAGACCTGGGTGAACGCCGAAAAATTACATTTCGATCAATAAACAAAGTGAAAAAAAATAAAAATAAGCAGTATTGTGAAATAAAGATGTTTCTTGATTCAATTCAATTCAATTCAAGCGATTTCATTAACATATAATACAAAACTGGATAACAAATATTATTTACAGTTACAACTAGACAAATATTTACATAGTTTCAGCCCTTAGGCTTTTACTTATATTTAAGTGATTTAGTGGTTTTTTGTGAGGCTGGTGTGGGGTTTCAAAAAGCAGGAAATATGGAATAGGGAAAAGTTTAAAAAAGAGAAAAAACCCTATGATAGATGTTTCTTGATGAATATGAGATAATGTGCATATAATAAGATATATCGCATAGAAAAAATCAAGATTTCTCAAGAATTTCAAAATTTGAGATTAAATTGTCCTTTTTTTTGGTGTTGGTGGAAATGATGGTTTTGCAATCTAAGAGATTGATGATTTACAAAAGAGTCGCTATACGACAAGCTTTGTTGAGACTATTGCGGTAATATTTTTTGGCTTTCAGGCTGTTATTTTGGATTAGGCTGTTATTTTTGTACATTAAAGTGATCGTTTGACGTAATTTATGGAAGGGCCTTTCCTAAACGAAAACGAAATCTTCAAAAAGTTTTTCACGAAAATTTCTGTATTTTCCTCAATTTTCAAGATATTTTCAACAATTTCAAAAATGAGAAAAATCAGACCAATGCGATTTTTTAAAATGAATTCAGTCTTCTGGGAATATTTCAAAGTCCACGAGAGGTAGAGAAAATCTTGAAATGACCTAATTTCCCCAGATTTGATACTGAAATAAATGAGTTTAAAATGACTATTTTCCGAGCTCAGTTTTTTAGGAATATTTCCGAATTTCAGAGAAATAGACAAATTTTTATAAGATTTTTTTTCTTCGTAGCTCTCATTTCGAACCACAAATGAATTCCTCATAAAAACTTTTGTACCTCCCTCAATATTCGAGAAATTCCGAAAAAAACGAACTCAAAAAAATCAAGAAACTGTTATTTTTGCAATTGTATACCGTGAAGGCACCAGTTACCGGACACTTAAGGCAATGGCACCAGTTCCCGGACAAGTTAGAATTAAATTATTAAAATGATGGAAAAATTAAATTAAATGAATCAATCAATTTACTTGATTGTTATTTCAACATTTTGCAAGTATTGAAAAACTAGATTTTTCCACTTGAACATTAATTATTAGTATATTTTGCTGCTGCATCCGGAAATTGGGACCCGTCCGGTAACCGGGTCAACCATAGTACAGACAAAACCGTGCTAAAAAGACAGTAAATATTGTGCGCATGCTCAATAATTTCCCGCGTAAAATTCTTCTTTCAAATCCCTCAAAAGACCATTATACAGTATCGACTGAGAAACACCTAAAATTCGTCGGTAATAAAGAAAATAAGCAGAATGCCAAAGAATTTTAAAAGTCGTCATATCTCAAGAAATCATATTCCATGAAAGTAGCATCCATAAAAATCAATTATTGCCCCTCTGAGCCCAATGACCCTCTATAACCTCAAAGACCCCCTACCCTAAAATCCACCATTCCACGAAAACTCTAGCTCCGAATATTCAAAAAAATGGAATAGACCTTAAAACCCCATTTTTTTTATTAATTTTAATTTTCATAATTTTCCTGAATTCAAGCGCCACGTTGCGGCAAATTTTCTACTTCAAGAGCAGTAGCATTTTTGAAGATATATAACACACCAGGCCTCCAACACTGTATGCAAAAAAAAGTGAATATAAAAGGAAAGAAAAAAAGCATATAAAACCCAACGAAAAAAAAGAAGAAGAAGAGAATCAGTAGACGATGCGTTGCATCCCCACTCTAGTATCGAATCTTTTAACTCCACTCTGTTATTACTCTCCATGAGTGTGTGTGTGTGTTTCGTTCGATATAACATTAGGCGCGAAAACATTTGCATTAAATTACCAACAAATTGTGTTATTTATTTGATTTAAATAATAATAAAAAAATAGTGAAATTAAAAATAACACGTGGGCGCTTGAGAAATGCCGAGGGTTAAGGCATCACCGAAGAAATGTGTTAAAACAGCCAATACGAATTCAGCAACCAATACATGGGTCTTTCTCATGAAAGGTAAATAGAGTAAAAAAATGGGGAAAATATGATCAATTCACATTTTCATGGGTATGGCTAATGAAAAAATGAAAAAAAGGAATTTTCAATTTTTTATTTATTTTTATTCAATTTTTATAATACTGAAAATAGATATCTGAAAATTTTCAGTATTTTTTTCTCTTAAAAAATAAATTATTTTTTGAATAATGAAAAAAAGCATATGTGAAAATTTGAAAAACCACAAGTTCAAATTTTGATATAATCATTGAGGAATAGAAGAAAAAGTGCAAATTTTTCAAATAATTTTTTTTTCCATTATTTTCCTTATTCTAAAAAAAAACGAGGAAAATTATCCAATTTCTTTTATTCTTAGTATCATCAATTTTTTTATTTCTTTTACAGGTGATGGTTTAGGTGGTTCTGATGGTAATCCACCAGATATCGTTAAATTGAGACATCCAGCAACAAATCAGCCAGCAATGTTTGTATTTAGTCCTGGTGATCATACAGTACAAGAAGTATTGACATTTGATGAAAATAAACGTTCATGGTTTATCGATGAAAATGTTAAATCAGATGGTAAAATGCATTTATCAACGCCAATCGATCCACTATTTCTTGTACTACCATATTTGAAAAAGGCACAACAAATTTTACCAATTGAACAGTGCTTGAGAGATGAGGATTATCCAGAAACAATAAGACTTGCTAGATGTCAGAGTTTAAAATTATCACTTATTGCTGATCGTAAAGGGGACGAGACTTATCAGGCTTACAAGTATAATGAGGAAAAAACATTGACGTGGCTACAGAAAAAAGTGGAGAGAGTTGCTGATGTACTTAGACAGAAGGGCATTCATGTTAGCCAAGGGGCTGTTAGTGCTAATTATGTTAAGAGTACGAAGTACGAGGCTGGAACTGATAATGGTAAAGAATTTTTCAAAATTAAGGAGGTGAAGGTTTTTTTTGGGGAAATATCTTGGGATTTGAGGGAAATAGAGAATTTTTTGCAGAGAAAATCCAGGGCTACGAAATAGTTTATTATAAAAATTACTCTATTTTGCTAAAAAGAAAAAAAAATGCCTATTTCCCTGAGTTTTCGAAATATTTAATGAAATCTGATCTTTTACTGAGAAAAAGAGCAGTAAAAATAACGAAACGAATTGTTTCAATAGCCCTCAACAAATATTTTTTTCAAAAAATTAATTTGGTTTTTATTTCAACAAAATTTAGCAAATATCTCTTCTCAACATTTGAAAAACTTGTTGATTTTAATGAATTCACCAAATTTAACACTTTTTTGATGACATGAAAGAAATATTTGTTAAAAACTATTGAAACGATTCACTTAATCATTTTTACGACTATTTTTTTTGTTAGTGCAAAAAATTGAGTCGTCTCTTTCGAGGGAATTGAACTCATTAATCAATAATCTATTTTTAATTCATTTCTTTTCTTTTTATGACAGAGTACTTACGATATGCTCATGGCATTGTATCCGAATATCTTACTGAAGATCTATCAAAGAAATTGGCTCAAAATATGAATTTACCGGATGAAGAAAATAAGAACAAACGTAAATTAACAAGTCCAAAAGAGGGTAATGATGAAAAACGCCAGAAAAAAGATGCGGTTGATGAGATCCCTTCACCTAGGACACGGGCACTCGATCTTACTAAGCCGGAGAAGGTAATTTTCATAATTAATTCCTTTTTTTTCCATTGGATTTCGTTGTTCTGTTTATAAATTCCGTACAATATTAATAATTCATTGATTTTCTTCAATTATCTCGAAACCTAAATGAGATAGTGCGATTTATATAATTATCTGACAAAATATATTTCCAAAAAATGGAATTCTGATTCACAAAAATTTCGTTAATTCCTTCTTCACTTCCGAACATTTAAAAATTTGAGAGAGATAGAGCAATTTTTGTTGTTTTTCTTAAAGTTTTAAAACTCTGCAACAAGAAAGATGTCTAGTTAAAATTCGTCATCTTCCATAAATTCCGACATATTGCACAAAAAATGAGACTCATTAGCAAAGTGATAGAGTTAAAAAATTTCTGATATTTGAATTTACTAAGAGACCTTTGTTGTAGCTCTCAAAATTTTATACAACAAAAGTTTCTTGAAAAATTTCCAGATAATGGTGAAATAATCTTTGAAAAAAGTCTCATCTTAAATGAAACCAAAAAACTTTTTATTTATTTCAACAACAATTTTTATAAAATTAACAATTTTATTTTTACTTTTTTAGCCCCAAAAACCAACAACAGTATCAAAGAAAGAATTGGCGAGGCAAAAAGCAGCTGCAAGTTCAAAAAGCATTACAAGTTTCTTCAAGAAAAAATGAATCAATTAAATTAAAAAAAATTAAGACTGTCTCTTGTGGGCTCGCTCACGTCAATATTACGAGTCTGCGTTCCTATCAGTGCTACATTATTAGAATCTAAGATGGTAAAATAATAATAACAATGATATTGATAAAAAGAAAAAAAAATAATAATTAATAATCAATAAAACTCAATAATTTCATTGAAAAATACGATGAAAAAAAAAAAAATTGAAGGAACGCTCATGACTTACTTCTCACGCTGTTGCTCAAGCATTTCTCCTCTAATTTAAAGATTAGAAGCAAAGGAACAAAGTGACTAATGCCAACTATATTAATTTTATTCTACACATAATTAATTTCATTTTCCTAAATTTTTTTTTTTACCACTATCATTTTATCTGTAAATAGTATAATGCTCATTAGTTTAATTTAAGAATGGAAAGAAAAAAAAAAGAAAAATGTTATACTTTATACAAATTTTTATCGTTGAATATTTCGTGTAATTAATCAGTTCTTTCTTTGTAGTCAAATTTTATTGTTCAATGATATAATTGTAGATGAAAAAAAAAATGCAATTATTAAATGAACATTTCATGTTTACTGTCCATCTTTCACTTTATCATTGTAATCAAGATTTGCATAATTGAAAGAAAGAAAGGAAAACAAAAAAAAATACTCATTGCTGATTTTTGACAAAGTCAAAATGTGCTAGAAATAAACATGTGTTATCGTGAAAAATATCGTTTTATTTATTTATTCATCGAATTAATAATAGAGTAATTTATTACATTTATTCGCTTATTCTATATCAAAAATTGAAATGGGATCAAATTTTGCTTTCAAGTTTTCTGCAAAAAACTTTAGCATCGATTTGAGATTTAAAAAAAAGTTGCAACGCCTTTTTTTTTACTTTTTTTCGAAGACAAGGTAAAATTGAACCCATTCACCTGCGCTATTCCCCAAAAAATAGTCTTCAAGTTGCCATAGCTTCCGGTTCTCCCACTTCAACATCCCTGCACTTGGCAGCTTGCAATTCCCTTCTGATCTCCTGTGTAATCGAGTGATGGGTCTGCTTCCTCAACAAATCCAACAAAGCCTCCCTCTGTTCCGAGCTTATATCGCTCTTGTACCTCTGCACAAAAGTCAAAAAAGCCTGATGCCAAAGCACCGGTAGCTCCCTACTCTCCCTCTCGAACTTCAAAAAATGAAAAACCAGCCCATCAACAACACGATAAGGTAATGCATATTTTTTATCAAGAAATATCCTCAAGAATATACTATTAGCCCCAGTATACTGCATCTCTGCTATTTTCAGAATAGCAGCAGAAGAATGAAGTATGGGTATTGAATTTTTACCAACTACTGATCCAACAATGACAGCTTCACGCAATGTGCAAGTGCCTGACTCGAGCAGTGGCAGAAGAATTCCCTTCATAAATGCAGCTGGCTTGAAAAGTGACTTTCTGAGTGCTTGATAAAGATGAAAATTGAGTCTCTTGTATTCTGCCAAATCATCGCGTATTCGTGGCAACAAAACGAGATTATAGAATCTTTGTGCCATTTTTTCTTTCAAATTTGATGCAAATATACGTGTTGCTTGATACATAGCAGCAGCTGACCACTTTGGTGGATCTGTTATGTACAGTATTTGCTCCCAATTTGTCAGGCTTGGTACTATTTTGAAGGCTTTTGGCAATTTGCCACTTCTGTACTTGGCTAAAACATCACGAACACCCTCGTACATTGCTTTGACACGTGGATCCAGTTCCTGCATTTGCATTGAACCAATCTCGGAGAATTGTGTATCAATTTCTGTCTTTTTTTCAGTTAATTTTTCCATTATAATGTCAGCCAGGGTGCGTGTTGGTGCTCTGTCGTGGTCCATGAACATTTGGAGAGCACGCTCATCTTCCTTGTTTATCTCGATGTCCTCGTAGTACTCGTTGCCTGTTATTTCCTCATCGCTTTGAGCTTCATCATCGCTGTCTAGATCTGGACCTAGTTTGATGGCTCTTTTCTTGGTTTGAGAGGTTTCTGGGGATTCATTGTCTTCTTCCATCTCCATTTGTTGCTTGCGGGCTTGGGAGAGAATCTTCTGGGATAGATTGGCATCGACGAACTGGAATTCAATTTATTAGTTAGACTTTTCTGGGGTTTTATGAGTTTTTTTTTTTATTTCGAGGATAAGTCGAAAATGGTCAGAGAATTCTATTGAAAAGAAGATCGAATGGATAAGAAAGCTTTTGAAATTTAATTTACATTCTTCTGAATAGAATTTAAGTTTTTTTGTGTGATAATTCGACAGACAAATTATATCAATCACTTAATTATTTCAGAATTTATTCATAATATTTAGTAGTGAACTAAATGAAAATGAGTCGATTTCTTCGGAAATTTATTTTTCGTCAATACCTCGAAACCTGAGAGAGATCGAGTTTTTTTGTGTTCATTGGTTTCGTGAAGAAAATCGAAATCTCTAAAAAAAAAAAAACAATCTATCTGAATTACTGAAAATTTTCATGAAAAGTTGATTGAAGAATGAAATAGTACAAGTAATGAAATATAACAATGAAATTAACAGAATGAATATGATACTGAAAATTCGCAGATATCTGACAATTTTTAATTTTTTTTTTTTACCAAAAACATTAATTTTTTAAAAATAACAAAAGCCCTTTTACGAAACTCAAAAAACTATAAGTGAAAATTTTTTTCAGATTTTTTAAAAGTAATTGATTTGTACAAAACAACCCAAAAAATTGTCACATGTATGCTAATTTTATTATCCTAAATGAATGTATAATACGACTAACCTCTTCATCATCATCTTTCCTAAATCGGATTTTCTGTCGATTTTTACTCTTAACTGTCTTCTCTCCTTCGATCTGATCTGCAAGAGACACTTTCTCAGGTCTATCGACCTTCGACACTTTAATTTTTTTCGCTTTACCCATGATTATTCCTCAATTTAATGAATTTGATACCACTGAGCACATTAAAAAAACTTATAAAGAGCATGTGTTCACACACGTGTGTGTTTGATCAGCCTAACCTGAGATCCAAGAGATGGAAACCTCAGGGACGTATCAAGTGTCAGCACTGCAGATTTTACGTGCAGGGGAGAGATTCCGCACGTTATAAGGTACTGCGTTATAACGTAAAAGCGTTAGCTTTGTGTTATATTTTATTTAATTACAATTAACCAATTAACTCTTAAACGATTTTAACAGCACTACAATCACTCGCGAACGAAATCCTAACGTTTTAGTAAGTGCAATTATGAATAATTCAAAATTAAAAAAAAAAAAAAGCTAATTGGATACTGCTTATAACGCGCGGAATCTCTCCCCAGGATGACATATGGTTTTTGGGGTTGATGCCACACTAGCCTCGTTGATAAAAACAGAATGAGAAACAGTGCGAAAAAATAAAGTGTACTTAGTAATTTTACCGAAAATTTTCTTTCCGTGCGATTGATTAACCGAATCAATGTATTTGACATATCTTGAAAAATAGTACACTCAATGTTACGTAACTGGTTTGAAAACAATTATTTATATATCGATTTTATGTATTGTTCAAAAAGTTTTATTTGATAATAAACAAAATGAAGAATTCATGTGTTTCCGAAATATTTATTTCTCCTACTTATAATGATACCGAAGGGAATATTTGTAGTATCACCTAAGTGTCCACTTGTCAACAAGCGAAAGGATATTTCATATTCTCATTAACGGTCAAAAAGCCCAGTCGTTTGAATAGAAATACTTTCGTGTCTATGAAAGTACGTACAGTCTAAACACAACATAATATATAAACTGAAAATACATATTTACAGATTTATTTTTGAACTGCACGTTACACCAATGTGTAAGACAATTGCTCTGATTAGGAAATTCACCTAAATGTTTAGTTATTAATTAAAGGAATGAGTAAAATAAGTATTTGGTCGCATCATCAATTAAACGAATGAATCTTTCATGTCATTCAAATATTTGTTAATATGTATTAGTTTGCGCCAATCGTTTGTGAACATATAAATTTGTTAATGTTAACGTTTTTGAGAACGAAAAATTATGCGAACCTAGAAATAATACAAAAAAAATTGGAATGATCTACAATTGTCTGCGGCATGGCAAGCTAAAATAATGTAGTTTTGAAATAAATATTTAATTCTCGAAATTGATCGATGTGTGAATCCAATGTAGAATGAATTAGTATCCATTCGAGAACCAAAGTTGGGAAAATCGCTATTTTACTAATAAATTTCAGTAGGATTATATTCATGGAAAAGAGGAGATTTGACCGAAAACTTCGTCACTGCCTTACCTACATCCCTTTCTCATCTCAATATAGATGGCGCTACCATGTTTATTTTGGTTGACTCATGATTCAAAATTTTCAAAAAAGTATTTTTGCGGATTTCCGACTTTTTGAAAAATTTAATTTTTAATGATTAAGTGTCTATAACTTTTAAAAATGTGGAGATGATAAAAGTTGTTATTTTCGCAGTCGTTGACATTGTTCTCACAGCTGAACACACAGTTCGAAAGTAGATTATCTCAAAAATATTGTGATTTTCTCAAGAATCATGACAGAGTAATTCACCAACCATAATTAGTTTCCCCTTTCAGGAATTTGTCTCTTTCAAATGCGATTGGTAAATTGCGTTAAGTACTATCAGGCATCGGACGATCACATAAGATTGATTTTGTATTTGGGATTCAGCCACAGAAAATGAGAAACCAGTACAGCGGAGGTCCAACGACCGAGATAGAAAAATGGCGGGAAAAGATGCATCAATAAATCCTTTTTCTCATCCCCAGAAATGCCTCTATATTTCTCTCTCCGTTCATGATTTCTAGTACTTTTTTTTTTGTTAGCTGACAATTTAAAAAAATTGTCACGATTTATTGCAGAAAATTTCGTTGATATTGTTCAATTAAATGAGGTACACATAAATACAATACAGAGGAAAGATACAGTAATGAATTACAGGAACGAAGAGAAGAAAAGGCGACAGGTCAACGAGCCTCTTCTCCCATTGATTGAGAGGAAAGGTATGACCGTTAAGGTACGGCCTCATGCAGGCGTTTTTGACGCTAGCGTCAGCGTCAAGTCAGGTCACGTGACACTATTTTGAATTTCCCGCTGCTCAAAAAAATTTAGCGATAAGTCGCCGCGGCGAACAGAAGCGTCAACATGGCTGTTTACAGGAGTTTTAAGCATCAGTAGATGATGAAAAATAGCAATTATTGTCCGAATCTATATTTTTGTCATCAACAGAAACATTTTTTAAGGTTTACATCCTCTGAACTCATAATTTTTAATATTTTAGGACGACGATATTGACGCTCCTTTTTCAGCGATAAAGCTCAGATTGTTGAGCTTTTTGCTACTTATCGCTAAATTTCTCATTAGTGGCGGGATATTCAAAATTGTGTCACGTGACCCGATTTGACGTTGACCTAGCGTCAAAAACGCCTGCATGAGGCCGTACCTTTAGATAAACGGCTGGGCGATAGTCCGAGTTGTTCTCACGTTCGTCATGAGTTTTCAACAGGATCAACAGGGAACAGTGAAGAGACTGGATCCTTTGATTCTGCTTGCAAAACAGTAGACGAGAGTGTTTATATGAGAACTGAATGAACTCTGCTGCGCAAGAAGAAGTTGCTGAAAGCTGAGTTCCTTGGGCTAGGTGTTGCCAGAGGATGAGTGAAACCTTAAAACTCAATGGTTGAATTGCATTCTAATGATATGAACATGTTTAGATTAAAATTCGGATATTCCTGAGCCCTGAAAATTCATAACAATAATTAATAGCATGAAACAAAAATTTCACCAGTTTCAATCCCGAAGAATTCTTTGCAAAGTTCGCTCGATAATGAGTTCTCAATAACGATCGAGTATGAGATTTTTATGATAAATATCAAGTATACTGATTCCTATGATTTTCGTGAAAAATCACTATGCCATGAATGAAAAGCTTGATTGTTCTTGAGAAATTATGCGAGTATGGAAAAAATTAAGAGCAACTGTGTATGAAAAACGACAATATAATCAGAGAAGACTAGAAAAGAGGTGATAATAAATACTCACACTTTCTACAACAATTCGTCGTCTGAAAATCCAGAACCGATGTCCTCTCATACCTACTCCAACTTCCCATCCATGGCTGACTCCATAATAGCTCAGCTGTAATTATTCTGAGGGAAGAAAAAACATTCAATTATTCAGAATTTGAGTTTTTTTCTTTGATACTATTAAGAGAAGAATATTTTTTCATCAAGTATAGAAGAATACTGATGAAGAAATATGATGAAGGTAAATATCGAATTATGTGATCGTAAATCTAGAACCGGTTTAAAAGTTCTTCTTTCGCTAGTATCATAAAGTATGATGACTTATAATTTTGTGCACTAGCTGAGTAGAATTGAGATCCTCCAGCGGCTCTACTGACACCACAAATTGAGTCTCTTTAGAGACGAATAATGGAATGGAAATGAGAAAAAATGACAAAAACTTCTTTTGTTTCCTACAACATGAATCGACGGTGATAGACCAAGAGACGCTTGGAGTAGTGAGACATCAACTAGACTTGACAGTCGATCCAAGGGTGAGAGACTGCACAAGGATGACTCCAAGCACTAGATGATGAGGAAAAACAAAAAAAGCGCTTGTCATATGATGAGACTAATTCTAAATCATGGGAAAATCGAAGCTACAGTGCCACTAGAAAATCCCAACTCGTTCTCGATCTGCTCCAAATGGCATATCTGAAAAGAAAAATCCTGGTGGAACAAAAAAACAAGAATTAACAATGGGAAACAATAATGTAATCAGTGTGAGAAGATTAAATGAGAGATCACTCATTGAGATCGTCCAGTGACCCTGGTAACTTCACAAGTTGTGTCTCTTTGAAGACAAATAATGGAATAAAAATATCAAAGAATGACAAAAACTCCCCTTGTTATCTACAACATTTTCCGATGTTAATAAACTAAGGGCTGATGGAGTAGAGAGACACCATCTAGACTTGACAGTCGATCCAAAGTTAAGAATACGCAAAGGATGACTCCAAGCACTAGATGATGAGGTAAAACAAGAGATGCGTTGGTCATATGATAAAACTGATTCTAAATTATCGGAAAATCAAAATCTACAGTGCCACTAGAAAATCTCAACTCGTTCTCGATCAGCTCCAATTGGCATATCTGAAAAAAAACTCCTGCTGGAACAAAAAAGAGGGATTAACAATGGGAAACAATAATGTAATCAGTGTGAGAAGATTAAATAAGAGATCACTCATTGAGATCGCCCAGTGACCCTAGTAACTTCACAAGTAGTGTCTCTTTGAAGACGAATAATGGAATAAAAATATCAAAGAATGACAAAAACTCCCCTTGTTATCTACAACATCTTCCGATGTTAATAAACTAAGGGCTGATGGAGTAGAGAAACACCATCTAGACTTGACAGTCGATCCAAAGTTAAGAATACGCAAAGGATGACTCCAAGCACTAGATGATGAGGTAAAACAAGAGATGCGTTGGTCATATGATAAAACTGATTCTAAATTATCGGAAAATCAAAATCTACAGTGCCACTAGAAAATCTCAACTCGTTCTCGATCAGCTCCAATTGGCATATCTGAAAAAAAACTCCTGCTGGAACAAAAAAGAGGGATTAACAATGGGAAACAATAATGTAATCAGTGTGAGAAGATTAAATAAGAGATCACTCATTGAGATCGTCCAGTGACCCTAGTAACTCCACAAGTTGTGTCTCTTTGAAGACGAATAATGGAATAAAAATATCAAAGAATGACAAAAACTCCCCTTGTTATCTACAACATTTTCCGATGTTAATAAACTAAGGGCTGATGGAGTAGAGAGACACCATCTAGACTTGACAGTCGATCCAAAGTTAAGAATACGCAAAGGATGACTCCAAGCACTAGATGTTGAGGTAAAACAAGAGATGCGTTGGTCATATGATAAAACTGATTCTAAATTATCGGAAAATCGTAATCTACAGTGCCACTAGAAAATCTCAACTCGTTCTCGATCAGCTCCAATTGCCATATCTGAAAAAAAAACTCCTGCTGGAACAAAAAAGAAGGATTAATAATGGGAAACAATAATGTAATCAGTGTGAGAAGATTAAATGAGAGATCACTCATTGAGATCGTCCAGTGACCCTAGTAACTCCACAAGTTGTGTCTCTTTGAAGACGAATAATGGAATAAAAATATCAAAGAATGACAAAAACTCCCCTTGTTATCTACAACATTTTCCGATGTTAATAAACTAAGGGCTGATGGAGTAGAGAGACACCATCTAGACTTGACAGTCGATCCAAAGTTAAGAATACGCAAAGGATGACTCCAAGCACTAGATGATGAGGTAAAACAAGAGATGCGTTGGTCATATGATAAAACTGATTCTAAATTATCGGAAAATCAAAATCTACAGTGCCACTAGAAAATCTCAACTCGTTCTCGATCAGCTCCAATTGCCATATCTGAAAAAAAACTCCTGCTGGAACAAAAAAGAAGGATTAACAATGGGAAACAATAATGTAATCAGTGTGAGAAGATCAAATGAGAGATCACTCATTGAGATCGCCCAGTGACCCTAGTAACTTCACAAGTTGTGTCTCTTTGGAGACAAATAATGGAATAAAAATATCAAAAAATGACAAAAACTCCCCTTGTTATCTACAACATCTTCCGATGTTAATAAACTAAGGGTTGATGGAGTAGAGAGACACCATCTAGACTTGACAGTCGATCCAAAGTTAAGAATACGCAAAGGATGACTCCAAGCACTAGATGATGAGGTAAAACAAGAGATGCGTTGGTCATATAATAAAACTGATTCTAAATTATTGGAAAATCAAAATCTACAGTGCCACTAGAAAATCTCAACTTGTTCTCAATGCCTGTCAATTGACAATACTGAAAAAAAACTCCTGCCGGAACAAAAAAATAATTGACAATGGAAAACAATAATATAATCAGTGTAAGAAGATTCAAGAAGAGGTTACAATAGAAACACTTTCCATAACAATGCCTCGACTGAAGATGCAGAACCGATTTCCTCTGATGGTTTCTCGTCCATGGCTTCCTCTGTCATTATTCACATCGTTGTGAACTAGTTGAGTCGAATTGAGATCTCCTTCCATCCGTGTTGCTGGCGAAAGCTCCTGCCTGAACAAAACAAAAACAAAAATTGACAATGAAAATCTCTAAAGGAGAATTCTCCTCCTATTAATGGAAGAAAATATCGTCTAATATTCCATACACAGTCGCTCATCAAATATATGAAGAAAATTTCGGTAAAAAAAGATAAAAATTAATTATTGTCTATTTATCGCTATGAGATTACCTGTAGAAAAATAAAAATGCACATCAAATTTTCATTAATAGTAGCTGAAGCCAAATAACAGCATTTACAATGGGTCGATGAAAGGAAAAGAATTTACCTGTTTATTATTAAATAAATTGTGGATTCACTTACTTTACCATTCGTTTCAGTCCAATGCTACATTCACCACACAATTGTTTCACTTGCTAGAATACATACAACTACCACGGAATAGTCAGACATTCTATTTAAAATTCATTCTCGATTACTATGGCGTTGCTTCATTTTCCCTATGTATTTTTTGAAAATGGCCAATAAAAAGATCGAAAAGAATGAATCTTTCTTTTCAATATTCATTTGCGTGAACTATTCTAAACTGTTCTCTTACTTTTCAAGGTGCATCGATTTTCCTTCCTTATTTCGGCTAGGCTTCCAAATGGAAGACTCGTCTTTCAACTCATTAATTCTGAATTAGAAAGAAATGGAAAAAAAATTGATGATTCATCAGAAAATTAAAATTGTCAAATTTAATGTGGAATATTCTCTTCAATATTTTCAACAAATGAGAAAAAATTAACTGGCAGACTAGTCTCGAGTGGCGGTTGCCGTTATCCGATGAGCTCGGCTCTGATTGGTCAACGCAAGAACGGTTACAGTTCAAAAATAACGAATGGTAGCGAAGAATCCGCGCAGCACTGCCAGCGTCTCTCACTCTCTCTGATTTTTTGCGCGTTTTTTTTTGAAAGTGTTTCTGTCCGTACAGCAAAAAAAAAAGAGTTAAATTTTCGTGTAACACTGTTAATAACAATTTATACGCGATAAAATTCTCAAATTTGATAGAGTGAATCTGTAAATGATATAATGAGAAATAAAATAACTCCTAGAAACAAGAAATTCGTTGAGAACTGCAAAATTCTCTGTGGTTTTTGAAAATCCCTTCAAAACTGATGATGAAAAATAGCAATTATTGTCTGAATCTATATTTTTATAATTGAATAGAACATTTTTCAATATTTACCTCATTTGAATTCATTATTCTTAATACTTTATGACGGCATTATTGACGCTCTTTTTCCAGCGATAAAGCTCAGATTGTTGAGCTTTTCGCTACTTGTCACTAAATTTCTCATTAGTGGCGGGAAATTCAAAATTGTGTCACGTGACCCGATTTGACACTGACGCTAGCGTCAAAAACGCCTGCATGAGGCCGTACCTTTAGAAATTAAGAAAAAAAAAGTGTTGAAAATAATTGATTTGACCAAATAAACTTTCAATTAATTTTTTTCGTTCAAGTATTTTATCTCAACGAAATCAAAGAAAAATGTAAATATCTCACATTTCAGAAATAAAAAAAAAAGTATAATTCACAATAAAGAAAAATCAATTAATGAATAAACCGATTAATAAATATATTTGAAAGTAAGACGGATGATGAAAGAATATATGTAATTATTTTATCTGTTTTCTCAGATCCACGTTTCTTCAACTCCAGATGGCTTTATGGATTACAAGTAAATTAATTTTGTTTAAAGATTGCTCAAATCAATTGAAAATGTAGAAATAAATAAAAATTGAACATGAAAAAAATTCGCGTTTACTTTACGATTAAAATCGTTAAAATTTCCAACAAATTGATTCATTCCAGTTCATTTGAAAAAAGGAAACAGAGAAAAGGATGTTGCCATTACTCACTCGTTCGATGATCTCTCTTCTCCCCTCTGAATGCTTCTTCTTCCGTTCTACAGCTCCAGTAAATCTCGTGACGCACTGAATGAATACGAAAGAAAATGATCCCGACGAAAAGAGCACAAAAAAATAAATAAAATGACAAAGAGAGGGAAGAAAACAAATCACGATAAAACACTGTTATGGTTGATTAATGCGATTGATTCTTCGATTGATAAAATTCAATGGTAGATTTTCAGATGTTTCATTTGTGGGAATACATATTCCAACAGTTCTTGATCGATTTTAATTGCGAGTCTAGATTTATATAATTCATAGAGAGCTTTTTCCTAAGATTACTGAGCAGCTGAGTTCAGAATGCTGGATTTCAAAATGATTAAATCGAAATTAGATTTGCAAAAAAAAAATTGGAAAAGGCCCCAACCTCGCCCTTTCCTGTGAGACACATCCATTATATTGTCTCTCCAAATTGCACTTTGTCGTTTTGAAATTATTGAGGGATAAAAACATTTGAATTTTGTCAAATTTACCTCAAATAGCTTTATGAGTCATCCGTTTCATTGCAGAACAATAAAAATATATGCATATATTACTGCACTTGCTTGATTAGGAGTTCTCATCACCTGTTCTATGAATCATTAGAATCGTTCATATTAAATCAAGTGATAGAATCAATCATGAATCAGACGTGGTGAGACCACTGATCGTTACGATAGCATCGCAAGGAAAGATTCCCACTGGAGATTTAATATACAGAATTGAGAATAATATATGGAACATATTGAATGTATATATATATAGATTCAATGTCATGTTTTTTTTATAAATTCAAAAATGTTTTTGCTCTTTTCGAAAGATGTGAATGTAAATTGGCCTATTCCTAGATGTTTCAAAAAATCCTGAGACATTGTTCCAAAATATGTTTTGTAAAATTAATCACAGGGGTTATTGAGCATAAAAACAGCTGAAATACCAAGTTTCATTAATCATATTGGAAATTCTATTCATATAATTTGAAACATAGAAAATTACCAATATAGAGTGCGGAATAAACATAATTTTCAAGTAAATGTACATGTATCACCGATACTAACGTTTGAGACTTCTAAATTTATAACAGTACAGTTATTGAAAAGAGCAAGAATGACAAACAACTGTGTATAGAAATTGACAGAGAAAAAAGAATTATATGATAGATACTTACGCTTCTGCAGTGTCCATGATTGCTGCTGATCCTACTGAACTGAAATCGAGTCCTCTCCTTGCTCTCCATCACTGCACATCAAATTCGTCTATACTAACTATGAAAAGAATGAAAAATTAGGGAACGCAGTTATCAGGGAAGAGTTTCTTGAACCGCATGTCACTCGCAAAATCCTAATTATTGAATAAATGAAAAATAATGGGGACACTTCTATGAACGATGAGTTTCATAAACCACATATCGTTCGCAGAAAACTACTTATAAAATAATAAATAAATGGAAAAATGAAGGAAAAAGGCGCCTATCAACGATGAGTTTCATAAACCACATATCACTCGCAGAAAACTAATAATTAAATAATAAATAAATGGAAAAATAAAGGGAAAATGCACCTACCAACGATGAGTTTCATAAACCACATATCGTTCGCAAAAAACCGATTATTAAATAATAAATAAATGGAAAAATAAGGGGGAACTGCGCCTATCAACGATGAGTTTCATAAACCACATATCGTTCGCAAAAAACTAATAATCAAATAATAAATAAATGGAAAAATAAAGAGAAAATGCACCTATCAACGATGAGTTTCATAAACCACATATCGTTCGCCGAAAACTACTTATAAAATAATAAATAAATGGAAAAATGAAGGGAAAATGCGCCTATCAACGATGAGTTTCATGAACCACATATCGTTCGCAGAAAACTACTTATAAAATAATAAATCAATGGAAAAATGAAGGAAAAATGCGCCTATCAACGATGAGTTTCATAAACTACATATCGTTCGCAGAAAACTACTTATAAAATAATGAATAAATAGAAAAATGAAGGAAAAATGCGCCTATCAACGATGAGTTTCATAAACCACATATCGTTCACAGAAAACTACTTATAAAATAATGAATAAATAGAAAAATGAAGGGAAAATGCGCCTATCAACGATGAGTTTCATAAACGACATATCGTTCGCAAAAAACTGATTATTAAATAATAAATAAATGGAAAAATAAGGGGGAACTGCACCTATCAACGATGAGTTTCATAAACCACATATCGTTCGCAAAAAACTGATTATTAAATAATAAATAAATGGAAAAATAAGGAGGAACTGCGCCTATCAACGATGAGTTTCATAAACCACATATCGTTCGCAAAAAACTAATAATTAAATGATAAATAAATGGAAAAATAAAGAGAAAATGCGCCTATCAACGATGAGTTTCATAAACCACATATCGTTCGCAGAAAACTACTTATAAAATAATAAATGAATGGAAAAATGAAGGGAAAATGCGCCTATCAACGATGAGTTTCATAAACCACATATCGTTCGCAGAAAACTACTTATGAAATAATAAAGAAATGGAAAAATGAAGGGAAAATGCGCCTATCAACGATGAGTTTCATAAACCACATATCACTCGCAGAAAACTAATAATTAAAGAATAAATAAATGGAAAAATAAAAGGAAAATGCGCCTACCAACGATGAGTTTCATAAACCACATATCGTTCGCAAAAAACTGATTATTAAATAATAAATAAATGGAAAAATAAGGGGGAACTGCGCCTATCAACGATGAGTTTCATAAACCACATATCGTTCGCAAAAAACTGATTATTAAATAATAAATAAATGGAAAAATAAGGAGGAACTGCGCCTATCAACGATGAGTTTCATAAACCACATATCGTTCGCAAAAAACTAATAATTAAATGATAAATAAATGGAAAAATAAAGAGAAAATGCGCCTATCAACGATGAGTTTCATAAACCACATATCGTTCGCAAAAAACTGATTATTAAATAATAAATAAATGGAAAAATAAGGAGGAACTGCGCCTATCAACGATGAGTTTCATAAACCACATATCGTTCGCAAAAAACCAATAATTAAATGATAAATAAATGGAAAAATAAAGAGAAAATGCACCTATCAACGATGAGTTTCATAAACCACATATCGTTCGCAGAAAACTACTTATAAAATAATAAATAAATGGAAAAATGAAGAGAAAAAGCGCCTATCAACGATGAGTTTCATAAACCACATATCGTTCGCAAAAAACCAATAATTAAATGATAAATAAATGGAAAAATAAAGAGAAAATGCACCTATCAACGATGAGTTTCATAAACCACATATCGTTCGCAGAAAACTACTTATAAAATAATAAATAAATGGAAAAATGAAGGGAAAATGCGCCTATCAACGATGAGTTTCATAAACCACATATCACTCGCAGAAAACTAATAATTAAATAATAAATAAATGGAAAAATAAAAGGAAAATGCGCCTACCAACGATGAGTTTCATAAACCACATATCGTTCGCAAAAAACCGATTATTAAATAATAAATAAATGGAAAAATAAGGGGGAACTGCGCCTATCAACAATGAGTTTTATAAACCACATATCGTTCGCAAAAAACTGATTATTAAATAATGAATAAATGGAAAAATAAAGGGAAAATGCGCCTATCAACGATGAGTTTCATAAACCACATATCGTTCGCAGAAGAACAATAACTAAATAATAAATGAATGGAAAATGCGCCTATCAACGATGAGTTTCATAAACCGCATATCGTTCGCAAGAAACTAATCATTGAATAAATTTTGAAAAAAGGGAAATGTCCGTCAACGATAGTTTTCTCTAAGCACATCACGCTTGCAAGATACTATGTAAAACATGATTATAAAATGTCAGTAACTTAAAGTGAAGAAAATACCCCTCGACGCTCTAGCCATATTTCGATTTATCGAAGCCCCTGATTTTAATATCTGGAACAATGAAAAATGTACATGATAAAATTAAAAATTGTCCATCTCTTTAAACAATAATTTCTATACACAGTTGTTTCTATGGGAAGATAGATTCAGTTCACAAGTCGATTTCCTCAAGAATATTGTCATTTTCTCAAGAATCATGGTAGAAAACGTCAGACTTGCCGTACATTGTTCTACTCGATAGGGAACAGACGACCACCGTGGAATAGTCAGACATGCCATTTAATATACTCCATCAGTGAAAAATAAAAATTCGATTCAGCTCACTATTCTGTTTTCAACTTTCGCCTAGAATGTATAGAAAAAGAAATCATCAGTGACGTGATAAAACAGGTTAAATCACTTTTTTATCAACATCAATATTCATCAACTTCATCAAATGCTCGTTGTTCGTTACTGGTCAAGATATCAACGGCCGTTGATATTCGAAGAATTTCTTCCTTTCTCATCATAGCTTTTTTTTTTCATAAGTGAATGAATTTGATAATTGGGGAGAGTGGGGCAAAATGGCCACTTTAATGAAACGGTCAGAGATAGATTTTTTTTCATGATTCTATTGAAAAGCTGAGGAAATTTTTGCCGGAAAACGAGTGTCAGATGTATTTTTCTCGATTTATTTGGAAATTCGATATTATTTGGCATTTTTGAGGGGTAAAAGCATTTCCTTTGTCGAAAATTTTCAGTTTTTCGCAAATATCTCTGCTTTCATTGGTCGTAGCAATTCGGGGTTGGTCTCAAATGAAAGGTGAGCTCATTTCCCATCGATTTGTGGGGTTCCGAATTTAAAAATATCAATTTTTGGAACAGTTATGGGCCACAAACTGTTTCACATAACTCTTCCATGGAATTGCCCATAAATACCTTAAAAATCGATATTTTTAAATTGAAAACCCGATAAATCGATGACAAATGATCTCACCTTTCACCTCCCGTCGGAATTTTTACGCTGCGACAAATAGAACCGAAGATATTCTCAAAAAACTGAGAATGTCTAAAAAAAAAGTAAGGGTTTTACGCCTCAAAATGCTCAACAAAGTCAAAATCACCAAAAATTCAAAAAAATTATTTCTGGCATTTGTTTCCGCCTAAAATCTCCTCAGCTTTCCACTGAAATCATCGAAAACGATCTGCCGCCAATATTTCTATTGATTTTAAGAGTTTTCCATTTACCCCTTATGTCTATTTTGCCCCACCTTCCCCCATATATCAAGAGGAATTCTAAAAAAGGAATATTAATTGAGAAAGAAAATATTCACGCTGAAACTTTCCGACGAAAATTACTTCCCCCCTCCCCCTTTATTTTCAAGTTGACGAAGGACGACTCGAAAACGCGAAAAAGTCCGCAAAGCCAACGATCCACAAAATAATTACTTTACTTATTATTCTTTACAGTCTCCTCATATTTAATTCTTTTTTCTTCCACAAATATTCTTCACTCCACGTTATATTTCAAAGAGATTTGTAAAATGATCCTCACAACAAGTAAAAAAAAGAAATCGCGAAGCACTCCGAAAAATTGTTCATCTCTAGTAAGAAGTACGCCGAAAATGCAAATGACGTTTCTCCGCCAACACTTTTGGCGGGAAAACCCTTTCCTTCGGCCACAAAAAAAAAAAAAACGAAAAGAAAATGCTAACCAAGAAATATTAATTGAGAAAAAAAAATTATTTGCGCTGAAACGCGGCTGTATTCCGAAATTACTCCTTTTTTTCTAGTTGATAAAAATAAAGACGATGCAAAAGCGCGGGGAAGCCAAACGGCAAGGGCAATGATTCACAAAACAATTATTTTACACAGGCTCGTCACGATTATTCCTTCCTTCTATGATTATTTTTTCATTTTACGTTTTATGCACAAGAGAGCTCCAAGATAATCTTCAATCGCTACCAAGGATAACATGACCAATAGATGGACGATTAAGGAAATATGAGACTTTATTAATTCATATGAAATAGGCAAATCACGTTAAGGATGTTCTACAGGTATTTTATCAAAATTTAAAAATGTACGATTTCATTGAAATTTTTTTCCAAGGTCCTCCAAATCATAAAAAAACCGTATGCAAAATTTTGGCTTTTTTTCATACCTGGTTTAAAAGTTATAAATTTTTTAATAACCATTTTTAACATGATTCTTATGGAAAATTCACAAAAGCTTAAGAAACTTTTCGAAAAATTGTTCAAATTTGGTGAAACTTTGGATATAGGTGAGAAATAACCCCCCGCACAATTTGTTCATTTTTATACAACGATTGGGTCAATATTTGGCATTAAAATTAATAAAAATGCTTGAAAAATTGTCGATTTCGCGTAAGTGCTGCCAACTTGTGTCGCCAGAATTCCCTAGAATTCAACGCTTTTTTCCAAATAATTCTCAAACTAATTAAATAAAGGATGAAAAAAATATCTATGAAATGTAATGATAATAATATAATATTTGAACACTGACAGCGTTCCATAATTCCCTGAAAATCGTTTTAATGAGGAATTTAAAAAATCATTATTTCATGTTCAGGGATTGGAACACTGACGAAATCACTGCCCCTCTCATGCCGCACAACCCCCGCTTACGGTAGGTATAGAACATCCTTAAGAAGTTGCAGGAAAGAATGATGTACCGAAAAATATACAGTGAATCGACTAAAAATCAATTAAACTCGATTAATGCAGAACTAATTAAAGAAAATCAAGGAAAAACTGGAAAATAACTTAAACCCCCAATAGATGGACAGTTGCATATTTGCAGTGGTATGATTTTAAATTTCTATCAATCGGTATGTAATAAATAGTTTATGAATCTACATGAATGTAACAATCAGGAATTGACGTGAAAAGTATAATAATCATTAATTTATTTATGAAAATTCTCGATAATAGAAACCGTCCATCTTTTGGTCAGTGTCCATCTATTGGTTCTGTGACCCAACAAATAAAAAAAAAATGGAAATCTCAGAGGACACTGGCAGGCCATTGACCTCCAGCAATAAATACGCCGGAAATGCAAATGGCAAATGAAAATTCTCTCTATCAGCACTTTTGGCGCCACAAACATTTCCCCCATTTCCCATTAATTCCCACATTCTCAGAAAAAAAAAAGGCAAAGAAATGAATATCAATTGAAAAAAAATAATAATTCCCGATAAAAGACTGTTGTGCCACCGACAAAATGACTTTCTCCCTCCCCCCCCCCCCCCCTTTCTTTTCTAGTGGATAAAAATGCCATGAAAAAACGCGGGGAAGCCACATGGCAAAGCCAATAATTCAAAAAATCATCATTTTCCACAAGCTTATCACGATCAATTTTTTCTCGCACTAATAATATTCTCCATAGTATGTTTAATTAACACACGAGAGCTGCAAAATAATCTTCAGTCCATGGAAAAAAATTAAATAAAAAATGAAACTCACAGAGAAAACTGCAAAACCGTGGATCTTCAGCGAGGAATACTCCGGAAATAGAATACAAATGGCGTCTCTCCTCCAACACTTTTGGCGCCAAAATTCTTCCCCCACTTTCTCACTTATTCCCACACACAGACACACTCACTAAAAAAAAAATTAAAAAAATACAAAGAAATAAATTTTAATTCAATAGAAAATTATAATTTCCAATAAAACACTGTTGTAGTTGATCAATGCGATTAATTCCTCAATTAATGGGATTTTACCGGCAAAAAAATTACTTTCCCCCCTCCTCCCCCTTTTTTTTTAGGTGATAGAAAAACGATGTAAAAACGCGGGAAAACTACACGGCAAGGCCAACGATCCACAAAAAAATTATTTTCTTTCTCAATTTTAACGATTAATATATTTCCCACAATTATCCTTCATTTCTCTCCTTCAACACTTTTGGCGCCAAAATTCTTCCTCCACTTTCACTTATTCCCACACACTCACGAAAACAAAAAACACACAAAGAAATGAATATTAATTTTTAAAAAATAATAATAATTCGCGATAAAATACTGTTTTCGTGGATTAATGCGATTAATTCTTCACTTGATGAAATTTTACCGGCAAAATAAAAATTGAAGTTTCTCTCTATTTTTTTTCGTCTATTATTTCACACAGCTTCTCCATGATTTATTTTTTCCCGCACAAATATTCCCAATTTCACGTTTTATTTACACAAGAGAGCTTTAAAATCGTCTTCAATCGCCACAACAAATAAATAAAAGAATGAAATTCACGGAGAACAGTGAAAAACCGTTGATCTTCAGCGAAGAATACGCCGGAAATGTAAATGGCGTCTCTCCTCTAACATTTTTGGCGGCAAAACCCTTCCCCCACCTCCACTCTCCTTCCACCCTCTTCCGCTGTTCACACACACACACACTCACGAGAAAAAAAAAACGACAAAAGTGACGCCATATTTTTTTTTCTTATTTTTTTCAGCACTTTGTCAATAAAAAATTCACTCACAACAATTCACTTGCGATTTTTTTATTTCTTGTTTTTTTTCGTTTAATTTTTAACTGCTCATTTTTTTCGTTTTTTTTTTCTCATTGATTTCATTCGATCGACGAAAATGCGTTGAAATTAAAATTTTCTCAATATTCCCTTCGATTTAAATTATTTTCCACCACTTTTTTTTTTTTCAACTCACGCACAAATAATTATCACAATCCATTCCACTGAATTCAAGTCAATTAACCGATGAAATCTTGAGTATTGTCTTTCTTTGTTAATAAAATAAAATAATGAAAAGCCGGCAGAACGACGTGCGAGACATTTTCAGTAAATGCCAACGGACGACTGGGAAAAAGCGCGCGAAGAAGCCCCCTCCCCCCCCCCCCCCTCCCTAACTATACCTCTTTCTCTCATATTTTTCAGCACTTCTTCGATAATTCACTCGTAAAAATTCGCAGCGTTCTTTTTTCTTTTTTTGTTTAAATTAATATTGCACTGTTTTTTTTTTATATTTATTTATTTCACTTGATTAATGAAAATGCGGTTGAAATTAGATATGTAGAGAGACAAATCTGAAATGGGGAAAACAGAATAATTCTCCCGCCTTTTTTCCCTTTATCCAAAATATGTCAATTTTTTTTTTTTTTTTTTTTTCATTTCAATTACGTTATTTTTTTCACTTTTTCTGTTTTTGTCACTCACTCAAATATATTTGCGACTAATTAATCCCAGAAAATCACTGATATCACTAATTATTGATTGGAATAATTGCTGGTGAAGGCGTAATGAGGAGCCGGTACTGCAACGAACACGACAGCACAAGAGTTGAAGCCGGAATGACATGAAAATCAGTGACGAGAGGAAAAAAATGCGGGAGAAGCAACCGACTCCCCCCCCCCCCCCTTCGCTTTGTCTCTTTGTCCCTTCCAATTCCTGGATTTAGATATATGTTATTTTTTTCATCACTCATGGAAAATAATTTATTCCGAATTAATTCGACAAAAAATAATTTATTGAAAATAGCAAATATCTGACAATTTTTTTGCAGACTTTTTTTTATTAACAAATAAATTATTTACAAAAAAAATATGCACATGTAGAGAATTCGAGAAACAATGAGTGTAATTTTTTTTTCTTTTTTTTTTGTAATAATTCATTCGTCTGAAAAAAATTTGATTTAATTAATTGATTAATATTGAATTTGCAGTGAAGAGCCGGCACAATGATAAACATGACAGTCGAATAAAAGAGACACAGAGCCCGAATAACGCAGGGTAGCGGTGGGCGCTTTGTAAGAGAGAGAGTGAGAGGGGGGGGGGGGGGGAAGAAAGAGGAGAAACTTCTCTTCGCTCAGTCAAAATAAAAAAAAAAAGAATTCTAAGAGAATTATTATCAACAAATAGAAGAAATGAAAAGTTTAAAATAATTTCTGAATTTTACTGGTCGTCGTAATTATTATAGAAATTATTGAATATATATATTTTTTTTCTTTCTTCTAAAAATAAAAAACAAATCTGACCTTCAAACGTATCGAATAGGCGTGGCCCCGACGTTTGAAGGTGGTGAGTGTGTAACGGTTGTGCTCGAAAAACACAGAAAATTGATAAGAAAAATGACGGAAATCTGACAATTTAATTTTTTTTCATAACAAATAAATTTAAAAAAAAAAAAAACATGAAAAATAAGCGAATGTAAAATTTTTTTTTAATGTAAAATTAAAAAAAAACTAGAAGTACAAATGCAATTTTAGCATAGTACTTCAATGCAAATGCAAGTAGCATATGCAAAAGGAGACTTAAAATCAATTATAGTGCAAGCTCTAACATTACCGACAATCAACTGCTGGCAGCACCAGTTGCGATTTCAGCATTTTCGAGTACAAAAATGTTTCGGACAAATCTCCTTTTTCCCTGTTTTTCATTCACTAATATAATTTTTTCTTCTATCCACTGTTCCTTGAATGATTTTTCCACGTTTTTACTCATTTCCCACAGAAAGTGTATGTGGATAGAATGAACCCGGCATTATAAAGACATTCAAAAACTGATATTTCTCTCTGTATTCCGGCCGATAGATTCATCAATTCGCAAACTTTAATCATATACGAGAATCTAATTATCTATGTCATGTTTTCCCAACTATTGAAGATCAGTTGCGATTGATATAATCCAGTTAATTCTTATCATAACTTTTCATTCAAGTAACTATAAATGAGGAAAAAGAATATTACTTCATTCATTCTTTCGCACTTCATTTTTGCACACAAAGGAGAAGAGAGCTCATTTCAAATTTATCAAACTATCTAATACATTCGAAATCAAAGACGAAAAATAATAATTGCAACCTCTTCTAAATACGAACATTTGGAAGGATAGCAAATTGTTCAATGCACTTGAATGGCGCATCTACATTTATGGATTCAGACTATCAACATATTCTGTCAATTATTAATCGCATTGATGCAATTATACAAAATTCAATTTTATGCGAGATAGTCCTTTCATTGACCTCTATTTTCTCCAAAGTCGGATTGAAGTTTGAGCAATAATCGTACATTCGGATGAACTACAAAACATTCAATTAGCTATATTAATTATCGCTCTTTTAAATTTCGCGAAGGAATCGATTCGACAGCTATGAATTATAATCATAGATGAATGAGGTCGTCAGTTACTTCGAAAAAGGATCTTCCCTATCAACAATGCAGTCGATAATCAAGCGATTATCTTATCCTATAAATCAGTCAATTTTTCTCTCTGACGGTCTCAGATTCTTTCTATTGGCATTTCATACTTATCAGACGCGGCTAATGTGACCTCAACCCGGTTTTTGATAATAAGCTTATCTTGGGAGAGTGTCGGTATATTTCTTCCACGAAGAGAAAATTCCAGCCAATCAGTGTGCTACCCACTAGTCGTGCCACTCAACCGGGATAACAAAAAAAAACCAGTTGCAGCATCCAAATTTTTAAGGGAATCCCACCGAGAATTGGGTTGCTACATCTGAATTTTTGAGGAACTTTCCGAAAAAATTCGAGTTCCACATCTAAATTTCTAAGGGAATCTCACAAAAAATTAGAGTGCCACGTCCGATTTACTTTGGTGGCCCTCGTTTGGTCTCATGCAGGCTCATGAATTCAGTGGAACCTTTATCATTTTCACCTCCTAGATATTCCACCGCCCCTCAAAGGAGGAGAAAGACCGTCCCCCACTCTCAATCATTTTTCGTTGCCTGTTTTTTATCTATGGCTATCTCGGTTCTCTTGCGTATGCGGAGACGTGTGCGGGATGACAAAGACACTCTTCTTCTCAATTGTGCTGTCCAATCACAGCTGGCCTTCAGTTTCTCAACTATACAGCCAATGCAAAGACAAAGACACTCATATAAATGAAAAAAATTCAACAATAACATTATTACCGTTGAAGAAAGAGCAACATATCGTCTTCTCTCATTCTCGTGCTGACGGAGTGGAGACGCAAAAACTGACTCGGAACCTCCATCATTTCCCAAATCTGAGCCTCGTACGAGGAAAATGATGGAGGTTCCACTGTACTAGATACTACACGCTTTCTACAAATTATCAGCAATTAATTGAAAACTACCCTACAAATCATCATTTTTTTCTATTCTGTTCTGTTTTCATACAGAATAGTCCCAAGAGTTAAAATTATCACATATGATAAATATCAATTCATAGAAAAACATGAACATCAATTCTTATGGTTTCCATTCAATGAAAGCAGAAATGGAATAACTTTTTCATAAACCAGATCATTTGAAACAGTGAACAGATCTAAAATTTCATAATAGGTAAATATTACTAATGAGACATTATTTATCTGCACAACATATCTAGTAATCATTGGCTGGACTCAAGAGAAGATACACCATGTGCTTCATTAGAGAATCGAATGGAAGAGAATTGAACAGAGTTGATTAGACGTAGTTGAATCAAACTAGATACAAATTTTCCAGATCTATCCAAATTTTAAATTTAACCGGATCTGCGCAGTCCTGAAAATATTTGAATGAATCGAAGTGGGTTTACTTAAATAGGAAGAAACGTCAGATCTGATTCAATATGACTGCAATGAATTGGATCAGAGCTGTTTTGATTCAACTTATATCACTATCTTGGTCACAATAGGGCGTATTGATTATGAGAAAAGGCATCAACGAAAACTTTAGATTTTTTATTAATAAAATTATTTAGTTGTCATAATCGCCAATAGTATCTCCACAATCAGTTCCTCCGAGCTTTGTTGATAAATTCTCTATGACTGAACACATCTATGAAGTGAGCCGGTGTGAAGTCATTCAAACAAATAGATGAAAGTATACCAAATACATAACCATGGCAAACTAATGGACTTCCACTGTCTCCCTAATTAAATAATAGATCATTAAAAAGCTGTATCTGTAAACTAGTGGGGAAAAGATGATTTTTTGTACCTAGGGAGCGAAAAACGACGTTTCTAACCTCGCTTCGCTCGGTTAAAAACGTCGTTTCTCATTCTCTTCGGTACAAAAAATGTTATACGCACCATAGAAATAAAGAAGTCAATTGCGACAAAAAATTGGCATTTTTATCGCGAATAACTTCCTTACTTCCTAGGTACGTAATATACTATTTTTGTATTCATACCAAAGCGGGAAATGCCTCTTTTTTCGGATCTATAGCACAGAATTCTGTGTCTTCTCTGTGCCATTGGTGCGATTCGAGACATTCAACTCGGCTCAGTATTTTCATTTTGGTCCATCCCAAATCAGGTGTGACACTACTATCAGAACAATCGTCCTCTCCCCAGCCGGCAAAATAACATTCATCAACAAGCCGCATGTCCTTACACTCTGGTATTCGAAGGGGCCTGACATTTTCAAATAATGGCAGAGGCTCCTTCAGCTGCAAGTATTGGAAAGAATTTTTTTTTTAAATCATAGAAGTGAAATAAGAATGACAAGAAAAGCCCGAAAGAATGTTCATTGGTTTCATTTAGTAGTGAAGATATAAGATGATATGAATGTAGCTTTGTCATTTTCTCATTTCAAAGTTCACTCGAAGAAATTGAAGCACGGCCTGACAAAGGGTCAATTAATTTCACGGAAGTACTGATAATTGTCAGCTTTAGAAAATTACCGTGATAACAGCAATGTCATTTTCTGGAAGTTCATCAGCCAATGGTGGCCCCAGAGAAGGAATGAAACATCTGAAATAATGGCCTATATCTGAGAGTCTTTTGAAGGGCCTGTAATCTGGATGTATAATTTTATTGGCTACCTCCCACTTGTGATTTTCGTAGAATCCTATAACCTCTTGCTCGATAATAACTGTCATATCGGTTACATTGTAATTAGCCACACAATGAGCAGCTGTGAGGATGTGAGTTTCATCAAGTATACCACCTCCGCAGTAGCCAGCATTGCCCATAACTGCTATGTACGCCAAATACGGGAATTCATAATATTTTGCTGGTCTCCCGCGAAATACTGCATCTCCAACTAAATATGGTAAAAGCTCTTATTATTAACAGGTATCAATTACTGACACCCATTTTCATTTTGGTGTTTTCTTCATTAATTTTTCGACTTATATAACAGTAATTACGAATTCCATGATAATTTTTGTAATTAATAGAATGTAAACAAGTGGAAAATTGCCCGTTGAATTTTTTAAAATAGCTTTTTTTTGCTAATCAAAACTCAAATGAATTTATGCGCGATTATACTTCAAATCAATTCTAGTCTTAACTTTCCATAGAGCTAGAAACTCACTCAATTTCGAGTTTCCACTTTGTATAGTTTATTGGGTATCGTAGGAATTCAATAAAAATACCCTCAAAACGAAGCCAACCAAAAAGGTAGTACTAAGAAAAATTTGGAAAAATTCAAACAACCGAGTGGTAAGATAACAATCATTCTCCATCAATCTGAGCCAACTCGGTTGTGAAGTTTTTGAAAATCTTTTGAACATACGCCCTTCTGATATTAATTATGAAAGTAAATTTTTGAAAAGTTTTGAGAATTAATAACTGTAAAAGGGCGTATTTTCAGCTCATACGCTAATTGTTATTATGATTTCCACAAAAAGAATTTATAATCAAGAAAAATAATTAAAAACAAATAGGCATATGTGCAAAAGATACGCCCTTTTGCCATTGAGCATTCAATGCATAATGGTTGAAATGGGAAAATAAATTAAAAACAAAAGGGTGTATTTATTGAAAATAGTTCAAGTCCATCATCATTGTCATTCATTCTTGGAGAAAATCTTGGAAACTCAGGGAAACAGTGAAGTTTTTATAGAGACTCCTCCTTTGTTTTCCGAATTCTCCACTAAAAAAATTTGGTAAAAATCGTACGATCTATCTTAGTTTTTAAGATATTCTCTAAGAGCAATAAGATCGACAGAAGTTCGTATTAGTTCCACAGAAGTTATGAATGGAAGTGCTTAGGAATGTTTGTTTTAATCACGTGAAATATCCCATTTTTGCATATCTTTATCAATGAGACCATCTGCTAACAGAGATATTCAATTAATTGAAAGGAGGAAAGAAACTTTCCTGATGGAATTTGCATACGCTTCGATATAGTCATATCAATTTCAATTTTTTTTTTTCTCTCCAACTAGGTAAAGTACGCAGTAGCTGCTGACTTACGTATTTGTGTATCTATATCTATGAATAACTTATGAATATGGATATAACAAATACGTGGAGTGAGGAGATATTAGTTCCTGAGCAGTTACTAGATACTTTATCTTATCATTCAAGTGAATTAGGAAATGCAATACTTTGATGTTATTTCTTTTTCATACTTACCATTAAAAATTCCAAACAAAATCAATTGTTTATAGAGCCACGACAGCAGGCACATTTTATTCATATTTTTATTAAAATATTTTCTGATCACAAATTTGAAGAGCTTCTACAGATAATGAGCTATCTCCTTGAAATATGTATAGTATTCGACTAATTCATTAGAATAAATCCTCACTTCACATAAGACGAAACGATTCAATATTCTTGTTCTCGAACTTCTATTTGTAAAATGATAGAACTGCCGTGTAGATAATTGAAATACATAGGCAATGACTCCAAACGATTGGGAAACAACTTGAGTGAGAAGGGAACCAGATAAGCAGAATAAATAATAGGAGAAGACACAAAAGGTACCTGAGAAAGAGGCGTTTTTTTCTCAAATCTCAGGGATCACTAGTATTTATTGTTCATTTTATCCCGTCTTATGATTTTTTCTCAATTTAGTCTTTTTATTGCCTAATACATCAGTTAGCCTCAGAATGACAGCTGTTGCTCTATCAATATGAGAAATGTTCACATAAAATGTGTATTCATAACACGTGTAGTGCTTCACCTTGACGAGGCAATACAAGATTTCAGTGTGAATAGTCTCTCCTGACGCAAGAAATTGTGATCACGAAACACGAATTATTGTTAAAGAATTCCAGTAAATGTGCTAGAAGCTTTTTACTGCACAGTATTGTAAATTTAGAGTACATAGATTTACGCCACTGCTGAATTGTGATTTTCATTACGTACATAGCAATACTTCAGCACATTAATCTACAGCACTTGGCAGTAATTTGCCATTTTTGTCATCTCGTCATAGGGTTTTTTTCTTATAAATTTTCCCCTATCCCCAAATTCCTACTCTTAACCAAACCCTCAAGTCCCATCATAATCCACAGCGATCACTTAAATATAAGTAAAAGCCTGAGGGCTGTAACTATGTAAATAGTATCATCTGTGTAACTAAACATATTGTGTTTATTTACTCCACTGTAGATACTATTAATACAAATCGTTTGAATTTGAATTTTGTCATCTAATTTCCGATGATGCGGTGTTGTGATTCATAGTATAATTACTTATCGTTGATTGAACCACAAGAACAGATGTAAAAATTCATTATTCATCAATTCTTCATCACAAATGCTAAGAAATACTTGGTTGTCCCATTTTCTAAATTCATTTTTTTGTCATTGATTTGCAAAAAAAATTATTTCTAACTGCCATATATTACTTTTCTCGTAATTTTTTACCCATGATTCTTTTCCTCATGATAAGCTATTCGTTTTTCATAATTACAATAAAACTAGTCACTGAATACACTCTGTGAGTTTTATTTACGTCCCTAATTGCGTTTGAAGATAAATAAGTTGTGTCCTCAGTAGCAAGCAAATTCTCAAAATCCTTCGATAACGTAATTATGCGAATAAGAATGATGCTAAATCATGAATGCAACAATTGAAATACATAGAGTGATTAATATCAATAATTTAATTGATTGAATCAGTTTGAATGTGGAAACGAAGTCCATTCAATTCATATAAGAAAAATTCACTATTGGAATGAGTAATGAATTATCAAATACCAAATCAATTACTCATTGAAACTCAATCAATTCTGTAAAATCAAAGAGTTTCTAAAATTTTGTCTCAAGTTTAGTCACACTTAAGTCAATAGGTCCCATGAAATTTTAACTTCTTATCAAATCTATCAGCCTTGAGATAATTGGAGATGATTATGGTAATAGAATGTTATTGAACCCCGCGCTAATATTACCATAGCTACCTCTTATTTCATTCCTTCTCGTAACCATTAGGATCTAAAGCCAATGCTTGCTTCAAATCAATGGTAATGTAAGCTTATGGTCATTTTTCAATGCATCCCATGACACTCAGATGGTCGTCATTATTCCTTCATTATTACACCGGTTTTCAACAATTGAATCTGTTGCTTCTTCCATACGAGACTAGACATTTTCAATTGGATTATGTCTGGAGAATTAGCAGGCCAGACAAGTCGATTTGAGCATGCTTGTGTATTGATCCATTCTCGTACGAAATCACCTTTGTAGAAAACCCGAATTCTCATTAACAAAATTAATCCTTCCTTCAGGAAAGATCAATTGTTGGTGATCACTCGCACCCATGCCTAATTGCAATCGAACTCTCCTCTAATTTCCAATCATGTAATTTCGACAGGCGGGGCAATAGCCCCCCCCCTCCCCCCTCCCACTCTAGCGATATTCTCCCGGACTCTTGGGCCTTAAACGATTCGACCAATCGCAGGCCTCGCAGGCCTGTCAACCAATTTTGACTTTTCAGAATTCAGTCTCCCGAAAAGTCGAAATTACAGGAGCCTTACTGTACTGGCACCTACTTCTGTACTCAGAAACTATAAACCCTGAACCGGTATTACCATTTTCGATCAATATTTCAGTATCCGACTGCTGCTTTGGTTTTTCAACTAATAGTCGGTAAATGTGTAATAGTCGACTCGTCTTCGTGTAGCGTTTCCTTGTGTATCACCATGTCAACTCACTTTGGTTGCATAAGTGTCGGTATTGGCTTTGAGTGCTGTGAGCGCCACATCCTATAGCATTTTAAATGTGATGTATATTGTAACCGTACAGACAAACATTAACCGTTTATTAAATGTTCGTTTCTGCTGTTGATTAGATTTATTGATTTAATTTTAATTCATTAAATCCAATCAACCGGGTTACCTGCAGGTCCGGTCGCCAGGTATTTTTTAAGATGAATAAAAAACACCAAAACTATAATTAAATATAAAAACACAAAGCTTTTATTCTTAAAATACATTTAAGATTACACTGTTACACACTAATTCACTTAATTTTATGATCCTTAGCACTAACACTTATGGTTCCTACTTTACCGACTAAAGGTTACTTCACTATTCGCGGGGAGTTCCGTCGTGTTTGAAGTTTCGAGTAAGACTCACTCTCCTGCGGCTCGCGCGCTCCTTTTATACCCCGCCGGCCTATTGTTCTTTTTTAATTTCTAAGTTATAATTATTTTATCTACTAATTATATATTTTCGTAATCCCCACTGTTCTGGGATTACTTTGATGTATCTTGAAAAGAGCTAAACCCTATTCCTACCTATTTCCTAAGATTTTCAACATATAAGTAAAAAAGTATATTTAATGGAATCCCCGCTTCATTTGGATTAATTTGATACCTGATTTTCTCGGCTGGATTTATAATTAACGGAGAACGTGTAATTATAGGCCTAAGCCTTCAAATCTCGGTTCGCCTTAATCCCCACGTTATCCTGATTACAAATATCTGAATTTCTTGTTATTTTTCTTCTTTTATCAATTAATCAAATTATCTAATCAATTCCCGACGAATTCTATAAAGAGAACCTCCATTTTCCCCGTTTAGAGGGCAGCACCAGGCTCACTAACCGCCACGCTATGCCCCACGCTCCTAACTCAATCCCTATCGTTAAGATGGCAACACGACGAGTTAAACCACTAAACCGGGTTTACTCTGTCTTGTTGCAATATCTATATATAGGCGCTTAAGGTGTAACGCAAGACCCAGTAAATTTCAGATTTCCAAATCCATTGCTTAGTAACAATTATGATTTTTCACATAAAGTATCAGAAGAATCGACTTCCTAATTAGCTTCCCCAGTCGTCGCCACTCTTCTATAATAAAGATATTAATAAATATCTTCAAACAATTAGTTCGAAAATTCAATGTATACAAGGTGTTCCGTTATCCCTTAAGGAGGAACATCAGCTTTCGTACTAAAACAAAAAACGCTTACGTTTTTATGAAACTTCGAGGACAAGTTCATTAAGTAATCCAGAATATACCATAATTTTCCGAATTTTTCCACCGCCGAATAATAAACGAAAATGATTATCAAAGTTGGAACTTATGAATAGGACGATATGAACAGCGAGGGAACTTAGCTTAATTCCCCCTTAACAACGCCCTGGTAAAGTAGTAATTTTGCTAAGTTCCTTCGCTGTTCATATCGTCCTATACATAAGTTCCAACTTTGATAATCATTTTCGATTATTATTCGGCGGTGGAAAAATTCGAAAAAATTACAGTATATTCTGGATTACTTAATGAACTTATCCTCCAAGTTTCATGAAAAACGTAAGCGTTTTTTGTTTTAGTACGAAAGCTGATGTTTCTCCTAAAAGGGTAACGGAAGACCCAGTAAATTTCAAATTTTCAAATCCATTGTTTAGCAACAATTATGATTTTTTTCATTAAATATCAGAAGCATCGACTTCCTAATGTCTTTTCCCAGTCGTTGCCACTTTTCTATCATAAAAATATTGATAAATATCGTCAGACAATTAATTCGAAAATTCGATATATACAAGGGGTTTCGTTACCCCTTAAGGAGGTTCCTCAGTTTCTCGGCAAAAACAAGGAAATATACCAGACTGCTGAAAATTTATGAACAGGCTTATTGCGTAATTACCATTATATAGTAATTTTTTGGAATTTATTTTCCATGAGAATAAAGGAGAAAAAAATTATGGAAGTTAGATATTATACATGGGGTTATATGAGCGGTGGAGAATTGTAGCATGATTACTTCATTGCCGATCGAGCGGGCTACGTAGGTACTCGTCAAAGTTTACCGACTTTCCGTATAACCCCATGTATAATATCTAACTTCCATAATTTTTTTCTCCTTTATTCTCATGGAAAATAAATTCCAAAAAATTACTATATAATGGTAATTACGCAATAAGCCTCTTCATAAATTTTCAGCAGTCTGGTATATTTCCTTGTTTTTGCCGAGAAACTGAGGAACCTCCTTAAGGTATTTCGAGCGCTCCACCTCGTACCTAGCAAGGGTACAATGGGGGCAAAAGAAGCATGGCCATATTATGTTATTAAATTGATCAACAGGTTTTTTTATCTAGAGAAACATGTTGTTCAGCATTTATTTTCATGATAAAATCCATAAAATAAACTGAATATGTAGATTCGTCAATATTTTTCCTTTTTTTCATTTTTTCTCTCAATAAAATTTAGAGACGTCCCTGGCGTAACACACTCAAACGCAGTGTGTATGGATATACACGTACACGGGCTCGTGTGTGTGTATGCACGAGCCTGCGTTTGTGTATGTGTCTTTTTTCCAATTTTTCATGTTTCAACATTTTTTTTCTCGTAAACTAAATGGGCACATGTATTTTTTTTTTTTTGTAAATATTTCTAACAGCTAACACTATCATTGGGATTTTTTCTTTGAAATCTCAATTATTTTGAAGAAGTTATTGGGAAAAATATGACTAAATTGACGAATCTCCATGTTATCAAGGGGGGAAAAGGCCAAACTTTGAGGACCGATATCTCTGTTTCCAGATGGGCAAGTTAATTTTTGGGACATAACAAACATTTTTTATTTTTTTTTATCTACATTTTGAGCCTACTTAGAAAAAATTCTCAATTAAAGTGATACCGCGCTCGAAATACCTTAAAGCGCGTAGGTGTCCAAGACGGACCCACCCTATATATACGCACTAAAAGCGTGCATTGTCGTACTAATGAAAGAATCGACATACGAGGCGTGCCGAAGCCAAAATTTATTTCGTGGGCATGGGAGCCGAAGAAAGCCGATGTCGATCCTTTCGCTACTCCTATTATAAGCGCCCAAGCGAATGCAGTCTTCATGTGACGAGAGTATCCCCCACTCCAACAATTCCACTAGGGAAGTTACAACGTGAAAACAGCTGATCGATACCCACCTCTACAGCATTTTCTCGTTGTAATTGTGGCAACCATGTTCAGTTTCCAGTGTGTTCAGAATGGGCGTTTCTTCGTATATTTTTTTTTCTTTTAGTTTGTCATATTTTTTTTAATTTTTTTCACAGTTCTTTGTAATGTTTGAGTACTGTAGAACGTCAGTAATGTGTCAAAAAGTTTTTCCAAACTTCCCATACATCGTATCAATTACAATTATCCATGTAAAAATGATAATTACGATGAATTAAATAATATGTGATTAATATTGTTTAATAATAAAATAATTTAATGACCAAAACACAAAGGATCAACGAAGCAATAATTAATAATAATTTAAAACAGTGATTACAGTACAAGTCCTTGAACATTAACACAACTTGCCAATTGTCTTTGTTTTTTTTTTATTTTAATGAAATTGTTGTATTGATAAAATCATAACAATTCGAGAATTTATTTTTATTACAAAAAAAAAAAATTTTTTTTGATTCAACAATTATTTATGTTTTATTATGTGAATGATTGAATAGGTTATAACGAGTGTCATTAACGTGACAATGATTCAAGGTGAATCAAATCGTTAATTAATTAATCAGTCGATATTAATTTATTAAAATTTAATCATTTTGTTTTTCTTTATGATATCAAAAATAATTAAATAAATTTAAGTGAAAGCAATACTGTGATTGTAAATAATTGAAAAAAAAAATATCTATAATTTCAATTAAAATTAAATAATTAAAAATTATTTAATAACAAAAAAAATATAAAAATGACAAGTAACTCAATGAATGTTACACCACGCACATCAATAGCATCAAATCGTAATTCACAAAGATCAACATTATTAAAAGTTGTTATACTTGGTGATGGTGGAGTTGGTAAATCATGTTTAATGAATAGATTTGTATCAAATCATTTTGATGAGCACAGTTTTCATACTATTGGAGTTGAATTTTTAAATAAAGACATTGAAATTAATGGTGAAGCATATACATTACAAATATGGGATACTGCTGGACAAGAAAGATTTAAAACACTTAGAACACCATTCTACAGAGGATCAGATATTTGTTTATTGACTTATGCAGTTGATGATTGTAATAGTTTCAAAAATTTAGCACTTTGGAGATCAGAATTTCTTTATTATGCTGATGTACAGGATGGATCGTTGTTTCCATTTATTGTAGTTGGTAATAAGGTGAATATTATTATTTATTCTAATTATTTATGAATTGAAGAATTGAGTGCAAGGAAGCTGTGCAAAAAAAATTATATTTTTATTCTTAAGATTGGCTTTTTTGAATTATTAAAATTTTGATATTTACTTTTGCTTCCAGATATATTTTACAAATGATGGAATTTTTGAAAAAAAAATTTTATAATTTTGAAAATAGTTTCAAAAATTCTGGAAAATCTCAAATAGGAAAATATAAGTGATTTTTTTTTACTTAAAGCCTTAATTTTCTCTTAAATTACTCGAAATGTAAACGAGACAACGAAATTTTTGTTGAAACCTTTGCTGTACCATGGTAGACCCAGTTACCGGACATACCTCCAGTTTACGAATGTAGCAGTAAGATATACTAATAATTAATATTTGAGTGAGAAGACCAGATTTTTCAATACTTGCAAAGTGTCAAAATGAAAATCAACTAAATTGTTCGATTTACTCAAGTAATTTTTTTATCATTTTAATAATTTAATTCTCATTGTCCGGATACTAGTGACATTCCCTTAATTGTCCGATAATTGGTGCCTTAATGGTAGTCTTTTTCTTCTCTTTTATGGCAAAGTTTTCTACCTTCTCCAAATTTCAAGATATTCCAGAAAATCCAATCAAAAAGTACATTTGCCTCATCTCCAACAATAAGTAAATTTTCTGAATATCATAAATTCAATGAAAATTCTTTTTTCAGGTTGATGTGCCAGATACCGAGAAAAAAATTTCAACAGAAGAGGCTCGTGCCTGGTGCATAGAGAATGGAAATCCACCATTAGTTGAAACATCAGCTAAAAATGCAACAAATGTTGAAGCTGCATTTGGTGCTGCAGTAACAGCATGGGCAAAATTAGAGGCAAAACTTGAACGTCCATTTGTCGAGGATACTGTTGACTTGTCGAAACAACAATTACCCCATCGTTCAAGCTGTTGCATGCCGATGACAAGTGCTGAGTAGGTTTTTTATTCAGGATTACCAGTTTTTGTTAAAATTCTGAAGTGGTAAATGAGGATAAATCTTAATATTCTGGGTTGTGGGAATAGCGTTCGAATTAAATCAAATTGAATATTACTATTCGATTCGAAATGCAAATCAAATAATTCGATTTTTTCGAATTATTCGTAAATTTTTAAGAAATCCAGGAAATTTCAAATAATTTAGAACAAACTTGAATGATTTGAAAATTCTTAATTACTCATGAATTTTTCAATTATTCGTAAAATTTGAAAAAATCAGTAAATTTTTAATAATTGCGATAAATTTCGAATGATTCGAAATGCAAATCGAGTAATTTGAAAATTTCGAATTATTCGTAAATTTTTGAGAAATTTAGAAAATTTCGAATGATTTTGAAATATAACTCGAATGATTTCAAAATTTCAAATGATGTATGAATCATTCAATTATTCGAAAATTTACAAATAATTCGAAGCTTTAAATTCCGAATCAAATGTTAATAGTCTAATATTCAATGCGACACAAATAATCGAAATGTAAATTCGAATTATTTGCACATTCCTAGAATTTTCTAATTATTTTGAAGCATTTCGGAGATAATAAGAAGAATTTATCAAAGAGTCTGTTTTACAAGAATTTTCATAGACTACAAAAAAGATTTCTCGATATTCATCTCTGAATTCACTCATTACGAAAATATTCCTCAAAAGAATACAAAGCAAATTTTATGACTTGTCCTTTTTACCACTTCACTATAGATTAATTTTTTTAATTAATGAAAAAAGCATGAATTGTATTATTTACGATAATTCGAAATAATGAGCCTCTAAATTTAGCATTTTTTTAAATTCATTTCTATAAATTCTTGTTATTGGACAACGTTTGATAAAAATATAATTTCTATTTTGACCAAAGTTTTTTATTAAAATCATAAAATGATTTTCTGAATTCCTTTAATGAAGAAAATAAACATTTTGAGAGTGGGGCAAAATGGACCATCGTAGCAATATGATCTAGGAATTTTTTTTAGAGTGAAGAACTTCATGAAAAAAATTGAAAAAAATGGAGAAAATACTCCAATATGTGGAAATTGTTGGTGAATTTTTTCAATTTTTTTCGTACACTCTTTCACCCTCAAAAAAAATCCCAAATCATTTTGAACCGCAGATCCATTTTGCCCCGGTTTCCCTTAATATTAATAATTCAGACGTTGTCTATTTTCATTTATTCAATTGAAATATTAAGCTGAAAATGAGATGTCAGCCTGAACGTAGAAATTATTTAATTTCACAATTAATTGCACATATAATTTTAATTATCTAAGTTTTTAAATGAAAAACGGAAGCATGGTAAATTTATCCAGCTTTTGTTTTTTTAGGTATAACAAAATAATTTGAAAGAAAAAAAAAATAATGGATTTATTTTGTGTAACAGAGCATAGACTGCCTGTTACTCTACACAATGTATATTAATATATATATATATATATTTATATGTGTAATTAGCATTAATTGAAAGAACGAAAGAAAATGAAAAGTTATGAGATTATGAAAATTTGAGGGAGAAAAATGCACTTCATATTTACGTGCCACATAATTAAGAAAAAGAATGAAATTTTTCGGGGAAAAAAAACAAATCATTAATGATTTCTTTTTTTAAGTGAAAATATAGGAAAGTCTGACTCGAAATAATGATAATTATCTTGAAAAATTCATGAAAATGTGTGTTTTTTTTAAGTAAAAAAGAAAAACGTCCGCTTGTGGTACGCTTATTGATACGCGTTTAATAATCGCAGTATTAGTATTAATAAATAAATTTACTAATGTACCATTGTCTTGTGATAATGTTTTAGTAGTTGGGAAAAAGAAGAAAAAAAAAACATAATGATGGCTAGCTTCCTCAATCCGGAGCATTAAAACTCAATTATGATTAGCCTAATTTGTATTTGCCTTATAGTAGTTAAACCCAATGACAAAAGAAAAAACGATAATTATCCATGAATTTTAGTAAATTAGCTTCAACTATTTGTCGTCATTATTGATTAATGATTAATTAAAGTCAACGAATTGAAGAATAGAAAATTGTACAGTTCATTATATCATTGTGGAAAATTGTCTGTTCATAAGTGGAGGAAAAATTTTTAATTTTTTTTTTAATTTTAAACTATTAGTGATTTAAAACTGATTGAGAATGAATCTCATAAAATTTCATGGAATTCCATGAATTGGATTCATTTGAAATCATCTCAGAAACTATGAGATTTAAGGAAATTCATTAAAACACCTTTTTTTTGGAGAGAATTTGATTCTTTACAACAAAAAAATCAAACATTGTCTTTTAAAATCCAATAATTACGAAAATATTTGCGAAATAGCTCATAATTCGAATAATTCATAGATTTGATAATTTTCTTTTCAATTAAAAATTCATTAATTATTCCTCTTCATTGTGCAACAATTTGAAACAACTTGCCTTCACCAGTGCTTGTGACAAAAAAATTCTCGATATGAATAATCTACAGTGTAATCACTGTAGATTATTTCATTGATAATTAAATCATTTTAGCAAAAAATTTAAAAGTTCTCCTATGATTGAATTAAAAAAGAACGATTTCATAAAAAATTTTGCAAATTCAAAAAAATCATACTAAACCCAAATGATCATATCATAAACTAAATATTATTGCAAAAATATTAATCCTGCAGTGTTAGCAATCATAATCACTGAATCATAAGTAAAAAAAAAAAAATCATCAATATTTTCGGAACAAAAAAAAGTCATCAAATTTTTTCACAATTAATTGATGGCCGGATCCACTTTTTTATATGAAAATAATTAATATAATAAATGAAATTAATAATCAGCGCCTTAATGATGTTACACAAGTGAATGAATCAAGTCAGTTTCTAAAATTAATAACATAATGTTAATAATAAACTGACGTAATGGCTTCATTAAATAACTAAAAAAAACAATCAAATTGAATTTTATTGACCCAAATTGTATTTAAATTTTGATCAACACTTTTTTTTTCAATCTTATCGTAAAATAAGTTTACACAATTAATACTATTTCATCTTTTTAAATATTAAAATTTTGAAATAAAATTTTATATTTACGAAAGAAATTATTTCCGAGGGTCATTTATAAATGACTTATTTATATCAAAAATTATATATTTAGTTTTTAATATTTCTTTTTTTAATTTTCTACAAAATAATTATAATATATACTTAATTTATTTTTCAACAGTATTTACAATATTGAAATTACTTATAAAACTATTACATCGAATTTTCATAAGATTCGGGCCCTCTTTACAATTATTTTTCATCATTAAAAAAAAATTAATATTAATTATCCAATGATTTTCTTCATTCTTTAAGATAATAATTTATTAATGGAGGAACAAATGGAGTTGATTAAATTTTTGCAGTTTTTTTGGAAATTTGTAGAACGACTGGAGACTCCCAAAAATTTGCTATTTCCCTTAGATTTATTGATATTTCCAAAAAAAAACAAAATCGAATAAAAATCAACTCCCTCAATTTTAATTTTTTTTCTTATTAATTTAATTGGCAAATTGATATTTAAAAATACTGCTTGCAGATAATTCATCCATTAAAGACTTGATATTATTTAAAAAATATATCAAGGAAATTTTTACAGTTTTATGATTAGGCACCATCTAAACGAATTCTCATTTTTAAAAGCACGTGTTTTTTTTTAACGTTTTTAATTTAAAAATTTAATTGTCTCGTTTTTCGCGAGTCTCATTAAAATATTAAAAAAATAATTTAACATTAAATTATAAATTCTTAACTCACTGCCGAAGAAATGAAACGATATACGCCCTTTTCATTGCGATTTCTTTTTTTTTTTTTTAATATCTCGAAATCTAATCGGGATGCGAAAAATTTCATAGATTTTTTTTCGAGATCTCGCTCCGCTTCAAAAAAAAAGATACGACAAAAAAATATCCGAATCTTCCTTAAATTCCGAGATATTCTAAAAAAAAAAAACCACATTCAAAGTTAAACCAATTTCGTTTTACGCTGTCTCACTGCTTATTCAATAATGTGCGATGAATAACATTTTTCAATCGCCCAAATTTTTTGTTAATGACAGTGTTCCGTAACATCTACGATAACTGATTTTTTCCATCCAAATAAAAAATAACCCAATGCAGCACCAAAAATAACAGCAACACACAACCAAATATTGTAGGTCATGAAGATCAACATGAGGAAGTATGATAGTACAATTTGTACGATATGGAGAAACGTTTGAAAAGTGTGCATCCATGATATCATAGTTGGTCTGTAACAAAGAGAATTTTCTATATTTAATTATTATTTCACAGTTATTTACAATAAATTGAAAAAAAACTAAGAAAAAGTGAGGATAATTGAAGAAAAGAGCAAGTAAAATAGGAAAAATAGGGGCAAAATGGACCTTCAGGCCAAGATGATTCAGTTTTTTTTTTTTTTGAGTAAAGGATTTCATGAAAAAAATTTGAAAAAAAATTGAGAAGATGTTTCGACGTATCTTCTTTTTTGTGTAATTTTTTCAAATTTTTCTGCAGAAGCCTTCACTCTCGAAAAAAATCCAGTATCATTTTACCTTGCAGGTCCATTTTGCTCCGATCTCCTCTAATTTGAAAAACTTAGAATAGCTAATTTTGCGGATTATTCTGGAAACTATCTGGTTTAGGAGAATTCGACAGGAGACCTAATTAGTAGAGGATTTCATGATCTACAAAAAAAGTCTTCTGAGAATTTTCGCTAAGCCGCTTTGTTTCGAAGATAATTGCAAGAGAATCCATGCAGAAATGAAGTTACATCCTTAAACGGTTTTGCTATTGAGTCGTAGAAGAGTCATGCGGCAGAGGAAAATCCAGAAGGAAAATTTCTTTTTTTTCTGCTAAAAAGAGGCATGCAATGTTCTAAGCAATGCAGGAATATTCATATCAATTGATTGATTACGTGGAAGAGATAATTCATTGATGAAGTGATAAAACGAGGTACAACTTCCACTTGAAATCCATTTTTTTTTGTTTTTTTTTAGAATAAAAAAAAAAAAATCCAATTTTCTTCGAATATCTCGGAATCTAAAGAAGATACGTAAAGATTTGTAGACTTTTTTTGTAGGTCTTTTTTTGTGCTCTACAAAAAATGACTAAAAATTTCGATATCTTGCTTAATTCCCGCGATATTCTGAAGAAAATGAAATCAAGTTTTTTCTCCTTTATCTCTTCATTAAATATTTATTTTTGGGGGATAATGGAAATCATGGATTTTTCAAATTTTCACTCTCTTGGTAATAAGCCAGTAAGATTCGAGTCAATAAAAGGGAGGAAAACCAATTATTTGGTTGAATCATCTACAGGATGATTGGAAAAACTGGTTACTTCAGAATTTACATTTTAATTGAAAAGTATTGGTCTGAAATTTATTGTATTTTTGAAGATACTATGCAGTTATCACAAACTAAAAATCACTGACAAAAAAATTATACGGGAGAGTGGGGCAAAATGCACACTACAATGCAACGGTTAGAGATGGATTTTTTTCGATGATTCTATTGAAAAGCTGAAGAAATTTCAGCCGGAAAACGAGTGTCAGATTTTTTTTTTTTTCTTAAAATTCGATGTTTTCCGGTATTTTTGAGGAGTGAAAGCCTTTCCTTTTCTGAAAATTTTCAGTTTTTTGCAAATATCTCTGGTTCTATTGGTCCCAGCAACTTGGGTTTGGTTTTAAATGAAAGGTGAGCTCATTTCCCATCGATTCATGGGGTTTTGAATTCAAAAATACCAATTTTTCGGATAGTTATAGGCGAAAAACTGTTTCACAAAAGTGTTCCACAAAAATGCCCATAAATACCTTAAGAATCGATATTTTCAATTGAAAACCCCATGAACCAATGGCAAATGATCTCACCTTTCACCTCCCGTCAATATTTTTACGTTACAACAAATAGAACCAAAGATATTCTCAAAAAACTGAAAATTTCCAAAAAAATAAAGGGTTTTACCTCTCTAAAATGCTCAAAAAAGTCGAAATCACCAAAAAATCAAAAAAATTAATTCCAGCACCTGTTTCCCGCCTAAAATTTCTTCAACTTTCCAATGAAATCATCAAAAACAATCTACCGTCATTATTTCTATTAATTTCAGAGTTTTCCATAATATTTGTCTAAAAATTTAGATCTGTCCATTTTACCCCTGATGTCCATTTTGCCCCATATTCCCCTGAGAAAAAATATCATTTAAAGAAATATCACGTGAGAAAATATAGAGAAAAAATATGAAAAAAAAATCATCAAATCATCATCTTAGAGTTAAAGGGGCGTAAGTGCTGTGTATAAGCATAGCACTTACGCCCCTTTGTTTCTAAGGCGACAAAATGAAAAATGATTATAATAATGAATTTATTAATTAATGAAAGAAAAAAAGATTTTTTTAATATCCATTTCAATTTCTATTGAATTATATTCAGTCAAAATAATTCACCATTCAATGATAATCAGTCACTAGAAATTATTTTAGTATCATTTTTTTATAACATGATATTTTATCACAGTTTATTTTTTCCACTGATATTTTGACCCGTGATATTTTGTCCAGGATATTAAAGGTGTGATTAATTATCGTGACATAATTTTCACATTTTTCAGTCAAAAAATTCCGTTTTTTTTCAGTAGAATTGAAGTTTTTTTTAAAAAATCCATAAATTTCATTATTCCATTCCGCAAAAATAAACTATTTCCACATTTAAAAAAAACTACATAAAAAAATCTGCACTAGGAGAGAAATAAAAATTTCTATTATGTTCATTCCATTCTAATTTTTTTTTTTTTTTTTCATTCTGTAAATTCACTCACGGTTGTTTATGGATAACTTCGCCGACCATGCTGTAATTTGAAATATGATAAAAATTAATGAAATTTTTTTCGCATAATTTTATTGATTAATTAAAGGAATAATTATCTATTTTTTTTAAATTTATTATTTCAGCTCGTTAAGATAATTAGTCCTGATCCAATTAAATATCCTCTACGCAATAGTCATTGAAAAGTTATCTAAACTATTCCCTCATCAACGTATTCAAGGTGACAGTTATATTCATTGAAAACAATACTTTCATGCTGTTGTTTATGAGATTGAAAGCGGATAATGACATTATCCAGAGGATGAATACAATTTTTCAATTGATCAGAATAATTGACTAGGTTCACAAAATTATTCAGATTTTTCAGCCATTAAAAAAAAAATAAGGGTAGAAAACTGATTTTACGGTGACAATAAATTCAAACGGGTAAGGCAAAATACTCAATAGCTGCTCACTCACGTATTTGTATATCTATATTTATGAAAAATTGATAAATATAGATATACAAATACGTGGAGTGAGCAAGTCCTAGTTCCTGAGCAGTTACTAGGTACTTTACCTTACATTAAAGAATTAAAATCCAATTATTTTGCGATTATCTCGGAAATGATTAGATCCAAGAGAATTCATCTTGAGCCTTTTTTTTTTGTAAAGGATTAAGGTCGGTATAAAAAAATATCTTCTCTAGAATTTTCGTAAATCCGCTCATTATCGCAATAAATCTGAAAATGCATTTTCAGTCTTTTTCAGCTTAGTATCTCAGAGTACGGTCGATAAAACCGAAAAAAAATGGGGATTTGTGGACTAGTTTTCAATTAGTTGCTGATAATTCGGAAAAAAAGTGTATTAATTTACCCGAAAAAAGTGATTAGACTATTCGAAAGCCATATCGTCGCCTTAGAGTGAAAGGCGTGTAAGTGCCAAAAACACGAAATTCTGGTGTGAAAGAGGCGTATGTCCACTTATTACTCCAAAATGTTTTTTATGGCCTCTGGAACATTATTTGGATAATTGAAAATTGAAATAACAAAGTGGCGTAACTACCAATTTTAAAATGAAAGGAACTTATCTCCACACTTACGCCCTTTTGTTATTTTCTTTTTAAACGCTATATAATTGTTAAAGTTAAAGTGAAAAGGACGTATCTCCGCACTTACGCTTTTTTATTTTTATAATTTTCGTTATCTCATGAGAATATTTGGAATTACGCCCTTTTGTTTTTTAGGATTTTTCATCCGAATTTTGGCACTTACGCCTTTTTGTTTTTAGCAATTTGTATCTAAACTATGGCACTTACGCCTCTTTGTTTTCAATTTTTTTGCCGATAATTAGAGAAAATTCAATGAAAACACTAAAAACAAAGGGGCGTATCTTCGGTACTTACGCCCCTTTGTTATTAGTCAGTGGTACTTACGCCTATATGTTATTATTTTTTATTTGTTTACTAATATTGCGTAAAAGGCCTTGGAAAGCTTATTGGAGCAATATTAGTGAAGATACGCCTTTTTGTTATTTTGAAGAAAAAAAATCGGGAAAAATGGCACTTACGCCCTTTTCACTCTAAGGTGACGATATTTTCAGCTTGTGAATATCATTTTCCTTTCTCGAATTTTTATTACATTAATATCCTATCACATGCATGAGATAGAGAGAGAGGCAAATAGTTACGACTATCTTCTAATCAAAATTTCTCAATAACTATACGGTGAATTGAGTATTTTTTTCTTCTATTATTTAGTTAAAATGCTGTTCTCTTCGCCAATTGTTTTTAAATAATGGGTCAACCCTGTGGTTTTTTAGTAATTTCGTTAATTCTGTCCGATTTAGGGCGTTTCATCCCCATCAGTAATTCCGATAATTCATATCTTATAAGCTAGACGAGCGAAAATTATGAAAAAATTCAGAAAAATGTAAAAAAATATCATCTTCAATACGGCATCAAAAAATAAGGCGTTAATTATTCAATCTTGACGAAATACTCCAATAATTAATGTGATATTAATGAACAATTACTCACTGAACAACACGACTATCTTCATTGACAACATTCTTTTCAGCTGGCATTGATACACTTCTGTATTGAAGTGCATTGTAAGTTTTCCAGAATAGATATTCACGATAATACTTCAGTCCCTCGTACAGTGCTGCCATTATGATTATGCCGATCATTGAGCCAATCAAACCTCCCATCGAGCTAATTTTCCACTGTTCAAACAGCACTGTCTCACAGAATCCACCATGAAAAGCCATCTTTTTAATAAAGAAGAAAAAGAAATTACGATTAGGTAGTTGCCAAAGAGTATTGAATTTTCAGAAAAATCGATCATCAGTTTTTTTTGATAATATCTCGGAACCTAAGCGAGATAGAGCGATTTTGGGTAAATATGTAGAATAACGGCCTTTCCAAATAAAATTAATTCAAATTATCAGAGTAATTATCAGATATTCATGTAATCAGAGGGTCGTGGGTTCAAATCCTGCTTGCGCATTCCATATTTTTTTCCGAAGATTTGACTTTGATAATTATTCAAATTTAAAAAAAAAAAGGCCCCTGTACTACATATTTATCCGATTTTGCCCTAATCTTCTTCTTGCAGCTCTCGAAATCTCTATAAAACCGTCTTAGTGCAAAATTAATATCTCCATTGTTTATCGAGATATTAAAAAAAAAACCTGATGTCAAAATTAAATCAATTTATCTGAAAACTTAAATGCATAATTAATTAATTAATTATACTCACCATCATACCGTGCATACCATGACCGCTAGGACAGGCATCACCAGCTGCATCAGCAGCCATGCTACCATGACCCATGTTACCCATAGAAGTGTGATCCATCTTACTGTGGTCCATTGCACTGTGATTCATTTGATGATGATGCGTGTGATCCATATTATGATGCATCTCGTGACCGAGTGATGAATTCATCGTGTAGGCCGTATGGTCAGAAATCTGGTGCATGAATAACAATTAGTGTTAAGTGTTTCCACATGTTTCTGATGAATTGTTTATGAGAGAGAAATTCAGCAGCGAGGGGAGAAAATGAATCGAAAAATTAAAAATATGAAGTTTTCAGACTCGATTAGTTGTGAAGATGTGAAACAGGACAAATCGACTTATCTTTGCGATCATTCTCACGGAAATATCTCGGAAACTGACCGAGGTAGAGCGAATTTGCCTCAATTTCCTTTCTTTGGAGGGAATTTCAAGAACTACAGAAAAGCTTCAGGCAAGAAGGGCGTATCTCCAATAATTTTGGAGATATTCATTTCAAAAAGTTCAATTACCATTTTTTTCAGATGATTTAATTGATCAGAGGAGTGATCAATATGTTTCTTATTCGGAATGTAATAGCAATTGTGAAAATTATATTTTGAAAAGTCTTTAATGGGTTTTCAAACCTGAAATCTGTATACTAATAAAAAAATCCTTAAAAAAAACTATCTGAAGAAAAAACAGACTCATTTTTTTCATTTCTTCACTACTGAAATGATTCCTTTTGATTCAGCAGCTTTTTGAAAATATCTCGGAAACTAAGCAAGATAGTTCGATTTTGCTCTAATCCTTCTTTTTATAGCGAATTTTAAGAGTTACAAGAAAGAATTAGAGCAAAAACGCTCTCTCTCTCACTTGATTTCCGAGATATTTTCGAAGAATTGATGATGAAATAGAATCAATTCGTCTGAAAATTTCATTTCATTCTTCATTCTTCTGAAAATATCTCCAGAACAAATGATTTTACGGAAAATCGTCAAGAGATTTTTTTGAAGAGAATCAAATTTTCGACAAAAAACTCATCTTTAGAATAATTACGAAATTAATATGCATATCCAAAGTTTCAATAGTTTTTCCTTACTGTCAGGATAATTTTTTGTTTCTAAAAAATATATCCTTCGCAAATTATTGCATGTTTTGTTAAAAAACGTAAAATGTAAATTTTTTTGGCTAATTTTTTTCGTGAATTTCTCCAGTTTTTTCATACATATATTCACAAAAAATTTCTGTCCAAAATTCTACTAATATGCCTGAAAATAATGATAATCCCTCAGCCTCATTCCACCTTTTGTTGCATAATTTAATTGCCAATTATTTTTGCGTTATTTTAATTAAATAATAATAATAATGATAATATGCGATGAAAGTAGTCATTAAATATTATTATTATTATTATTATTTCATTCAAATGACGCGAAACATATATCATCTTACGTTCCTTATCAGACGTAATTCGCACAGTATTTTTTTTTTGGCTTCACAAACAAAAAAAACAGCATTGTCAAGACAAAAGAGATTTTTAGCTATAGTTATAGTGGCTAGTGTGAAAGTTGTCTCTAATTGTCTTTGCGCAGTACGAACTTTCGAGAGAATGTTTTGTCTCGAACAGAAGGAAATACCGCATTAAATAAACGTATATGCTGAACTACTTTTTATATTATAAACTTGTTCATTTCCCTTCGAATTAAAGTGAAGAAAAAATTCAAAGGCATTCAATGAACCGAAACGTTTGATTGGAGAATGAGAAAATAATTAATGGTTTTTCGCGGAGTGACAGCAACACAGTGGCCTGGAACATGACATTCGTACCGTATTTCTGATGAAAAAAAATATCTGTAGGGTGATAAAAGAGCGGAAGTCCATTTTGACCGATTTGTGGTTTGATGAAACGGTGAATTTCAATGTCATAGTTGATTTTTTGAGGATATCTCGGTGTGTAAGGGAGATGCGGCAATGTTTAAAGACACTTTTTTTATAGTGCACTTTTTTTTATGTAGGAGAGACTGGGGCAAAATGGACCTCCATGGTAGCATGATTCACGATTTTTTTTCGGAGTGAAGGACTCGGTAGAACAATCTGAAAAAATTTGGAAAGATACTCCGATACGTGGACATTGTTAGTGAATTTTTTGAAATTTTTTTGAAGAGCCCTTCAATCTCAAAAAAAATCCCAAATCATTTTGACTTGCAGGTCCATTTTGCCCCGGTCTCCTAATTCTATGGAAATGATCTTCAAAAAAAAAAAGGTTACGAATAATGAATTTTGATTTACTTGTCCAGTTTTCACGAAACTTCTCGGAAAATAAGGGAGATATACGTTAGCAACAAAGAGGCGTAAGTGCTACGTGTGAACATATGACTTACGCCACTTCGTTTCTAAGACTATTACTACGAATTACTATTACTAAGAATATTCATCAGGATCTCTTTTACTCCCGACAGCAACGTCGAGGAATATATGTGTTTGGTATGGAATGCATTGGTATTACGATGCGTTTATGAGCGCTCATTTTATCAAAAAATAATGAAAATGTATGAGCTTGTCGACTCAAAATGTAAGGATTTGTCCAGAAATGGTTTTAGGCATATATTAATAAGCATTACGACTCGTATTTCCTAAAAATTGCGGATAAAGAAACGATTTTTGAGGAAATAGTAACTTAATGTAGAGATATTCCATAAAAATTGAATGAAAACTCCAGCCAATTTTTTTCCTACCAATTCGAAAGTAACTTTAGTCAGTTTTTTCCTTGAATATCTCAAAAATTAAAGGGGATAGAGAATATTTTGAGAGAGTCTTTCATGGAACAACTTCCGCTGCACGAAAAGAATCTTTTCCTGTCTTCTTCAATTTCAAAGATATCTCCAAAAAAAAAGCAAAACGATTCAAACGCTTTGACTTCTCAATTTTCTATGATTTTTTTCTAGAAATTCTCATGTGAACCTCAGTGTAGGTCTGATTATGCTCTAGAAAAATGTAATTACGAAAGTGGCCCCATCTTCTTCAATTACTTAAATATTCAGTTTTATCATTCATTAAAACTGTAAATTGGAATTGACCCATATAACACTTCCAGGCATCTCTCCCATATTTCAATTAAATTCTTCATCAATATCTTAGAATTGAGAGGAGTTAGAGAATTTTTATAGGAACTTTTTTTGTACAACAGGATTCGACTTACGAAAGAGATTCCCACACAGAAAAAAAAGTGGGAAAACCTATCAACTATTAATACGATTAGTCCCTAATAAATATTTCATTGAAGTAATTGAAAAAGTTGTTGAATTTACTGAATTTACTATCGTTGATTCAAACAGATTAACGAGCTGAATTGACTGAATTCAGTAAATTCAAGAAATTTTTCAATCATTAAAAAAAAATTATGCTCATCCTTAGTGCTCTTGTGGCTTTCCTGGGGAAGACGTCAATGATGTCCTGTAGCAATGCCCAAAATACAAAGCAGAAAGACCAAAGCTAATGGCAAAAATCTACAACCTTTGCTAGTTATCAATAAACGTTAAAAACATCATTCATACACTGGACACCAAAGTGATCCGTGCAATATCGAGATTTTATGAAGAAATTAAGGTGCAAATATAATATACGGAAAAGGAAAAAGAAGAGGAAAAACAAGAAAGGAAAAAAGAAAAAATATAGGAGAATATAACAGTCATACGAAATCCAGACAATGACTAGAATCAGATATTGCGTTTCCTTTGCATCTATGTCGCGTATATGAAATATCATTCATTCTATCGTTTGGCTGGTGAGCCTTCAAAACGGCTCAAAGGTATTTAATGAAAAAAATAAAATAATATTTCGAAAAGCTGTCGAATTTATTGAATTTAGTTAATTCAAACAGATTAACTATTTGCATTGACTAAATTCAGTAAATTTAACAGCTTTTTTAATTATTCCAAAAAAAAAATTTGCTAAGAACCAATGGCATCAATATTTGATGATTTTTACCACTTTTTTGTCTCAGTGCATGAAAATCTCTCTATCTCCCTTGAATTCCGAGATAAATGTCCTACAAAAAAAAGAAGAGAATAAATGAAAATTCCTTTCCTTCACGAGCAACAAAATGCATTCGTTTCTCGAGACTTTATAATCATTACACCTGCAGTTTATTTGCACTATACAGATTATCAATATCGTAACAATGAAGATATTTCATTGAAAGAAAAATTAAAAAGATAATATTACACAGAAGAGAGACAAACAAATGGTATCGAAGTTATCGATTTGAGTCGTCATTTACTGAAAAAAAATAACATTAAACATTAAATGATTATTATTGCAGCGCAACTTTCAAAGATAAAAGAAATTTCATTAAAATTACACTAATTAATCGCTGGGAAATGAGAAAAAAACTGGAAGATAAATTCTTTAAATATGTTTTTTGACGATTGGGATTTTTTTTTAATGCAAATGCATGCAAAAAAAAATTGGGGAATGATATCCAGTGTTGACTAGAAATTTAAACATCCGAGAACATAATCATGTAAAATGAGACAGGACGCGAATAAAAAAAACAAGATACTTTGTCAGTCGAGGAAATGTTGCCATAAAATCCTATTTTTTTCTGGTTTCTGCTTTTTTTTTAATGAGTGATGATTTTTTTCTCTCACCACAAAAATCAACCAACGTTTTATCTTTTTGAGATAAAAACGACAAATATCAAAGAGAGAAAAAAGAATTAATCTGTTTATTGGTAACAAACAAAGGATTTTTGGCTGAAAAAAATTCATTTTTTTCAAATTCCAGTTTTTTAAAACTTAATTATGTTAAATGAAGTGAAAAATGTAATAAATTTTCAATTATGCTGTTATGATTTCAATCAAAATAATGAATAAATTATTGTTGAACTAATAATTATTCAAGTATTTTTCATGTATTTATTGATTATTTTATTTTTTTTTTTCGGTAGGAATGAGGAGAATGATTAATTCAACAGAAAAGAAGGAAAAAGTGGAATTTTTTTTTGTTTCTCAGTATTTCTCGAAATCTAAGTGAAACACAGAAATTTTTGCTTCTATCTTTTTTGAGGTGTTTTTTCGCTTTCAACGTAAGATAACAAAAAATTCGCATCTCTATTAATTTCCTAGATATTCTCAAAAAAAAGGTCTGACTGAATTTCGCCTCTCAAATTTTTGAAAATATCTCAGAAATGAAGAAATTAATTGTTTAAAAAAAAAAATTACCTCTGATTAAGTGTCCATGATACTTATCATCAGAGTAAAAATTTATCCAATTTTTTTCTGCGTAGAAAGAATATTTTTTTTTCAGAAAAATCGAATTTTTTGAAAAAATTCCCTTTTCCCAAAATATTCAATTTTACACTGGAAAAAAATGGCATTAAAATTTTCTGCACTGATGATAAGTATCACACATCCACTCAATGGAAAAATAATTCCTCGAGTCTGTTAAAACATTGAGGAAAAAAAAAAAGGAATGGAAAAATAATTGTGCATTTGCTGACGTTACGTCAGAGAAATGCCATTCACTATTTCCACGCCATTCTCGTCCTCCAACAATCCTAGAATTCCCACAGGACTCCTGGAATTTTCATTAAAATTCCCATAATCCAATAAATATGCTCGAAAAAAAAAAAAAAAAAAAAAAAAATGAACTCAATTTCTCTCATTATTATCGCGCGTAATAAATCATTTCTCTGCTGGGAGAGGAATTAGATGAAATTCATTCAAATATTTAAACACACAAGCAGACGACTTTTTTTCCTCTACCTTATGGCAAATTTTATTGGTATCAATTGGATCAATAGCCATGAATTACAACGAATTGGTGTAACGCATGGGGTCACGAAGTGAGTGCAAGGATACAATAAATCCTGTCTATCTAAAACGAATAAATAGAAAGTTGATTTTTTTTTCACGGTTCCTTTTGACTCCTTTTTCGCCTTTTAGTTGGAGCAAATAAAAAAGATAACGAAAAAAAAAGGAGGAAAATTCAAACAGCTTGAAGAGAATGTTTTACAACATTTAAAGGTCACATTAACGGCAATAACAAATGATAAGTTCGGTTGAAATTTTTTTTTTGCACTTACCGTTTGTCGAATTATTTGTTCCTTTTTTCGTTCGTCACTAGATCCAGGTTATGTCACAAGGATATTCTCCGTAAAATAATTAATATTCCACAAAAATTTTAATTACTTGATATTAACACGTATTAGCACGTTAATCAATGTACTCTCTCATGGATCACTCTGTGCTCTGCGACAGCCAGAGAACTGTATATTGAGAACTTTCTACTCGGTTATATCTCCTCACGAAATCATTGTCGCGTAACCACACAACTACGAATCGTGTTTGAAAAACCTCGGGGCTTAGTGTGTCTCTGTCTCTTTCTTTTTTTTTTTTCAAGAGTTACCGAGAGACCATGTGACAGGAAGGTGATGCTTGTTTTGGACGTTAGAGGGCCTTTATTTGGGGTGAATTCAGGTAGATGGCGACACGAGACTTATGTTGAAGAAGTCTCGTTAAGGAGGTACATCAGCTTTCATACTAAAACAAAAAACACTTACGTTTTTATGAAACTTCGAGGACAAGTTCATTAAGTAATCCAGAATATACCATAATTTTTTCGAATTTTTCCACCGCTGAATAATAAACGAAAATGATTATCAAAGTTGGAACTTATGTATAGGACGATATGAACAGCGAGGAAACTTAGCTTAATTTCCCCTTTATCAGCACCCTGGTAAAGTAGTAATTTTTAGTTTTAGGACGAAAGCTGATGTTCCTCCTTAAGGTAGTATTTTAGCGAATACAGTAACTCGAGTACAGTAACTTCTCATTTTTTTGATGTCGTATCAAAGATTATATTATGTTACATTTTTCTGAATTTTTTCTGAATTTTTGCCCGTACAGTTTATGAGATATGAATTATGAAAGTTACTGAAAATAGTGGTGGTGGGGATGAAATGCCCTGAATCGGATGGAAATAACGAGATTACTAAAAAATCACAAGTTTGACCCATTATTTAAAAACGATTGGCGAAGAGAACAGCATTTTAACTAAATAATAGAAGAAAAAAAAATTCAATTCACGCACGGAAGCATTAACTTCCTAAGTTTCTTCGTCAGTAATTGACAATTTTTTATGACAAAAATATCAAGAAACATCGTCAAATAATTTGTTCGAAAATTCAATACATGTGAGGCCATCCGTTACCTCTCAACTGAATTCCGCGAAAATAACGACAATATCAGCAGCAGTACCACCGTAAGGTACACCAGAAGTGAATCGTCAAGTTCTCACAAGATGGCGGTCCATGACTTTTCACCGAGCCTCGAAAATCTTCTGTGCATGTCAGAACCCGCCATTTCTGTTTACTTCGTATTCAGTTGTGTTGTTTTCATCCTCTCTGCTAACAATTGTCAATTGAAGAAATTTCAAATAAAAAAAAATTGAATAATTTTAGTTAATAATCGTTGCAATGTCATTTATGCCACTCTGGCCAAATTTGCAGCCAAGATCGACTGATCCTCTTTGGTTCAACGCCGACAAACCCTGCGATGACGAAGAGGAAGTTGACAAATTAGAGAATCTACATCAAGCTTGGGTAATTCATCAACGCAAATTTAACGATTAATATTCATGCAATTTTTGTTTGGTTATTTTTAATGAATAATTCATAGAAAGATCGTACGAGAGCAGCTGGAAATGATCAAATACCAATAGGAAAACAAGCAAGCGATGTAAGATAACCCCACTTTTATAATTTCCTTTTGGTTTTATTTTTTGTTTTTTCTGTAAACAAGATTGAATTTTTATGCGCTCTTATTTATCTCGATTATTGACAAAAAAAACAGTTCAGAGGCTCGGAGGAAGAGGAGGAGGAGGAAGAAGAAGAGGAGGGCGAGGGCGAAGAGGAGGAGGAATCTGATACACATGAGGATGAGGAAGAGGAGTTTGATGAAATCGACATGGAGGTGAGTTACACACATCAACAGCAGAGATCGAGCCCAACTGAGACTGTCACTGATCCAGTTTCCATCAGGATGGTCACTACTCACAGTCCTCGTTACTCGTGAATTGTAAATTCTTTCGTATTGATAAAGCTAATTCAACTGGGATGAATAATTAATGTTAAGTGTACCATAATTGAAGTGATTAATAAAATGTTTTGATATGAAAATGAATGTCTCATTGATTTACAGAAAACCTTTGGTTTTCTGTGGCAGTGGGAGTGTGTAAAACAAAAATTTTTAGCACTAATCAAAAACAGAGAGATAAAAACCTTTTTTGTAGAGGAAAATCAGAGCTATGACGAAGGTCTTTATAAACAAGTATCTTCATTTTCATTAGTTTTGGGAATATTCCCCAACAATTCTCCAGTTAACCTTAGACTGGTCCTCCTAAGAGGAATTCGCTGCGCTCCGCCGTTTTTATTTTTTCATAATCGTTTGGCTGAACGTAAGATTCTGAAAAAAATCAAATTTGTTCTTTGAAATGTTTGAAAAAACGATTATATTTTTTAAATTAGATATTCTGCAAATTTGATGAAGAGATAAAATAAATTCTAGGAGCTGGCGAAATTTTCCAATGCTAAATGAAATTGTTCAGTGTGTGACATTGCCGAAAACTCGTTAAACGTGCTCAGGCAGTGAGGTCGATCTTTCGAAAATACGATTTTTTTAGAATCGATTTTTTCAAAAGAAAAAATTGAAACGTGGAATTCGACGAATCATTTTTTTTTCCAATGAAAAAAAGCACAATATTAAATCTACTTATATTATAGTTTCATGGAAAATCGGAAGATCGTAAATAACAATGCTAAAAGATTGTCAATTTGCGACGTTTCGCTTATTATTTAAGCTTCCTCAGGCTCTGGAAGACAAAAAACACAAATTATTCACTATGAATATGGAAATGAATCCACCCATTAATTACATCTACTTCCGATCGATCATTTTCAATATCGATTAATAGATGCGATATCTCGCTTTAAATTCAAGACATCGCATTTCATTCGATAGTTCTATTTCACCAGTTTTTAGTTTTAAAAGGAAAAAAATATAAAACCTATTTTCCATTATTTCTGTTTTTCAGAGAAGAAAAAACTATACAATTCATCTAAAAAAGATTTAGAAGGTCAATTAATCGAATTTTTTAAAATCGCCCAAAAAAATCGATTTTCAGGGAAAAAGAATCGATTTTACAAGATCGATTAAAAATCGCCCATCACTATCGGCAACGTTGTAATCAAAATAACAAGGCAGAAACCCCTCATGACGGAACCAAAACCGTAGAGGCGCAATAGGTGACCAGTCTAGGATCAGATATCGCGACATTTTCTCACTTCTCAGAAGCACTCGTTCCTCCCATTAATACAAAACTCCCACTCAACAAACAATTACTCATTTCACATTTAAAAAAAATCCAAAATAACAGTTATCAAATGACAATAAATTTCGCGGGCGTTTTGCCGCTTATTTTTTTTTTCAAATTCAAAATAAAAATACAGAATGAAATGATAGGATGATACTGGACCGTCCAAGTGTTTCACCTTGTGGCACGAGTTGCACTTGGGGTCGATGCTTTCGCCACGATTAAGATCCCTTGATCGTGATCTCACGATTTTATCTCTGGGAAATAACACTACCAGTGTATTATATACAAGAAAAACACTGAATCGTGAGAGATCCAAATTCTATCTGTACATTAGTACATTATCCTTATTTTAATCTTTCTCACTGTCATCTTGGTGAATTTCATTGTAGTACACAATTCGTCTCAATTACAATGTTATACCAAGCTAAACAATTCAATTTCATTTCTTTCTCTTATTTCCTTGAAAATTTACATGAATTAAGTATTAATTGCTAATAATTATTTAATGAAATATTAGTAACTATAATTTTTTCATTTTTTTTTTTTTTTTCAGAAGGGCCAATTTTCCCTGGTATATATAGTGTACCTGCAAATTGTGCATAGTCACTTACACTATGTACATGCATATATATATGTGTGTTATTGTACATACAGGCTTTATGTACAGCGTTGGCTCTCTCAGCGAGTAACTGAAGTAAAGCCAGGTTGGTGCCCCCGCAAGGGTGAACGAACGCCTGTGCTCAGGCAAAAGCCCCGGGTTTAGTCGGGAAGAGAAACGCGCGCGCGCACACACACCTTCGCCTCGTACCTCTCAAACCTTGTTTGTCCTTTGCCAAAGGCCTGTTTCTGACCTTATGATAAATACTAAATAAATCAGGTCTCTTATTGTGGGAGAAATGATAAATTTGATTTGACGAAAAAATTTGGTTTTGAGAAAAAAAAAATTTTTCCTCTTATACTTATTTAACGTCGTCATTTTTACGCTAAGATTATGCCAATCAGCGACGAAGGGCCATGATATGTCTGTGGTCGCAAAGTACTTGTAAATAATTTTTACAGTGATGCTCGTATCATTCGGCAGAGACTAGGATTTGAACTCGGACCTTCGAGTTGGCAAAAAAAAATGATTGTCGGATTTATTTCCATTTTTTTGCGTTTTAATATTACAGTTGTTCATAGGGATATCGGAAAAATTATAAACAACATCATTTATTGTCAAATTGCGAGATTTCGCTCTTCAGGCTGGACAATTCCAGCTTTTTCAGGATATTGACGTTATTGATGTTTTGTCGATTTAAAATTACTTTCAATAATATGAAAATTGAATAAATTATTGAATTAACTACACGAGATAAATAAAAGAATAAGATCGAAACATAAAACGTCCAGCGAAACGTCGTGATTTGACAATAATTGACTGATCGCTAGAAGTTCTGGGTTCAAATCCTGGACGAGCCCCCAAATGAAGTGTTTATATCCCTAATAAATGCACAACACAATTAAAAAGGGATTGGGCGGATTTTATTTAATAGAAGAGCTGTGACTTCTTATTAATCCAAACCAGGAATGAATGTTATTTTTGTTTCACGTCAATCCTTAGCAACCACATGATTTTCATTTCTCTCACTCATACATTACATTGGGGGGGGGGGGGGGGGGCAGGGAATTCTAATTTCATATATATAACAATATTTTAATAATAATTTTTCCAATATTCGTATAAACAACTATAATATTTAAAAAAAATGGATTTTTTGGAAATTTTCGAACAATGTTTTTAAAAAAAATTTAAGTTCATAAGATCGATTTTCAATTGATAATTAAACTTTAATTGGCAGAATAAAACATGATTCTATATCTCATTCCATGAAATTAAAAACGTACACTTTCATTTATTAAAAAAATAAATGAAACAAGTGCAGGTAAACTTTCTTCAATTAATTTCCTACATTTTCATCAGTTTAAAACTAACGCAAAAACGAACAAAAGACGAAAAACAAGATAAAGAAATGTTTATTAAAAAAAAAAAAAAAAAGAAGCCCAGCATCAGCTGAATAATACAAAAACATGATGCAAGATAATGGTCATGTAAACCTCGTCTGAAAAAAGAAGAAAAAAGAAAAAAATCATATTTCATTTTCTGCCTCATAAATTCTCCCGCGAAAAAGTATCCTTCAACTTTCATAAATCGCCCCACAATCACACTTTCGTCCATTAATTTGAAATTATTCCAAACAAAACATCTCCAGAATACAAAAAAAAAAGGAAATAAAAAGCCTCTCTCTTCGTCTCATCTCTTCCAAAAAAAAAAAAACCCACAATTCCTTTCGCCTCTTTCATTTCAATTATTAAACTCCAAAAAAAAGAGGAACAAAATCCCAATTCGTATTACTCAATATGACCGAAAGTGTTACCGTGAATCCTAACCTGCCTCAAAAAACAAAGTTACGACATAGGAGATAATAAATTCACAAGAGAGAAGAGGGCGGCACACAAGAGAGGAGCGAGAGGGAGGTGAACAAGCAAAAAAAGGGGGATGGAGGTCGAGCCAACACACATTGCGAATTGTACTAATGCAAGCAAAGAGAATCGGTAAGCGTATATAGACGTTTATAAAGAGGAATAAAAGAGAAATGTAGTCGCGAGAAAGGGAGGGTGGAGGAGGGGAGAAGAAAAGAAATGGAGAGATGCGCGGGGGTGTCGAGCGACTATGGCGCCTCTAGTACAAACGTATGCGAGCGAATGGATAGACCAAAAGGACAGACGCTCACTGGGTTTGCGCACGAAAGAGAGAGACACAAATACTTCTGCGCAAGTGAAACAATAAGTTCATGAAGTACTGTGAGACAAGGAGAAAGGCATATACACACATACAAGCAAAGAAAACACATACACACGCACAAGCAAAGAAAACACATACACACAAGCAAAGAAAACACACACACACAAGCAAAGAAAACACATATACACAAGCAAAGAAAACATACACACACAAGCAAAGAAAACACATACACACAAGCAAAGAAAACACATACACACAAGCAAAGAAAACACACACACATAAGCAAAGAAAACACTAATACATGCGTGAATTCTTCATGGGTTGTGTGTGTGTGTGTGTGTGTGTGTGTGTGTGTGTGTGTGTGTGTGTGTGTGTGTGTGTGTAAAAAGCAGGAAGAGAGTTGTGTTACTGAGGCACGAGCGAACACCACAGGACACACTCGGCTACTCTCGGCTTTTATACACCGAAAAAAAGCGACAGGCTCATTGCGAAGTTTGCTATTCAGTCAGACGCGCGTTCACAAGCAAACTAAACGCGTGGAGAGACAACTTGCGAAAAGTCGGTGTGTCGTGACCACGTGTTTGTAATAAACAATTTTATTTTATGTTTTTTTCATTTATTTGTTTATAGGATAGGAGGAAAAAAGGGTTTTGCATAAAACTGTTGATTGAATTTGTGATGTTTTTTTTTTTTAGTTAATCATTAAATTTTTTTTTGAACTGTCAAAAATGGTTTGATTTGTGAAGTTACTGGAAAAGTGGTGGTTTTGGTGATTTTTAAAAAAAATTCATTTAGAAAAAATTATTCGTGCAGAAGAAAATCACGTGGACTCAGAGGATTCTGGGAATACATGAAATTGCCCATTGGTGAGTAAAAAAATTGAAATTTTTAATTGAAAATATTATTTCCGTGAAATGCAAAAAAAATGCAAAAAAAAAATTGTGTGAAAATTAATTAATTGTTAAAGTGGATAATTAATTATTATGTTAAAACGTGATTGTTGAACAATTGAATGTAATGCAAGTGCAAGTGAAGAAGTTATCACTTTCGTGGATGAATAAATGTTTTTTTTTTTTTTTTTTTCAATTTCACATGGATAAAAGAGAAATTATGAGTGAGATGAAGAATAATAGACACACAAACGTGTGTGTGTTTGAAGTTTAATCTGGCTATATCTCACGCTTTGTAGACTGTGTGCAGTTAATTGTCTGCATAATTAATCTAAAAAAATTCGTAGTTAATGAATCACGCGGGGTTATTCGCCTCTATTTATTTATTTAACTTTTTTTTATTTTTTTTCTCGCGCGCAATTGAATTTAAAAATCTTCCGGAATGAAAGTCTCGATGGCTTATCGTATTTCACACGTGAAAATACTGCGTTTTTCATTAAAAAAAAAAAACACTGCAAAAATAATAATTAATTTAGCAGCGCTAAAGTTTTTGCGTTTTAGTTTTGTTTTGAGATGAAAGTTTTCATTCGCTTTATTTTTATCAGGGGAGAGGCACCTTTGAACACTTCTTGCTTTTTCAATAATTAATTTTAACATGATAAAATAATTGGATGATAATAAGCAATAACGTCTTAATTAACCATTTTTTTCGAAGTTTTGTCGATGGCATATTTGGGTTCAAAAATGCTTATTTACTGACAATACACTGTTAAGAATTTTTTTTTTTTTATTTTGATTAAGACGTTATTGCTTATTACTGTGCAGTTAATCATTGATATTTTTCATCTCGAATCAATACTTTGGATATTTAACATTCATAATGCATCTTCATTAATTGAAAAAGGTACAATAAATCACAATTATATTATTAATTTTTTTTTTATTTATTTATTTGATACAAGTCTTACAGGGGATGACCCTATGACGGATTTTTATAAATAAAAAAAAAAAATTATTAATTAAAAAAAAATCATTTTGTTCAAGTGTCCCCCCCTCTTTCCTATTAAATTAAATGGAAAAGGAGGAGGAGGAGGGGGGGTAAAGTGTATTATTGAGCATTGTTGGGTCCACTTTGAAGATAGTTCTCTCTCTTAACACACACATATACACATATATATGTATATATAAGAGTGGGTAATGCTGTACTGTTTGTGCCGGCCCTGCGGGGTCTCTGACCGCCATGTCCGCGCCTCTCAACTCCTCTCTTGGACTCTGCATGCTCTTGTCCACGGGTTACCCCGCTTATTTCTACAGCATTTTACCTACCTAACTTACTGACGTTTATACCTTCTTGCTGCTTGCTTTCTCACTCACTCACTCTCTTTCTCTTTCTCTTTTTCTCTGTACTTTACCTCACTCTACCCCCTTTCTCCATGCGCGCGCCTTTCTTCGGACTCTTGCCATGTGGTGATTCGTGAAACTCGCAAAATAACCCAAAGTGGAACACCGGTGGTCATTTTATGGGTTTTTTTTGGAGGGAAAGAGGGGGGCGCTATTTTTGTACGGGGCTTGGATAGAGAAAATTTTGCATTATTGTTTTTCAGATTTTTTTTTCATTTTGATTTTGATGATTTAGGTTTTTTTGGGAATTTTAGGGAAATTAATGAATTTTTCGTGCAAAGCTTTTTTGGAGCTCTGACGTTTTTCTTCAAAAAAGTTTTAAAAGTGAAACTTCATTTTTGCTTTCAATTTCTTCTCACAAACTTCGTTTTTTTATCGTTTTTCTCTGAGAAAATAAGAAAAATACGAAAATTTTTCTGAGAACTTTTTTTTTATTTGTTCATAAACTTCAGACTCGCTGTAAAGGTCTCTGCGAAAATTCGCTTTCTCTTCTTTAGTCTTCGATATATTTAGACAAATCGATTTTATTCCATTATCAGTTTTTTGAGAATATTTTGGAAACTAAGCGAGATAGAACGATTTTGCATGAATCCTTTTTTGTAGCTCTTGAAATTCTCTATTAAACCATCAAAACAGGGAGAAAGGGCTTATCTCCATTATTTACTAAAATACTAAAAAAGAAAAACTGGAGCCAAAGTAAAATTTATTTGTCTGAAAACTTCATATTCTTCAAAAAATTGTAAAAAAAAAAAAAACTCCGATCATTCACCGATAAATTCATGAAGTTCATTGAGATACATGAAACCACAATGTTGTCCACAAAAGAAACGGATAAAGCTCACGAGAATATTCTGGATGAGAACTCCTCAGAGACCGTTACGTAAGGGACGATCGAGTTGCCTGACTCTCTTCGAGTCATCGACTTGTTCCAACTGAATTTACCAATACACATGCGAAAGATTGAAAAAAAAAAAGCACAACAAGTAATTTCTGTTTCACTTCATTTTTATTAAATTACATTTTATTTGATTTTCATAAATTTTTTTTTCCACATTTTTAATAATGAATTTGAGGCTGTCTGGCTAGATAGTGATCGTCTCTACTTGCCTGATACTTTTTCAACATTCACTACTCGATTCCCATCCACCCACGATGCAAGTGGGCACACTCGCCTACTTGCATTTTTAAATTATTTTTCAATTTTAAATTGACGTAAAATATATTGCTTCTCGATTTTTTGCAATCGAATAAATTTTTTTTTTTCAAATAAAATAAATGAATGAAAAAAAAATGGAAAAATTTTTGATGGGAAAAAAAAAATTATATTTATCGTTATGAATGCATAGATGGTCTAATGTGTGCCCCGTGATCTTTCTTCCTAGGTTGTACAATTTAAACGTTGTCGCTTAGAATAGAACCGTGCTGGTTACCCAGACTTCCGATGGTTGTATATATACACGCCTCTTTGAAAGAGAAAGAGAGAGAGAGATCCGCGTCTAACACGCTCGTCGACGATTATAGATGCCACGCGGAAAATTCATGGGATTAAATAAAGATATACATTATTAAAACAAGAAATATCGATTTTTAAAAAATTCACATTTTTTTTCAAGTCCACGGTTTTTATTAGAAATCTTGAAATCTATGAGAGTTATGAAATTTTTCGTTCAGACCTTTTTTGTAGGTCTCTTTTTTCTCCAAAAAAAAGGTTTCTACACAAATTTTCCTATCTCTCTTCGTTCGCAAGATATCTTTTAGGAAAACTAGTAAAAAAAATTTATTAAAAAAAATTAATCAAAAATTTAAGTGAAAAAAATTAATAATAAATTTCACATAATTATTCAGTATCTGACCCCATTGTGGCTGTACAGAAAAAGCCATAGACTCAATGTAGCAAGTGAGACAAGAGTTTATCCATGCAACTTGCAGAAGAAGAGAGGATCGTACAATTTCTGTCTCTGTTTTCTCAGTTCATCTTTCTCTTTTTCTCTGTGTGTGTGTGTGTGCGAGAGAAGAAACACACGCCTTGTGGACTCCTTGGTGCATTGACCGCAGTTGACCACACGTCATCAAAATGAGTGACGTCACGAGCAGGGTTCTCCAGAGAAAACGTCACGGTTCGGTGCGTCCTCAACTTTTTGCTGAAATTCCTCATTTTTTTTTCCATAATTTTAAGTCTTCTGTTTTTCCCATTTTTTTTTAAAGTGATTTTTCAAAGGTTAATTAATAAGCAATTAATTTTTTTTTACCCGTCAATCAATTTTAAAAAAAATTATTTATTAATGTTTTATATTTAATCGATAACGCAAAGAGATATCTTTGTACGATTGCATCGAAGTGCAAGAGAGGCAGCGAGAAAGTCCTGGAGCAACTTTCTCCAGTGGGTTTAGCTTGCACCATGGGTCACCAGGTACGGACATTAAGAGCGAATGCGAGCGCTCACTTCTTTAACCGCTTCAATATACGTATATATATATATATGTGTGTATATATAAAATCACAGTGAAATGAGTAATTCTCGAGAGTTGTATGAAGCATGAATACCAAAAAAAAGGCAAAAAAAGGAAGAAAAAATATGAAAAAGGAGAAATAGACGATGGTGATAAGAATCGAAATTCAGAAAGTAGAATGACCATAAATAAATTGTTTTATTCTTGAGAATGAGAGGAAGAAGGTTTTTTTTTCCCTTTTTTCTTTTGCTTCTTATGCTCAATGTTTTTGCATGATCGAGAAATGATTGTCATTGGGCAATGGGAATTGGTGGCCTTGGGGCCTACTTGGTGGTTGGGCAATTTTTTTCTGACTCGTTTAACATTGGCCCAAATTTTGGCCACTGGCCCCGGACTGCTTAACACTCGATTCAATGAAATACGTAACTTTCTTATGATTTAACGATTTTTTTTTTTTTTTGATGGATTACTGCGGCGAAATTGGGTTCATTGAGGAGAATGGAAAATTTTAACCTGAAAAGTGGTATAATTTTATTGCTTTTGATCCAATATTTTCGGAGATATTTAAAAAAACAGTTCATAAGCAAAAAAGCAAAAAAAAATGTCACAATTTTTTCTTGCAGTAATTTTTTGAAAATATGTTGGAGATCAAGCGAGATAGCGAAATTCTTGTAGAAACGTTTTTTGTAGCTCTTTAAATTCTCTATAAAAATATTCTTTATCAAAGATTGATAGGAAAAATCGACTTATCTCGTTTTACCTCTTCACTACTAAATTATTTTACGAAAATTCCATTTTATTGAAGCATTTCCATCAACAAGTGTCCCTCGTCAATTTTCAAAAATTCAAATTTCCGAAAAAAAAAAAATAATTATCGATTAATTATCGAAAACGAATTCTAAAATGTTAAAATGAAAATAAAATAATTTTCAAGGAGAATTAAGATCAAAATTAAAAAAAATTCCGAATGTTTAATTGATTTGAATTGACTCGTTAACATTGAATTTTTAATTTAATTAAAATAATTAACCCAAGAATTTAATAAAATATTGATAATTGGACATTAAAAAAAAAATTCATTGATAAAATAAATAAACAATAATTCGTAACGAAGAATTTATTAAAAAATCGACGAATTAATGCAGAATTGAATGTAATCGATGCTAAAAAAAAATGAATATTTTCTCAATTCAGATAAAACATACTGACATTGACACTACTTCCCAAAAAAAAAAAAAAAAAAAAAAAAAAACCGTGCCATTGACTGACACTGGCCCAGTATTCGTACATTAACACTGACAGAATGTTCTCACTCTCAATAGGTCAAACATGCGAGTATTTTGAAGGACGCAGTGAATGAATTATAAACGGGATGGAAAAAGGAAAGGAAATAAAGTGAAATAAAAAAAAAATAATAATAATAATAATAGTAATGATTCCCCTCTTTTAAAAGTGAGAGTTCTGAGTAACTAAACTAGTTGCATTTATTCTGTACTATGCTTGGCTGGAATTTCTTCCTCTCTTTCTCAGACTCTCGTAAAATCAAATGAAGAAAAGAAAAAAAAAAACGTCGCCTCTTTTTCTCAAGCAAAAAGAAGAGAAAAAAGCGAGAAGAAGCCTCACGTATTAACTGTATATATATATATATATATATATATATATATATATATATATATATATATATATATATATATATATATATATATATATGTGTCATGGCAAGTTGTTGGCAATGGGGCCTTGACTGTGTAACGTGGGCCAAGGCCCCTCTAGTGGCCTGCACAATCGAATATTAGGTGAATTTTTTTTTGTTTTCAATGGGGAAAGAATGGGGCACTTATTTTGGCAATGTTACGGGTCTTGAAAAAATTGTGTGCTTAAGGTAGTTTTATCGAATTTTGAGTCATGAAAAGATTTTCTTCAAATTTTGGGAGATAATTATTCATGTCATTTCCGATTTTTGTGTGAAATTTGAAAATTTTTGACCGTATAGTTAATGAAATATTTAATCTCAATGTTTTAACTTTTAACGCAGAGTAAATGGCGTAACCTCAAAAATCAATCAAATTCGACAGGTTTTCGTTTTTTTTCTCAAAATCTAGTCGTGAGATTTTGATGAAAAAATAGGCAGGGATTCTTCCAGTATTTCGGAATAATTTGAAATTAATTCAGATTTTTTCACCGTGTATTTTTCATTTTTAATTTTGAAAACAGGAAAATTTGGTAAAATCCATGATTGAGTGAGGCAATCAGCTGGCCGGTGCTCAGACGTGATTGGCTGCTTTCATTCCGCATGGTTGTGTGTGTGTGCTCTATGGTCCTATACGTGCAATGAATGTTTAGATGTGTGCATACAGTACCGTATCATTTGGGGAATATCGAGAGTTTCCTAAAAAATCTTAAAATTATCGTTAAATTCATAATTAAATGCAAAATTTCATACTTGAATATCGAATAAATGAATTTTGGATATATAAAAATGAAAATAAATATGTGATATATGCAAATCGAGAACCCTTTCCCTGGAGGGCCCTGTGCCTCAATTTTCATACATCCCTTTCCACATCGAACTACCTTAAGAATTAAAAAATTGACAGAGTCTCTTTACTTTAGAATCATTATCTTTGTACAGTGGAATACACTTTTGTCTATTATTATCTCGTGTTTCTTTTTCCACACAAGTTGATGCGTATTATGGAGATCTAAAACTTACGTAACTCGTTTATTTCAGAATTTTTTTTTTTTTTTTTTCGAAATATTTTTCAAAACAATTTTTTTGATGATCAATCCATTAATAAACATTAAAAAAAAAAAGAAAGAATGAGATTATAAACATAACGGAAGTAATGTGCAATTGGTCATCGTTGGCTCATTTGGAAAATCACGGAAAGCCAAACACATGGGAAAGTCTCTCGCAGTCTCGTCCACTACAGTTACGCAGTACAGCAACATCGGGGCGTGAATAAAGAAATAAAGAAAAAAAAAAATAACTTGCACTTTCGTTAGAAAGTTGAGAATGATCTGCCATCCGTGTCAGCGTAAATTCACTCAGCCCTCCCCATCTCGGCTCAAATTATACTCCATTATTACAATAAAGAAAAAAAAAAAGTAAGGAAAAACCAAAGCAACTATTATCACAAATGCCGCCCAAACAACAGGAGAATAGAAAAAAAAAAAAATAGAAAAAAAAGGAACAATCAAGTGAAATAAAAATGTATAAACGTGTATTTAACAGACACCAATGGCAGCCTTGAATTTGCCTTTATTATTTTCTAATAGATACCTAACTAAATCACCTCGTAACCTTCGTCGCCTCTCTCGCGGTCGTTTTCATTTCTTTATTTACTTATTTAGAAAAAAAAATTGCAAAAAAAGTAAAAAAAAAAAAAAAAAAAAAAACTTAACGTTAACCTTAATTCAAACAATTTACAATGAAAACGGTTCGAAGACTGTTGGCCATTTTTTTTTTACCCATTTTGACTTCAAAAAGGCGTCAAGATCATTTGCCGAAGAAATTAAATACATAATCTATACAAATATAGAAACTCAAATATTAGAAGACACAAGGCCAAGCGAATTTAGCTATTTCCTTCGTTCTCTCGAAAAAAAAAAGCGAGAAGAGATAAGTTTTCAAGGAAAAATCGTAATAAATTTTGAAAAAACTTTTATTAAACATCAAAAGCGGAAGAAATTCCAGTGCATCTATATAGACTACCAAAGATAGCTACATCTGCACAATAAATGCAGGAAAAAGAAGAAAAAAAAACGTAAAATCATCAAATTGCGATCACGAAATGATTTCTTTGGCTAGTCCATCTGTATCTGTATGTATATATGTGTGTGTCTATATGTTCTCTTCCTCTTCTCTTTTTTTTCCACAAATCCTCTATGTAATAGTTTCGACTTCTTCACTGTTATTGGTGCGTAAAAACACAGGCAAATGCTTCAAACGCCCTCCCAAACGCTTTTAGATACACGGAATACAGAATCATTCGTTTGTGTGTATATATATGTGTGTGAGAGTGCTCGTGTGAGCGCATACGTTAGACCCGATGGCCGTGGCTATGGCCTTACAAAAGTCTCTCTTCCCCTCCCTCCCTCCCTCTCTCACCCCCTCCCTCCCACCCTCTCTCACACACTTTGCTGCAGCACATTGCTACACGCACACACTTGTGCCAAATATTCACGTACGAGTCGCGAGAATCGCTGTAAAAGATGAGGTAGAGGGAGTAGCAAAATGTGCATGTATTACACATATATATATATGTATATGTGTTTGAGTGTGTGAGGGCCTCCGGCATAAACTCTGCGGAGGTGAGATATAAACTGCTTTAACTGAAGTGAGACAGAGACTTTTTAAAATAAAGAGAGAGGGCATGTGAAAAGAGGGGAGGGGGGGGGGGATAGTGTGTTTGAGAGTTTGTGTTGTCGTTCGGAGCTTAGTGTCTAACCTAGGATAGTAGTGTTTAGCAGTGGCTAGGCTAGGCAAAATCGCGAAGAGAGAGCTTCCCCCCAATTTTTGCAGACACAATTCCAGTGTTACTGCTCCAAAAAAAAAATTTTTAATTTTCAAAAAAAAATTTTTTTTTGATTTTTTAAAGGACGTATCTTTGCGGGGGTTTATCATGTGGCTTTTCGCTGAATATTTGAGGATTGTGAATTTTTTCGAAAAAAAAAATTAGTGAACTTTTCGAAAAACATCGAATTATTTTTTTGAGAGGTTGAATTTTTTTTATTTACTTTTTTTTTTTCATTTTAATTGAAATTTGTTATTACTTGTGACTTTAAGTTTTTACTCCATTTTATTTGAAAAAAGTAACATTTAAAATTGTTGCGCGTGTTTTTCGTGTGTGTTTGTGTGTGTGTGTCTCTGCCTTATTGTGAGTTTTTTTTTCGCGGGTTATTTCATTGGTCATCCTCGTGTGTGACGTAAGCGTCTCCCTCCTTTTTTTTTTTGCTGCAGCAGAAAAGTGTCGCAAGAAAATCTGCAGAAAAATAATAATAAAAAAATTATACGAGAAACAATAATAATTTTTTTTTATTTTTTTTTTGAATTTTGTTTAGTTTATTGCAGTTACGACTTTAGTGGCGATTTCGACAATTGTGTTTGTTACACGTTTTATACAATTATTATTATCATTATTTTTTGTTTTAAAAAAAAAAGTTCTTATTACTTTGACGGTCTGTCAGTGTGAGGTTTCAATTGAGAAGAACCAAGTGACCGGTGTGTGCGGTTGCAGGAAAGCTAAAGAGGAAGACGCACCTTTTCTCTCTACTGAGTTCCTTCAAGAAGTTGTTTGAGTGTAGAAATAAAAAAAAAAAGAGAAAAGTTTACTCATCCAATTGGATCCTGTTACAAACCAACAATTTAATTTTTTTTTTTTTCTCTCTTTTCGACGTGGTGGAAAAAATCGTTTTGGTGAGTTTAAGGTTTTTTTTCTTTTCTTTTTTTTTTGCTTTTCATTTTCTCTTCGCGATTTTATTAAGAGAAATTACATTGTCATACTGCCAAGCAGGGGGGAGGAAAAAAAAATTGAAAATTAATTCGCGTTCACCGCTGTGATGCCAAGTTATCATGCAATTTTTTTTGCTTTTTTTTCACTTTTCTTCATGTCGGATTGTGAAGGACGTTGAATATTATGCTGGGATCGGGATAAATGAATTCTTTGTAATGCACTTGGAGAATTTTAATTTTTTTACATTTTTTTTTATTTTTATTCTTTATTTACTGTTAGTTTGTCGAGAAGTGTTCCCTCCTTGTGGACACTTTAAAGGCATAATCAATTGATTTTTTTTAGGAAGGAGGGGGGGGGGAGACTCGATACAGGGAAAAGACTAAATTTCACCTGATTTTTCTTCTCGAATTTTTTTTTTTTTTTTCCATAAATGGAAATGAAATTAGCCTACATTTGTAATTTTTTTCGAATTTTTTTTAACAAATCGAATTATTATAAAAAAAATATTCTAAATTTTTTTACTTATAGTTCTTTGAATTTTCTACTTCTGCATATTTTTTATTTTTTCGAAAATAATTTTTTTTTGAGCAAAAAAAATACTCAACTTTTTAAAAAATCTGCTATTTTCAATATTATGAAAATGAGGAAAAATAAATTTTCGTGTGGATTTTCCTCTGTAACTCTCATCCTCCCCTAAACCCCCAAAAAAATAAATAATCAGATTATTCTAAATTTTCTGTGACGTTAATACACAGACATGAGTTTTTCTAATGAAATAAAATTTATTTTGAGTCTAGGCCAACCTTGAAATTGCTTTCTCGCTCATCTGTATTTCCCCCTTCAGTTAACATATGAATAAATAATAATAAAAAAAAGTGAAGAAAAAATTCTGGCATGAGTTCTCTCTATAAACCGGACAGAATCTTTGTTTCATCCAAATAGAGTGTTGAGTTGTATCTACTGACCTTGGCACTACAGTATTCACAGTTTGTAATAATTCCGAGGGCCAAAATGTCTTTTTCTACACACACACACACATATATATATAAACACACACACACACATACGAGTAAAAAAGAGATAAAAAAAAGAAGAATGAAGTTTTTGAGAAAGAGAAGAAAAAAAAAAAGGAATAAAATCCTTGAGAGCACGGACGTTTGGTAAAAGTAAATGACCTTAAAGCTCAGTGAGCAAAGAGTTGCTCACACACAAAAATCCTCCTGTGACCTATCCTCTGCTGGTCCAGAGGCGTGGGTCTTCGAACTGAAATTGGGACAAGACCTTGACTCGTGCGCACTGCCGAAGCATTTGGGTTTCCCTTTCTTCTTTCTCTCTCTCTTTCTCTTTCTCTCTTTTGCACGTCCCTTTGCACGTGACCTTCGTCTGTAGCCTCGTGCAGGGCCCTCAATCGACATGTAACGCGAGCAAAAACACATAGGGCTATTATATTTTTATTTATTTTTTTCACAAAATAAATTTTGGTCATGAGCTGTCAACGTAAATCACTGTCCATCAAACGTAAAAGCATAATTCTTCGGCTTCAGTTTTTTTTTTTTTTTTTTTTTTTCAAGAAGAGACACACGTGATTTAGGAATAATTTGGCTCCAGGGCGCACTTCAGGGATGACGCAACGAAACGTTTATCCGAACTCTCGAAAAAACGATTTGAACTTTTTTTCACTCAGAATTTATCTCTGTGTGTGTACGTGTGTGTGTGTGTGTGTGTGTGTGTGTGTTTTATGCGCGCTTTATTATGACAGTCGGCCTCAACGTTCCAAACGTCAACGAGAGGGTTCTCCTTGATTATCCACTGCGTGCAATTGCGGAAAACTTTGATGTTCGGAAGGTTAATTCATCAATGCTATTTAGACATAAAAATATCTTGGTTTATTATTTTTAAATCGATTATCTAGAAGTTCTAGGATATTTATCGTTATTGGAAAAAAATGAATTTTTTTTTTTTGATAATGCTAAAAATAACAGACATGTGAAATTTTTCATTTTTTCTTCATTAAATAATTGATTTTATAAAAAAAATCAAAAATATAGACATATAGAGAATTCAAAGCGCTATGAGGGCAAATAAAAATTTTTTTTTTCATAATAATTCATTTTTTTAAGAAAAATCTAGAAAATCGTCAGATATGTGTTATTTTTGAATTCACATTCTTTAGAAAAAATGAAAGGATCTTCTAGAAAAATCTCTTTTTAGGTCTCATTTTGTGCTCCAAAAAAAGTTCTCATAATTAAATTCCTCTCCTTCATTCACCAATATTTCTTTCAATCCCTTTTTGTAAAGAATTTCAAGGGCTACAAAAAAGGTATTGGCGAAATTTGCGTTATCTCGCTTAGTTTCCGAAATATTCTTAAAAAATGAACGTAAAAGTTATAGACTTATCTCGTTTTACCTCTTCACTACCGAATTGCGTGTCGATTCTGATCTGCAATATTTCCAAAAATAACTCGAAAAATGAAAAAAAACCTATAAAATCACAAGTTTCAAGAATTTCCGTAATTTTCCTTCATTTATAAGCTATCATTAATTCATAGAATGTAGTTTTTAGTTGTTTTTTTTACTCTCTCAAGGACACGGATGCTCCAATTTTGTCCCAATTTATTTTTCTTCTACTTGTTGTTCCCAGTAAATAATCACGTTCTATTGAGACACACGAAAAAATCATTTATGGATAGGAGAAAAAAAAATATATATATTTATAATAATACAGAGTTCTTTCTGCCTTGCCCGAGGCATAAACCAAGGCCCTTTACTAAATGAAGGTCCCACTACCAAAGCCACATGACTCAATCTCATTATTGCTGGTTGAGAATTTTATAAACACACACACACGACACCAGTAGAAAACGGATACATCGATACTTGCAAATAAAGCACAGTGCTAGTGGAAAACAAGGCACTCGTTGAATTTTAATTTTTCCATTTTTTAATTTTTTCCATATAATCCTCTCGATAATCGGACTATAATATCTCTTTTATATATTAGAATGACAATAAAAAATAATTACCTTAGAAACAAAGTGGCGCAAGTGCAATGGATAAACATTAAACTTACGCCTCTTTATTTCTGTGGCAATGAAATGATTAACCTTAGAGGAGTTAATCCATCTTCAATAGTTTTGAGAAATGATGATATATATGAATAGCCAATGAGTCAAGATGACAGAATGACAAGACAACAAAACGACCAGAACAAGTCAAAAGTAAAAATCCGACAAAAAACGTTAATTATGATGTTTTTTTTTTTTTTCATTTTTTTTAAATAAAAAAATTAAATATTTTTTTAATGGTCCCCCCATGCGAGATTCTCCATGTTCCACCTCCATTTTTTTATGATCATCTGGCTTAGCGGAAAATTCTGAAAAAAATTGACTTCATTCATTGAAATATTTAACAAATTATCATATTTTTTAAATGACATATCCTGCAAATTTGATGGAGAAATAAAATGAATTTTAGGAGCTAGCGAAATTTTTTCAATGTTCAATGGAATTGTTCTGTTAGCCATGTTGCCGAAAACTCGGTAAACGCGCTCGGGCAGTGTAGAGTGAATTTGGCAACGTCGCAGTTGAAATAACATGGCGGAAAATCCTCATGACAGGATCAAAGTCGTAAAGCTGCATTAATAGCCCAGTCTAGGGTTCATAATTAAATTATTCAAGATCAAAATTTTAATGTGTTCTGTTAGCTGTATAATAAAGCGGTAGACTCTCACTTCTCATTTCATGTACGTATAGCTGATGAATAAACACGTACTTTGCGACAGACGCTATCGCATCTCTTGAACCAATAATATCTGTGCAAGTCTAAAAATAGTTTTCACATTTTCCAATCATGGTGAGAAGTTTTTATGCAATATCGCAGGAATTCTGGGACAGGGAAGAAATCTTCTGATTGCTTTTTTCGTAGCTCTCACTTTCTTCTAAAAAGTTTTAAAAAAAAGTCGAACTCAAAATTTTTATTTTTCCTTTAAATGCAAAAAAAAGAAATGTAAAAAAAACGTTTTAGAGAAAAAATTGACAATTTTTTCTCTTATCAGTTATCAATAATAATTATCAATTCCTACTTTTTAAAAAAAAAAAGGTCCAAACGATAATTTAATCATCTTTTTAGATTCCAAGATATTTCAAGAAGAACATTAACATTGATATTCCTTCACTTCTGGATTTTTCCATGAATTCACTTGTTTCTGATAATAATAAACGAATAAAAATAGCAACGTATCTATTCCAAGTAAAATATTCTAACATCTTCAGGGACGTTTGCGTTCTATTTCCAATGTATTTGATAGCAACATCAAATTCTGTTTTTCCACCTTTGTTTTTTTTTTTTTCCTTTTTTTTTCAATTATCAATAAAATATGCAGCAAAGAGAGTTTATCCGTGAAAATTCACGGGAGATTCTTTGAGATACAATTTTAACAGACCTCGAGGAGTCTTTCTACGATCGTCATTACTCATTAGCCTTCCAAGGCATTTGCCGGTTGTCCCTGACTAAAAAGAAAAAAAATATATATATATATATATATATGTACACAACTAAAGTCGCATTATTCGTATACCAATACTCTTATCGTAAAAATACATAAGTTTTTTTTTTGTTTTGCATGTAATTAACTGTCCAATTATCATTAACTGTGACAGCACGTGACAGTAAGTGGACTGTACTACATTTTGTACTTTTACGAATTATTGCTTCTTTTCATTAGTAAAGAAAGTTATTTCCTCATAATTTCATTTTTCAATGTAATTTTTTTTATTTTTTTTTTGAAAGAATTTTTTGAGAATTGAAAATTTTTTAGAATCGTTTTGAAAATTTTTTTATCTTGTTCGAATAATCACAAAAATGGGTGATACATAAAACTTTTGTGGTAAAATTATTGACACGATTTTTTCAAAAAAATGTACTCGAATTCTGATTATCAAATGTTCGAAGGTGACAATCGTTAAAAATTAAGAATTTTGTTTTTATTTATTTTTTTCACTGATAGAAACCTCGAAACTGATTAAATAAATTATTCGGTTGGAATAGTTTTTTTCATAATCTCACTTTTCACTATAAATATTTTTATTTTTTTTTTGCTTCGGAATTAAAGCTTTATCATCGTCAAAATTTCAAATCTCAATTTTTTTATTGGAAGATCTCTAAAATGATCCAAAAAGACCGAAAATCATATTTTGATAAAATGTCTATTTGTGTGCGTTTACTTATAATACTATACGAAACTTTCCTTTTATGATACATTTAAAAAAAAAATTTAATATACATAATATAAATATTATTTCGAGTAATGTAATTATACTTATACTGAATATTTCATTTATTTATTCGATCTTCTTTTAAGTTTTGACATGAATAATTATCCATAATTATCCATTCGGAAGTGGATTGCTGATACATTAACTGGCAAAGCTATTTTATATCATGTGCAATGCAATTTTACACTTGTTTTAAACATTTTTATGAATTTTTTTTTTTTTCAAATCGCATCAAAATGAAAAACATCTTTAAATAATCTCAAGAACATGCTTTATCCACAAAAATTCTTTGGGAAAAATTATTGCCACGATTTTCTTTCCAAAAGGTATTCAAAATTTGATTTTTAAACATTAAAAGGTGAAAATCATGAAAAATAATTCTTTTTTTAAATCCTTAAATCGTGATTCAAATTTTATGCGAAAACTTCGAAATTTCGACGTCCTCCAGTAAAAAAAAAAAATTCCACTGATAAAAATCCAAAAACTGCGATTAATTTTTTCAGTTCAAAAAGTTTTTTCTTCAAAAAATTTTTAGATAAAAAAAAGAAGAAAAAAATTTGCATCTAAAAATTAAAGAAATGTAATGAAAAAATTCAATTTTTCTACAAATCTTTACCTCGAAACTTCCTCAATTTCATTCTCTCGAAAATAAAAAAATGCAGAAAAAACCTAAATTGAGCAGAAAATAATGAAACACCTGAATAATGAAAATGAATCAAGATAATTCAGATGGAAAAAATGAAAAAAAAAAAAAAAATGTCAGAAAAATGAATTGAACTAAGGTTATGATTCTAGAGTTCATTAACCCCATCGTAAGTTAAGTACCTAAGTATACAGTATAGCAAACTCTTGTACACTGAGAGTTTGTTAGTACTTGGGTATAATCGCACGCTCGGGTACACTACTCCTTACTCGCAGAAGTTTGCTTTTGAGGGGAAAAATAAAAAGAAGACAGTGAACAGTAAAAAAAAAAAAAAGAAAAAAAACCGAACAAGTAGTTACAAGCGAAAAACTATATAACTATACATGCACAGAATACTGAACTTTCTCTGAGCGAAAGTGAGTGGTGCCCTCTCCGTGAGTTTTGTGCCTGTCCCTCCTCTCGCGACCCCGTTGTTTTCACCCCCGCTTAATCCCCCCCCCCCCTTTAATCGCAAGAATCGTTGCTTTCACCGTTTCATATTATTTTTCGTTCAATAATAATAATGATAAATTAATCCTTTTTTTTCGATAGAAAAGAAGAAATATTTTTCTTTGCATTTTTTTCTGTAAAAATATTTCTTAAGGGAATTGTTGATTTTTTTTTGTTCAATTATTAATAAAAGGGGATATTTATTCATTATTAATTAATTATATTTTTGAAACGAATAAATTATTTTTTTTTTAATATTTACAAAATTTACACTTTTTTGGAGGATGTTTTTAAAGTGCAGATTTATTATTTTTTGGAATAATTCAATGTTGCAAAAAAAATTTCTGTCTCAAAATTTCGAGATATTTCGAAAAAAATTGAAAAAAAAAATTATTTTATGTGTTTTATTTGGATTTGAATTGAAGGGATTTCATAATTTACATTGAAATAATGAATATTAGCTCAGACTTCCTGTTTATTTTTTTTTTCTTTCTCATATATATATGCATGAATTATCCAATCTTTACGGAACTGATTTATTTTTATTTCGATTACAATTGTATTTTTTATATTACGTGACATAACTGTGTTGATAAACATTTGTTTCTTGTGTTTGTATTGTCGAAGGTCATCGAAGTGTTGGATAAACATATTTTGTTTGAGATACTCACAGATTTTGTAATGAAAGAAAAGATTCGCGTGAAAGAAAAAAAAGTGGGAGAAGTGGAGAAAAAAATGCAACAATTGTCATGGAAAAAAAAAAAATGATTATTTATCAATCCAATGAGAAACATGAAAAAGATAGTAGTAAACAGAGTAATGCGAAATGATAAAATCCCGCGAAAAAAAAAAACATAAGTTTTACGTGTGTTGTATCGTAATCCTTGGTAAACTGTGAAAGGTGTATTTTTTGTTTTTTTTTTTTAATAAATAATCACAACTTCCGTGACGAAAATGTCACTCATTTGTTGACGACAAGGAAGATATAATATAATCACAGTGGAAAGTTTTTTATAAAAAAAAGTAGATTTACTCGATGATAAAGTGAGAGTTTTTTTTCCAATTAGCGAAATTCCTGGATTTTCAAAATTTTGATTATTTCATCGTGAAGAGCGGGAAATTTGAGCCGGAAAATCAGTATAATACAATTAATTTTGGACCACTAGTTTCCGAATCATAATTCCTCGAGATGAATTCAGTTATCAAGAAAAAAAAACGAAAATATCTTTTTTTTATTATTTATTTTTTGAAATTTTTATTGATAATTTTTTTTGTAATTCTCAAAATTTTCCACAAAAAAAGATGAAAAAAAACGCGCTATCTCTCTTAGTCTCCGCGATATATTTTCAAACCAAATAGCAAAAAAAAAACTGACTTATCCTCTTTTACCACTTCCCTACTGTTTTCCCTCCTCAATTACAGTATAAACCGTTAAGCAATAATGATAATTTGTTCAATTGATTTTGATGATTACAACAACTTGTTCCCCCCTCAGGAGCATCTGTGGCACGTGTCTCTCCAAGGTCTCAGTTTTGCCGTTAGATTCCTTGACGATAACCTTCGGCATGTCCTCCTCAATTGCTACCAATTTATTTGGCATACCTGCGACAAAGTATGAAAAAAAAAATAGAGAACAAAAAAAAAAAAATGTTGTAATAAATTATTTCTAGCAAAAAAAAAAGAGAACATCAATGATGTCAGAGGTTCATTGACACTCAAATCTTGTTTATGTACTGTTGGCGCGTGCGGTCAAAATGGGGTGGAGGCTCGCCTCAGGGGTTGAAGCATGGGGTGTAGGGGTAGAGCGCAAAGTGAACTGTTATTTGAAGTAGAGAAAGCAAGAAGAAGAAGTAAAAAAAAAAAAAGAGAGAGAAAACATTAACGTGAAACGAAACTCAGTGGCCTATCGCGTGGGACACGTGTAGCGAACGCACATCGATCCGAGGGCTTTTTTTTTTCTATCCCTACACACAAGCACTCTACTTGTTTCTCTCGTGCCTCAAGGTCACTGGCACCCGTCCGAGCAACCCCCCCAGTCCCCTTCCATGACGGTGAAGTGCTTTCGTATCAATGACCTGTCGACCTTTCTCCACCGTTTTCATCCCTTCCCAGATAGAGCACAATGTACGTCAGTGGGGCAAACACAGCCACTGTCCCTGAGGGCTTTCAACCCTTATTTTTTTTGATAGCCTTGGATATGTTTGTGTGGTGGATTTTTTCGAGGGAATTAATTGGGTGTTAACGCTTCTTCAATTCGGGAGTTTTTTTCCTATTCAGGTGTTTGGAGGGTGTATCAAAGATGATATTTTTTTTACATTTTTCTGAATTTTTTCATATTTTTTGAATGTGTAGTTTATCAGATATGAATTATGAAAGTTAGTGAAAATAGCGGTGGTGGAGATAAAACGCCCTAAATCGGGCAGAAATAACGAAATTACTAAAAAACTACAAGGTTGACGCATTATTTAAAAACAATTGGCGAACAGAACAGCATTTTAACTAAATAATAGAAGAAAAAAATATTCAATTCACCGTATAGATATTGAGAAATTTTAATTAGAAGGTAGTCGTAACTATTTGCCTCTCTCTCTATCTCATGCATGTGATAGGAGATTAATGTAAAAAAAATTCGAGAAAAAAAAATTATATTCACGAGCTGAAGATATGACTTTCGAATAGTTCAATGGCTTTTTTCGGGTAAATTAAAGCACGTTTTTCCTGAATTATCAGCAATTAATTGGAAACTAACCCACAAATACTCATTTTCTCTCTGCTTCATCAACTGTATTCTTAGATGCTACTTCAATCAGGTGTAAATGCGTATTGGAAATTATTTCGGAATAGAGGAGGTTTTGTAGAGACTTTTCTTGTAGAGAAGGACTAAAGCTACAAAAGAGGTTTTTATAGAAATTTCTCTATTTCCTTTCCCTTCCGAAATATCAGCATAGACTTTTTTAGAAAAAAATTAGGAGTGCTTCTTCTTTTTAATTGCGAAATTTTCTAGATCCTAAGAATGTATCTACTGAAATAGGCTCAAAATAAAAAAGACCTCAACGATTGAAAAAAAAAAAAAATTTTTTTACAAAGTTCGTTTTTGGAGCATATCTCTGAATTCAAGAGAGATGAAAGAATTTTAGTTAGGAACTTTTTTTATAGAAAAACATTGCGGCTAGAGAAAAGTTTCTTTTTTCGAAAATAAGCTGGATGAATACTCGCATTTCAGAATATTCGCAATTTGCAAATAGACTTTAGTTTCACGGAATATCTCGGGTTCTAAGGGAGATAGTGTATTTTGTATTCTAAACTCTTTTATAGTCCCGATTCTCCTCTAAAAAAAAGTCGTTTGAACGGAATTCCTAAATCTCAAATGTTTTTCGAGATTTTATTCCAAAACTTATTCGATAAAAGTACAAAATTCTTTCTTCTTTTTTTTCAATTTTGAAAATTTGTCCCATTTTTTTTTGCAGAATAAATCATAATTAAAGGGAAATACAGAAATTTTATTACAAGATTTTTTTTGTTCATTCGAATGAGAGCTGCAAAAAGGGTTGCAACCAAAATTCCTCCATTTCCTGAGATGAACAGATATTTTTTGAAAACTGTTGAAAAATGATTTCCATGGGTGAGAATTCTCTGATCAAAAATAGACGAATAACTTTCTTTAAAAAAAAAATATTGAATAAAATAATAATTTACAATTTTTTTCTCGGCCGATAGAAAAAAAATTCGCAGAAAACAACGCAAAAACTACATAATAATCATTATCAGAACGATTCTTTTTACTTTTCTTTAAACGTTAAAAAAAATGAAGAACTACTTGAGCAACGAATTATTTCTTATCATTATTCAACAATTTTAAGTAAAAATTGTCACTTTTAATTTGTTTGTTGAGTCGCAATATTTATGAGGATGTTATTTTTACCCACAAATTCAGGAATCGAGTGGTGAAACGAGATAAGGGTATTTCCCTGAGAAATCCGTTTTTGTCTTATATCTGGAGATCTAAAAATAAGATCAAGAAAGTTTTGTGAGGACCTTTTTTTTTGCAGTTCTGATCTTTCACTCCAAAAAAAGGTCCTAACAAAAAATTCTTCATCCCCTTCAGATCCCAAAAACCTTCTTCACCACTGTCTCAAATTCATCTCGTTAAACCGCCGAATTCATTTTTTATTAAAAAAAACATTTTTTTCATCAACACAAAAAAAATCGCTCAAATTAATTCCAATTCCAATTAATGAATTTTCCGCTACAAAATGAACCCATTTGTTCACTCAATTTCCTCGATAAATCAATTTCCATTTTTATCCGAATATTAAATGAAATTATTCGATTTATATACCACGCATATACAAACACAAATGAATTACGATGGCACATGACGAATATAGCCTGACTGCTTGCTAAATAGAGATTTTTTGGTTCACAAGTCGGTGCCGAAGAAGGAAAGGAGAAAAAAAATAGAGAAAAAGAAAGCAAAAGAGAGACTAACAAAAAAAGAGAGCAAAAGAAGGGTGTGATATAATCGGAGACGACTCTTAAGGGTCGAGCCTAAGAAGTGTTTGTGTGTGTGTGTGTGTGTGTTGGAGGGCAAGGACCGGCCTTGACTATACGTACGGTTTCTGCCACACGTTCGATATGGAGGTCCACGTGCCCTCGCGCGCGCCTTTACTACCTTCCCTCTTCCTCCTTCCTCCTCATTTCTACTCTTCTCCCCCCCTTTTTTTTTTTCTTCTTTTTCTCCTTTCTTTTTCCACAAACAGCGAGTCGTTCACTCGACTGTCTCTCCCCGTTCTTTCATGAAACACAATGTCTCTCATTCTTCAAAATTTTCGCGTTTCATTTCCACTGAATAATTGAAAAAAAAAAAAAATCTCTGAATTTTTATTCGGTCATTCATTAAAAAAGAGGCAAAACATAGAAATAAGCCTATTTTTTGGAGAATATCTCGAAAAAGCAACGAAATAGCAAAATTTTACTCCAATTTTTTACGTAACAAATTTCAAAATCGAAAAATGATTTCAAAAATCTATCAATTTTTGGATAATGTCTTCGAATCTCCCTATAGATTTTGAAACAACTCCAAAAGAAAACCTGGAGACGTAAAAAAAATTTTACTTGAATCGAAATTTGAGTGAAAATTGGTGTTGAATATTTCGAAAATTATGCAAGTTTTTCCATTTGAAAATTAATATATTAATAATATTCAGTATCTAAACAATTCACTTACGTCTACATTTGAACTCTTTGCCGTTGAATATTACGAAGGAAGAAATAAATGAGGGGAAGAAACAGTCAACGTCAGTGAATTCAACATTTGTAATTAAATGCTGTTAAGTCACTAAGTTCTTCTTTTTTTTTCAGTCCAATGCCACAATAATTTTGCGCCAATTCATGGGTTTTAAACAAGTCAAGCGATAAAGAAAAACGAAAAAATGAAAAATAACATTTTGTATTTAAATGCGCCATACAATTGTCCATTTCAATTATATTTCCCTATTTTTTTGTTGAAAAGATAGCGTTAAATTGTGATACGTTTTGTTAATTTCACTGCGTTTTCCTTAATTATCGAGGTCAGTTGGACATTAAAACAAGTGCATGTATGTTTGTCACAATAATACAAATGAAAATTTATCGTAGCTCATTTTTTTATCAAATAATTGTCGTCAAAATTAACTTTGACGTTTTTATCATTTTTTTTTTCCTCCATTATTTTTCATTTTGAAATAAAAAGAAGGAGAAAAAAAAACGATAATTAACGTATTACTGAATCAAAAAATGAAGCACACTTATTAGTAATAGAAATTATGATTCACTGAATATACTTAACCCAGTGCCGGTATTTTGCACTTGACCTTGCGTGTCCAAACCTCGAGGCAATCCTCAAGCGCTAAATTCCAGTGTTTGTCAAACGCAGCTACGTATGCTTCCACGTGTCCCCTTATGCCCCTGGCGCTCCTTGTGTAAACCTAGAAGATTTAATTAATTGAAACAACTCATTTGGAAAGACTCTAGGTCAATAGATCCTCGTGATCATATTATGAAGACAATTTTTTTTTACAAAAATGTCAGAAACTAAACGACAAAATATTAGCACCTTAGAAACAAAGTGGCGTAAGTGCTATGCTTATGTATAGCACTTACACTGAAAGAAAAAAATATTTTCTAGGAATATTATATAGTTCATGTCAATCGGGAAATGGTTTGCCAGTGGATTTTTTCTGTTTAAACAATTTTTGTTTTGGACGAATCCTCGTACCTATTTAGGATGAATTTGAATACATTTACATCAATCAATAAGATGAACCTTTTAGAGAATAGTTGACGAAAAATACATTCCGGTTTTGAGCCGAATTGGGGTATTTTTGGACTAAGATGTCCTATTTCGTACAAATACATTATTATTTGATAAAAATTCCACGTGAAAATATTAATGGCAAATATGATCGAGATCGAATCCATGCAGGAGGAGATTTGGACAAATAATTTTTTCTTTATCATCATCAGTTAGAAAATTTTGATAACAAGAAATGCGTATGGATTTGGTGCAATTTCGAACTAAAAGCAATTAATATTAAGAGAAATAGGTATTGATTTCGCTCAATTAAATTCTCTATTTTTCTCACATTGTTCATCGCAAATAAGAAAAAAGTTTTGTCTTAAAATTATTTTTATTTCTAGAAAACATTTTTTTCCCTCGGTGTACGCCACTTTGTTACTAAAACGACGATATCGTCGCCTTAGAAACAAAGGGGCTTAAGTGCTACGTATAAGCATAACACTTACGCTACTTTTTCTAGAATGACGACATGATATTACTGGCTGATTATAAGCGCATTTTGCGAATTGTGCCTCAGGGATTAACCAAACCAATATTTATGCATATTTGCATGCGTCATTATTTCTCAAAATTAAAGAAGAATCTTTAGAAAATCATAAGTTGTCGTATCTTGCGGAACTCATCCAAAATAGTTCTTTCTGACGGACAAACATAATCTGCAATTGATGGGTGCAATTTATTTCCATATTCGTAATTAATGTTTTCAAAATTTCATGGGAGATTGGAAGGTTATAAACAACAATACTAAATGATTGTCGATTTGCTAATCAAAAATAATCTACAATATTAGGTTCTTTTGAACATCCCGCGCATATTGTGGAGTTCTGATTAACCAATGAAATTTAAGCGTGACAGAATTTTGCTATTGATCATCGAAGTTTGATCGAATTTTGCAATGTTTGGTTTCGGAAAGGAATAGATGTAACTCTAAAAAGAAATTATAAGAATATAGATTGATGAAATGATACGATTTAAATGATTCAATGGATGGAACAAGAAAATGGAATGTAATAAAAGACTTCATTATTGACATTATATGGAAAGTGATTCACATTTCAATTTTTTCACTATATTTAATGCTAATACAATGGATTTTTTGTTCGTCTCAGCTCTAGTACCTAAGTATTTTCTACTATCTACTTCTGCAATACGAACTAGCAATTCATTGCACGTCTGCATCTACATATATCTCTTCCTTCCAAAAACAACAGCTTCTGATCGATTATTCCGAATATCGATTAATCGATGCAAGATATCGTATATCATTCGATAGTTCCATTACACCTGTTTTAATTTAAGGGGATCGAACTTCCAATCGATCAGTTTCAAAATTTCGATTAATCGATCTCAAAATTCGATTATTCGATCGATAGATCGATTCCATTTGACTCGCTTTAGTTTAAAGGGATCATCTGTTTTAGTTTAGGAGGTTTCAAAATTTCGATTAATCGATGCAATATCTTTTATTGATTTCGAGATATAGCATATCATTCTATAGTTCCGTTTTAGTTTGCGGCAATATTTCGTTCCTTCCAAAACCACAACTTCCGATCGATTATTTCCAAACATCGATTGATCGATGCGATATCTCGCCTTAAATTCGAGACATCACATCCCATTCGATAGTTCCATTTCACCATTTTTAGTTCCAGAAATTTCTCAAAATTAAAAGATGAATATAAAGATACATTTATTAAGATGCGCCTATTATTGGAATCAGATAACCTCATAATTTTGATAATCTTATGAAATAATAATTCTCAAAAATAATATCACTAGTAAATACGTGAAATAAGATAAGTTAATTTTTTTGTTAATTTGTTCCTTTTTCGAAATATCTCGGGAACTAAACGAGATAATGAAATTTTAGCTCTTGAAATTCTCTGCAAAGAAAATTTTAGGAAAAATCGTGTTATCTCGTTCAATTTTCGAGATATTCACAAAGAGAGATCCGTGAAAAAAATCGACGAATAAATCCTGTTTACACTTCTCCACTACTGATTTGATATTTCAACTTATTATTAAATTTTTTTTCATTCAATAAATCCCAGAGATTATCATAAAACGAGCCATTACAGTTATTATTCAAAAAATAAATTAAGTAAACAATAAAATGAAACTATGTCAATAGTTGCTCTGTCAATAACGGCAGCTTTTAGCTTTGCCCTAATATAAAACAAACAAAAAACAAATTTTATTATCACAGAATTTCAGTTTCACTATGAAAAAAAAAAACAATTGCGAACCGGACTTGACGCAAAAAATTATTATTTACAATATTCCAAGGACCCAATCAGCAATTACAATGTAATGTCTCTCCTCAGTATTATTCACTGTGTACAGTTACGTATTACTAGATATATCAGGGTGCTACATGCGGAAGTGCAGTCTCTCTGAGGCAAGGCTCTCTTCAATGCCTAGTGTACCCACACACTGTCTCGTAATCATCAAAAAAAATAAAATAATAATCGTAGCAAAGTCACGCTGCATGATAGAATTTAGTAGCAAAGAGGTAAAACAGGATGTTTATTTTTTGTCATTTATTTTTTTGAAAATATCAGGGAAACTAAACGAGATAGAGCGATTTCGTCCGAATTCTTTTTATTTGTAATTCGTAAATTCTCTGTCAAAAATCTAGAAATCATCTTACAAATAACATGTATGGCAAAAATATATATATTAAAAATATGAAAGATTTATAGCATTTGGATGTCAAATATTTATGACGAATAAATAGGCAATAATGTGATAAAATGATATTGTTGCCTTACAAACAAAGTGGCGCAAGTGCCATTATATGTTTTGGATATTTTATGAAGAAGAAAAAATTTACTTTGATTATAGAACTTTTAACTGAAATTAATACATATTTTATACATTAAATTTACAAAAATAGGAAATTTATATACGATGGATATTTAATCATAATCATGTAAGGTTTATGAAATTCGATATAGAAAAAGTATTTTTAGGAAATATTGAGACAATATGAATTATAATACATAGTATAACTTTATCAATTTTGTATAACTAAGTTGATATATTCGTCGTATATATATAAATTTTCAAATTTACTTGTAAATTTCAGGTAATAAAATACGTATTAATTTCAGCCAAAAGTTTTACAATAAAATTATATTTTTTTATATGTTTAAATATGTTTTTTTCATGAAGGAAGTCAATTGGTCCTGTTCTATCGGTATCTTTGCTACTCAATTATCCGTAAAATCCTAGGTATTGAATAGAAAAATTTGTCAACACTTAATTAAATAAAAAAATATTGGAAATTTTGCGATCCCTTGCCAATCGTACGATCAATGTTTTCTCTTATCCAGTAATGGTTTAATGGGTCACGACCTCGTGACTGTCGACACAATACATAGATACATGTATAAGAAACAACGATTCGGCCTTGACGCCGAAGGCCACGTTGAATGTCACGATTAAGTGTCTATGATCGCGCGAGGTATCAAATATTATTGTTCTTCTGTTTTTTTTTTTTTTTTTTTTTTTTTTTAATTCTATCATTTTCATAAGAATAACCGTTGTGTTTACACGACAATAAGGAAAAAAAAATCTGTCACATCTGAAGAAAAATTAATTTTAAGACGCCACTGAGAATTTATTGGCGCCAGTTCGATAATTTTATCTATCATAGTGTTTGAGTTCGGATAAGAATTCTTTTTTGGTTGAATTCAATAGGGAGTGAGTAAAAAATTATTTCTAATGTTTTTTTATTTTTTGAATTTTTTTTTGGTTAATTAGTTCATTAATATGTTAATTTTGAGATAAGTTGGTTTACCTCTGTTATCAAATTTTTCTACAATATCCGTTAAATTTAGTGAAAAATGAAAACATTTTGGGGATTGATTTTTATTGTAGCTGTAAATTTCGGAAGTAATCGACAATAGTTGGATTAAAAATTAAGACATATTTATGATTGGGAAGCAACGAACTTTTCATTTTTCAAGTTTGAGGTTTTTTTTCAAATTTATGACATTTTAACTATCGCAGCGAGCTGTAAGGAACAATTAAAATTAAATTTGAAGAGAATTATGAGAAGATTCGTTAAAAAAATTGAGATCTAAAAAATTCGGAAATGTGACGTTTCCTGGTTTTTCATAATTTTTGTTGAATTGTGTCGGAAAATAATGGAGATAACGGAATTTTCGTCGAGACATTATTTATGGAACGAAGTAAGAAGTACAAACAGGGTTCTCCCAAAAAATCTGTTATTTATTTTTTTTTTTTCATGCCACACCAAACATATTTTCTCTTTCAAATGTCCCTGAAGTTTTTTATAGTTTTGTTTTTTAAATTTTATTTTATGAGATATGAATTATCAAAGTTTTTAAAAATAGTGGTGGTGGAAATGAAATTCCCTAAATTTGACAGAAATAACGAAATTACTGAAAAACCACAGGGTCGATCAATTATTTAAAAATATTGGCAAAGAAAACAGCATTTCAACTAAATAATAGAAGAAAAAAATATTCAATTCTCCTTATAGTTTTTGAAAATTTTTAATTAGAAGGTAGTCGTAGGTATTTCCCTCTCTCTCTATCTCATGCATGAGATCGAGAAAAATCTGCAAAAAATTGAGAAAATCCCCCAAAATGTCTGCATTATTGTTGAATTTTTCCAGATTTTTTTCAGGTAAAAATTTTGACAAAAAATGAATTTAATGAAGAGAAGTTAAAAAAATATATATATAAGTATTTTTTTCGGAGTCAAGGGTTCTATGAAAAAATCTGAAAAAATTTGAGGAGATGCTCTGACATGTGCACGATGTTGGTGAATTTTTTCAGATTTTTTCATGGACATGCCTCTCCGGAAGAAATTCTGGAAGATCAGAGATTCAGCTAAATGATTTTCTCCAATTTTTCGCAAGCTGAAGATATGACTTGTGAATAGTTTGATTCCTTTTTCGGGTAAATTGAAGCACTTGTTCCTAAATTATCAGCAAATAATTGGAGACTAACCTACAAACCCTCATTTTTTTCTCTTTTTTTATCAACAATATTCTGGGATATGAGGCATTCCACACTATTTCGATCACTTTTCGGGTCCTATTTTTTGATTTTGCTTATTTTTGGATATGTTGCTGACATGGTTATCAAGAGTGATTTCCCCACCCCCAAAAAAAAAAAAAAAATTTTTTGACCGAATTATGACCATTTTTGATTTTGAAAAAATGGCATATGTGCTCATTTCTGCTCATTTCTGCGTAACTTTAAATACTCATATCTTCTTCAATATCAGGTTTATGAAAAAAAAGATTGAATACTTCTTTCTCAAAAAAAAGTGATACTTTGCAATGAAATTTAGTCCGGAAGTCTGAAGTTAATATTTCTATTTTTTAACAACAAATTCAATAAACAAATGGCCGAAACACATCGTTCTCAACTCTCAAAAAATCTGGGAAAAATATATGTTATGAATTGAATTATTTTTGATTTTTCTGTAAATTTTGACTCAATTTATTGGAATGGTTGATGAGATATCTTTTTTTTTATACCTTCGCGTGGTCCGCGGCCGACGCTCGAGAGCCTTGCGCATGCGCACAGCGTGCTAGTAGCAGGTCACGTGGTAATTGGCGCGTAAGTTCCATTCTATTTGCTCCTCCGTAATCGGATGACAGGAAATATTCCATTAATATAATCCATTTCATTTTTATCATAACCTTTTATTTTAATTTTTCCAATATAATCAATTTCTACACTACATTTTTCTTATTATCAAAATACATTTTAACTTTATTTTTCTAATACATTTCATTTTTAATATTATATTAAAATACATTTCATCTTTATTTTTCTATTCTTTTTTTACTTAGTTAAATTCTCTGTCATAGAGAGTAAGGTAAGAGCGTAAGTGTTCAACTTACGCGCCAATTACCACGTGACCTGCTACTAGAGCGCTGTGCGCATGCGCAAGGCTCTCGAGCGTCGGCCGCGGACCACGCGAAGGTATAAAAAAAGGATATCTCATCAACCATTCCAATAAATTGAGTCAAAATTTACAGAAAAATCAAAAATAATTCAATTCATAACATATATTTTTCCCAGATTTTTTGAGAGTTGAGAACGATGTGTTTCAGCCATTTGTTTATTGAATTTGTTGTTAAAAAATAGAAATATTAACTTTAGACTTCCGGACTAGATTTCATTGCAAAGTATCACTTTTTTTTGAGAAAGAAGTATTCAATCTTTTTTTTCATAAACCTGATATTGAAGAAGATATGAGTATTTAAAGTTACGCAGAAATGAGCAGAAATGAGCCCATATGCCATTTTTTCAAAATCAAAAATGGTCATAATTCTGTCAAAAAAAATTTTTTTTTTTTTTGGGGGTGGGGAAATCACTCTTGATAACCAGGTCAGCAACATATCCAAAAATAAGCAAAATCAAAAAATAGGACCCGAAAAGTGATCGAAATAGTGTGGAATGCCTCATATACCTTAATTTCCAAAGAATTCCGTAAAAACGCAATAAAAAAAAAAATCCGTAAAAACGCGGGAACGAAAAAATTTAACGCTTTTTTCAGTCAATTAAAAAAATGTTGATAACTTCAATGAAACATCGACTAAAAAATTGATAATTTTTCCTTAAATTTTAGTAAAAATATATTTTCGAATCAAGCATTCATCACATCTATCAATCATTTTTCACCGTAAATAACAAATTTAATGAAAAAACAATTATTAGGCATGTTTTGTATTTATTTTATTGCACTTAATTGAAATCCCATGAAGGGTTGACTTCGATGAGTTTGTAAAACATCATAACGAGCATAATCACACAACGAAGGTGCTCAGTCATCGTTAAATTATTTCAAACAGAAAAAAAAAACAGTAGAAAAACGGTAATTCTATGGCAAACGCGATTTCATAGATTTTTTTTCTCTTTTTTTTTTTAATTTGAAGTTTGCGATTTTTTTTTCCTTCTCATTGGATTTTTAGTATTTATTTTCCACGTTTCTAAGACCTTTATGTGGTAGTAATAAGTCAACGGAATAAAGATACTCGACATAACGAACAGGTATAATCGCTGCGTCGTTGTGACCTTCATGTTATAATTCTGTTCTATTTTTTACTATTTTTTTTTTTTTTTTTTTTTTTTTTTTTTTTCGAAAAGCTCTTTACGTGTTTGAACAACGAATAAAGAGTAGTGTAATATTGCCTGTGGATAAGAAAAAAAAAATTGGTTGGATCACTTTGAATGTGAATTGAGACGGGGTGGAAAGGTTTTCTAGTGGCTTAAGTGGAAAAAGTCGTCAGACGTGGAGTATTGGAAAGAGATTCTTGGGGGCTTGAATTCTGGTCGTTAGTCTCGATTATTTTGCAGTTTTTCTCCTTTTCGAGATCTCGATTTTTGTTTCAAAATAGGAAAAAGGTAAAACAGAATTTTTTTTTATTTTTATTTTAAAAATCAAAACTCTAGAATATTTTTTTTTATTTAATGTAAAACTGAATAAATCTATTTTTTTGGCATTCAGTTAGGATGAATATTTTGGAGATTAAGCGAGATAGAGCGATTTTATTTGAATTTTTTTCTTATAATCCTCTAAATTTTCTGCAATGAAGGAAGCGAAAAAAATCGCTTTATCTCGTTTAAATTCCCAAAAATATTCTCCAAAAATGTTTTTTCGATTCTGATTTTAATTGAGCGAAATTTAAGGATGATTATCTTTAATTATTTTTATTTTTGGCGGGAAGACTAGGAAGATTGAGAAAACATCCTAATAAGTGACTTATTAGTTTTGTTTAAATAAGGAAAAAATTGAGGAATTGATAAATCGATTAATAGTGTCAAATATAAAATAAAAAAATTAATTATGCGTTCATCCCAATATTTTCTTTGAAAATTAATTATTCGTTAAATCCAGACACCGTTTTGTAAATATCTGTGTACAGTTGATTTTCTTATAGACGTTAATAAAAATTTATAAATTAAAAAAATTCGTTGAAAAAGAAAAGTGCGAGGGAAGTTGGAGCAAAATAGAGTACATCTTGTACCGTATCCCATTTTGCCCCATTTCCCTTGAAAAATTGGTTTTGAGAGAGTGATTTTATTTTATTTATCTGTCACAATTGACAGCAAAAAAGTAAAAAAAATCTTCAAAAAGTCTAAATTCGAGATATCGATAGATAAATATCGATTTAATAAAATAGCAGGTTCAGATTGATTGTAAAAATTTGCGGATTCATAATTGCGTAATTTTTTTTTTTTAATGAGCAAATTTTGGATTTTATGTTGCAATTAGAAATCAACTTGTTTCCATTTTTTTTTGAAAATTTCAATTTTTTGTGAATTTCTCATGTTGTAAATTTGCGAAAATTGAAGATGCAACGATTTTCTATCGACTTTTATCTGAAAAATTGATTTTCCACGAAAATTGAGAGGAAGATATGGATAATTTTTTTTTGTTAATAAAATTAAAATTTTTTTTCCATGAATATTAAATTTTGGACTAAATATCGTGCATTTTCAATCGAAAATCGAGTAAATTCAAGTGCAATCAGTCAAAAATTATTTCAACTTCAACTTGGGGTCAATATCAAACTGGTGTTATAGCTAAAACCAGAGATATTCATGAAAAACGAAAAAAAAAAAAAACTACATTGAAAAAAGACATCGAATGCTCGAAAAAAAAATTGATATTCTCTCGAAATATTTTTTCGAAAATTCTAAAACTCCCAAATAAATGCTTCAGACAACAGAAAAAACTCTAGAATTCCAAGAAATTTGTGGAATTCAAGGCGTTTCAATTTGCGAGATGTGACCTTGCTTTTGGATCATCAATTCTCAGGAAGAGGGAATGAAAAAAAAAAAAAAAAAAAAAAACGACAAAAAAAATAAGACAGGGAATATAAGAGCGTTAGTCTTGTAGCATGATTGTAGGGTGAGTGGTTGTCATGACAACGAGTGTTGACCCTAAATTTTGTCGTCAAGCGCGCGAAAAGGGCTCACACGAGCATTACTCGTGGAAACTGTGTCATGACGATGTACATTTATCTTTCTCCAAGAATTTCTTGAGAAAACTAAGGGGGGTAAAGAAAAAAGTCAAGGAGATGAGAAAACACGAGAGATTTTTCGTTACCTTAACTTTTGTTTTACTTTGCATACAGTGGTGGAGTACTTGAAGGGGTCCAAGCATATTGTGCATCTTGTTGAGTACATTTCTCTGATTGATTATCGATTTTTCGACACGTGAAGTTCCTTGAATCGGTGCTTGAAACAGATAAAAAATTTGCTATTAATGGATTGGAATTAATAGTATCGAATGCGTTTTTCTGAACTTTGGTCTTAAATAAATGTCTTTTGCAAAAATAAATATGGGAAGTTTTTATCAAAAAAGCATTGATCATCTATATCTATATATGATATTTATAGAAAATTAGTATATTTACTTCTGTAAAATACGTTCATTTGAGATCAGAATTTTTTCTCTGAGTTTAGAGAATAATCTCGAATTTAATGTGAGAAATCGATTGATCGATGTTTGGAAATGATCGATTGGAAGCTGCTGTTTTTGGGAGAAAGAAATATTGGTGTGAGGGGGGGGGGGGGGCGCTTTTTAATTGTTATCGTCAATCTTGAATTTAATTCGAAAGATCGTATCGATTAATCGATAATTGAAAATTATCGATTCATCAAATTCCCGTTAAACTAAAACTGGTGAAGCGGAACTATCGAATGGAATGCGATATCTTGAATCTAATGCAAGATATTTGATCGATTTATCGAATTTTGTGTCGATTAATCGAATTCTAATATCGATTAATCGAATTTTAAAATCGATCGATTGGAAATTGATCTTCTTGAACTAAAACTGGTGAGATGGAACTATCGAATCATGCGATATCTCGAATTTGATTCGAGATATCGCATTGATTAATCGATTTCTAGAAAATGATCGATTAAAATTTTTTTTTTGTTGGAAGACATTAATATTCATGTAGGTGCGCCTAATGTACTTTTAATTGCTCATATCTAAAAAAAATGAGCAAAATAGACATTTTTTTGTCATAAAACTTTTCATGGCGGAAAATAGAAGCTGCAAAAAAAGGAACATCATTTCCAAAATTGTGCCATCTCGCCTAGATTCCGAGATATTCCCCCCAAAAAAAATGATTTCAATCTGAGCCTCACTTTGCTCCTTCACTTCAAATTCCAGAGAAATTCATCAAGGATTTTCCCGATATCAATCGTTATTATCCAACCATATCCGCCATCTTATCTCATGAATCCTTCACCAAGAAAAATTATTTTTTAAACCCCACTATCGATTTATTGTTAATAAGAATTTATGGTACTCTCAGTGTGTCTCATCGAGTTAAACCAGCAAATCATCGTTTTATCCTTGATGAGACTGAGACCACGTGTATCAGTTTGTGGAAGGGAAGACGATCGTATCTGTGGCCTTGTAGGCACGCAGGGGCTTATTACGAGAAGTCCCGCGGCGTTTCTTAACCTTTTGTGCTCACAAGAGTGAGTGAAAAAAACGATCCCGAAACAACAAAAAAAAAACGTAATTAATTTCCAAGGAAGAGAATAATGAATTATCGTGAATATTTTTGTTTTTTTTTGTTTGTAAAAAAAATTCATAGAATAAACAAAAAAAAATAATTTCAGTAGACATTATTTAAAAGAGTATCTTGGAAACTAAGTGAGATAGCGGGATTTTATTTAATACTTTTTTGCAGCTCTTTAAATTTTCTATGAAAAAGGATTTAGGTGAAATTGTGCTATCTCTCTAAGTTGCCAAGATATTCGCCAAGAGAAATAGGGAAAAAAATCGACTTATCTCGTTTTATCTCTTCGCCACTGATACAATTTTCCTTAAATTTCCTTTTCCAATTCTATGATGCCTATAAAATCATTTGAAGAAATCCAAATAGTTGCTCCAGAATATCGATTTTTTTTTTCTGAGTTTTCATAATTATTGTAACTATCTGGATTTTGTAACATTTTTTCGATATTAGAACAATGTCCACGATAGTAAATTGTTATAAAATATTATGATAAATATTTAATATTGCTCTACATTTGACTCACGTTGTTCCCAGCCTCTAGGACTGTAAATTGGAGGATTCTCGGATTTTAAACATCCAATATTGCCGCCATAGATTTCTTCATGCAATTAATTGGATTAATCGTGGCTATTTGTCCGGTAACATGCATTTTTTATGATTCAAAAAAATAATAGACATTCTGACGAACAAGAATATATACAGTTATATAAAGAATAAAAATGCTCTGTAACTATGAATTGTTGCATTGAAACTAAAATTAAATCTCGCTTATGGAGTTTAGTGTTGATTTTATTTTTTTCAAAAATCATTTCTGCCTGAAAATATTCGGTAACACGGGGTAAAATTGATCTCAAAAAAATCTCCTCATGCGAGTGAACAAAATTAAAAAGAAAAAAATTATCATCTGAACTACTCGAGATATCCTTGAGTTTGAAATTCTAAAAAAAAAAAAAAAAATCAACTTGTAATGTTAAATCGCGCCCCATAATCAAAGCCAACAAGCTGAGATCAAGCGTGCCAATTGGCTTTCTCCAATAACTTTCATCCTAAGCGAGCGTACGAGTAAGTACGAGTGCAGTTAAAAAAGACAAAGAGAGGTAAAAGTTAAACATTCTGCCTTCTCTTTTCTCCCCACCTTTTTTCCTCTCCCATTAACCCCCGTCTAACCACCACATACCATCACTACTAGTTTATATATATATATACCTATATATATAATTTTTTTTTATCCCTCTCTTCCACCTTTCTTTGTCCCATTCCTCAGTGTATTCGCGCGTTTACATCCATGGGCACTTTCACTATCGCCTGATCCAATTGCGAACTAACAACTCTATACGTATGCGCATCGTTTTTATTCCATGATTGGTGGAATTTTAATTAAATTTTGCAAAACTCTCGTTTTTGCTTCAATTTCACTTTTTTTTTTTTTTTTTCGTTTTTCAAATAAATTTCTTGAACCTTCAAAGAATTGTCAATTTTTTTTTTTTTTTTTGCCAAATATCTCGGATTTTCGTGGTCACAGCATGACACGCTTGATGGCAAATGAAAGCCTACAAAATCACCCATTGGTTTCATTTTTTTTCGAGAAATCTATTTTAACCAAAAATCAACGTAATTATTCTCCAAAAATTCTTTTTCTTCACATAATTGACAATAACTCCCTCAATTTTCGTCTAAAATAGATTTCCAAAAACAATAAAATCGATGAGAAATTATCTCGGCTTCAATTTGCGACCAACCGCAACACGCTAAGGCAATCAGAACCAAAGATATTTTACGAAGAAAAAAAAAAAAAAGAGACATAAAAATCACTTCGAGCCATGAGATAAGCTCTCTCGTCCCTTGCAAACATTCACGCGCATTTATTATGCATGTGTGTGTTTATATATATATATGTATGTGTGTGTGCATAAAAGGAAACCGTTAGGTTTGCACGCGCGAATGCGATGCGAAGAGGATACAAAAATAAATAAAGAAAATAAAATGCAAAAACGTAACCACACAACGTTTCTTACGTCATTCGAAAAATCTTTTTGTCGTTAGATGAAAAAAAAGGAAAAAATCGATTTTTCTCTCAAAAAATTTTCACTTTTTTTTTTTCATTTTGTGTAATGCAAGAAGAGAGGAGAGCAAGAGAAGGTGCAATTTATTTTTAGAGGGAAAGACACGTTTGAAGAGGAAAAAAATAAAATAAAAATAATAAAAAAATAAAGTATTGATGAGAAGTGCCAGGTGAAAACTGCGCGGCAAGTTAACCGGGTTTGTTTCATGTATATACCAGTGGATGATCCCCAGGTTGAGTCGCGCTGGGTTCAATGTCCTGGCGGGCAGCGCACCCGAGAGAGCCACCCGTACACACTAAACATGCGCGAGCAAAAGAGAGAAAAAGAGGGAAAAAAGAGAGAGAGAATATATATTCTATACAACAGAGAGAACTCCGGCAACAGGCCTCGAAGAGAGGTCTCTTCCACACATTTACCTTGTCTCACTTCTCTCGTGCAGTTTTGCTTGAAAACGTGAACTAGCTGTAGGTACTGTTACTTTCGCGACTCAGCCCTTTTGCTCTTCCTTTCTCTCTTTCTCTCTCGCGATCTTTTTCTTGAACCACTCATTTCATCTCATTCTTTTCTCGCCTATTGTTCCTCTTTTCTCAACAAAAATCTTTTTGTTGAGAGAGTCTCCATTGTATTTGGGGAGAAAAATGGAAAATATTGTTTTTCATGTTTTGTTTCATGTTTTTTCTTTGGGGAGGGGAGAGGGGGGATTCTGAGATTCTGTAGGGGCTTGAGATACAATTTTTTTTGTGAAATTAAATGGGTCATAGGGTTTTTTTTAAATGATAAATTATGAAATCAGTCATTCAGTTCGTTAGATTCTAATGAAGACATTTTTTAAAATTAATTTTTGAATTTTTTCATATGGAAATGAAAGTGAAGAGATGAAACAGGATTAGTCGATTTTTTTTACCAATTTTTTCTTCAAGAATATCTGGAAAACTGAAGGAGATAACGCAATTTTTTTACAAAATTTCCTTTTTTCAGAGAATTTTTAGAATTACGAAGAAAAACTACTTTTCATCTCTTTACTACTGAATCAAATATTACAAAAAAAATTGGAATTCTTCAATAATTTTTTAAAAAAGATTTATCCCATAATTGAAGTTGTTAAAATGTTGAACAGAATCAAATCAATGTCTTTACCCAATGCACAAAAAAAATTTATCCCAATTCTTCATAGAGGTACATTTTTCAAAATATTTCCCATAAGAATCTATTTTTTTTCAAAAATTTTTCAAACATTCTTTTAATTTTCTTTAACATCAAATTTATGCAATCCATTTTTTTCAAATTTTGTTGCCTCCCCCTTCCCTCTCCCTCTTTTTAAGAATTCTTAAAAATCCCAAAGTTCTTAAAAAAAATGGACAGAACAATTTCCTCTTACAAATAAAAAGCTAGAAAAAATCGTAATTTACCAAAGAATAATTCCGAAATATTATTTTAAAAAAAGCGCAAAACATTCACTTTTCTCTTCCTCACATTGACATCAATGAAAATTAGTATTTTGATTTTACCACCTATATATGACCGAAATTGCCGCAAAAAGTGATGTCACGAGATAATAAAAAAAATCAATGAAAATTAACGAAAAATCACTCCAATCAATTTTCGAAACTCCAAAATCTTTGCCTAAATTTCCCTCCACCCTTAATTTCTCCATCTCCTCAAATATCTGCCTTACCGACTGGCCCCTTACATAACACCCCAAAGATTCTCTTAACTCCAATCTAAGACCAGAAAAAAAGTCCAATCTTCAAAACCATTAAATTATTGTAATTGAATAATTTACTTTCCCTTTTTTTTCCTCCTTCTTTTGCCATCCTCTCCTCAGTGCAATGGCACTGGCATATTGGGATAGGTCAGAGGCCCCGTTAAGTGCCGACCAAAACTAAGTGATTAATGTCGGAAGTATTTCCGTCTAGTCGTTTCAGAAACCAATTCATCGTGTTATTCAATCAAAAAAAAAAAAAAACAACGAAAACCACTCAGAAAATACAATTTCCATTATTTACCATTTGTGCTATACAATTGAATTCATCAAATGTTTACGTTCTCAAACTGCAAAACTAAAACTACTGGATACTGGAAAACGAGAAATTCAACCTTCTCCCCTCTAACACTGACTCCTCACTCCTTTCTTTTTTTTTTTTTTACAAAAACCGCCTTTTTTTATTCTCCTTCTTTATGTATGTATGTGTGTGAACAATGCCGACAATCGGGGAAAATTCGCCTCTCTCGCGCGTTCTCATTCGTGGTATGCGTTCAAGTGCCTCACACTCCTCTCTGTATTGCTGGGAGGTCGACGCCCGGGCGCAACAAGTGCCATCGACTCTTTGCGTGTGACGCGATCATTGCCCGCTTAATAATAATAATAATAATAGAAAAAAAAAAAGGAAAATGTATATGATTTTGTGAATTTTTGGTGCGACTATTGTACGTCAAAAAAGCGTTAAAATGAGCTTTTTAGGTGTTCAAAGGCGAAAAAATATCTGAGAAACTGAGCGAGATAGCAAAATTCAGATAATAATAAAATTAGTGCACACTCACAATTTTTTCGTTTGTTTTTTAAATAAATAAATAGTTATTGAGAAAATATTTTTAAAAATTCAGTAGTGAAGAGGTAAAACAGGATAAGTAGACTTAACTTTATGATCATTTTGATGGAAATATCAAGGAAACTAAGCGAGATAAGGCGATATTACCTCATCTTTTTTGGTTGAGCATTTCAAGAGTTACAAAAAAGGTTCAGGGGCAAAATTGCCCTATTTCGATTATTTTCTAACGTATTTCCAAATAATTGAATGAGAAAAAAATAGACTTGTCTCGTTTTACCTATTTGCTATTGAATTGCAATTATAGTTTTTCAAATTTTTGACATGTTCTTATTTTTTTTTTAAATTAATTATTTAAAAAAAAAAAATTTGTACACTGAATTAAGAAAAAGTCGTGAGAATGATCAAATATTGATGCTATTGGTCCTTAGCAAATTTTTTTTCCAATTAATTAAAAAAGTTTTTGAATTTACTGAATTTAGTTAATCCACACTAAATCCAGTAAATTCAACAATTTTTTAAATTATTGCAAAAGAATATTTGTTAAGGACAAATGGCATCAATATTTCATGATTTTTACCATATTTTAACTACAAAAAGGGTTTTTGCAAAAATTTCCATTTTCATTATTTTCCAAGATAATTTGAAAAAAATCATAATTGTCAATGAAAATCGACTCATCTCGTTTTATCTCTTCTGGTAAAATTGTATTATGCATTTATGCACGTACGGTGGTGAGGCTTTTGCCGGTTGTCGGCGCCCCGGGTTGAACCGAGGTCGACGCCCGGACGCAACAAGTGCTGCACTGGCTAACACACACCGTTAAAATACAGAAACACCCTGTGTATTTGGCCCTTTACTTCTCTCTCCACAGGCTCACATTTTATTCGCCCTTTCTCGTTTCACTCCCAACCCCCTTCTCCTTTCACTGAATCTCTTTTTTTTTCTTCTTTTTAAATTCATTTAACAGCATGTGCCTGTATACATGCTCAACGCTTTTCAGTTGGACATTAACGAGTGAATTTATACACAGTTGGTTCAAAATGATGGAAAGAGAATAGAAGGAGAAAGGCAAAGAGAAATGAATAAGGAAATAATGAAGAAAGGAAATGAGATAAAGTGAAGAGAGTGTGCACACCACGCGTCTGTGTAAATATAAAACTGCACTGGGTCAGGGATCCGTGATTTATCAACTACCGAGTGCAATTGGCCAACGGCCAATAGATATATCTACTACCCTCAGGCAACTGAATTTGTCGGCATTTATTAATTTTTTTTAACATTTATTTTTTTTTTACGCTTTTTTTTTGGTAATCATGATAATTGAGAATTCATTGAATTTAAGGATATTGAAGTAGATTTGATAATAATTTTTTATCTTTTTAATTTTGGTCACTTGTGATAGAGAAGCATGAGGAGATTTTTTTGAGACCAATTTTACCCCGTGTTACCGAATATTTTCAGACAGAAGTGATTTTTGAAAAAAATAAAATCAACACTAAACTCCATAAGCGAGATTTAAGTTTAGTTTCAATGCAACAATTCATAGTTACAGAGCATTTTTATTCTTTATATAACTGTATATATTCTTGTTCGTCAGAATGTCTATTATTTTTTTGAATCATAAAAAATGCATGTTACCGGACAAATAGCCACGATTAATCCAATTAATTGCATGAAGAAATCTATGGCGGCAATATTGGATGTTTGAAATCCGAGAATCCTCCAATTTACAGTCCTAGAGGCTGGAAACAACGTGAGTCAAGTGCAGAGCAATGTTAAATATTTATCATAATATTTCATAACAATTTACTATCGTGGACATTGTTCTGATATCGAAGAAACGTTACAAAATCGAGATAATTACAATGATTATGAATACTTAGAAAAAAAAAGACTCGCCAGGATTTTTTTCGTTAAAAAAAAAGGTCATTATGGAAATTTTTCTATCTTCCTTATTTCTCGCTTTAAAAAAAAAAACTAAAATTTTTTACTCTGAAAATGGAATTATTTAATTTTTTCTTCGATTTTTCTGAAATATCTCGGATTTCAAGAAAATTGGAGAATTTTTCTGCTAAAACCTTTTTTATAGAAGATTTCAAGACCTAAAAAATAGGTTTTATTGAAGAATTCTACATTGCCCTTAGCAAATCGAAAAAGACCGTAAAAACTACGAATAACTGTTTGGATTTGAAATGAAATTGTCAGACATGTACGCGCATCATTTCTTTCCCTTCCTTCTCTTTCTCTCTCATTCTCTCTCAAAACTAATAGAATGAAAAAAAAAAGCTGACAGTACTCGATAAATGAAAAACAATGGGCTTTTACGTGTACGTTCATTGACGTACACTGAGGTCAAATTCCATATAGATACACGATGGCTACTAACTTAACATCTGTCTCACTTCAATGAAGTATGCGCCTTCATTGTTGCGTGCATGTATGTGTATAGTATGAAACAACTATCGACCTTCGATGTTAACACGTTTGATCATAATTCATGTGAGCTTCTATCTGGATGAGAGTCAATAGTAATTTTTTTTTTTTTTTTTTCCTTGTGGACGAGGTCAATGTGGCTTTCATGAACAGTTAGTTTGAAGAAAAATTAGAAATAGAAGAATTTATTGATGGGAAATTATGATTATATAATTCCTCATGAATTAAAAATCCTAATTTTTTCTCTAAATCTCAATTTTTCTCTTTTACCAATTTTTTTTTTTTCAATTTCTAATAATAGGAGTTTTTTATGATTAATCATCGAATTTTATCCCATTTTGCCCCACTCTCAAAATCAACGTGGAATAATCGATAAATGAATTTTCTCCAATTCAGTGATAAAAACCTAAAACAGGAAAAATCAATTTTTTTTGCCATTTTTTATTTTATCTTAATAGTATCTCGGAAACTAAGCGAGATAACGCAATTTATGCAGAGACCTATTTTCCAGACAATTTCAAGTGCTATAAAAAAGGTTTCTTTGAAAATCGCGCTATCTCGCTTAGTTTCCGAAATATTATTCAAAAACTAATGCACTTAGTTTTCCAAATATTTTTTAACTGCAGAATTCATCATTTGAATTTTTAAATTTCCTTAAACTCCAAAATGTGGATAGTGGCGCCATCTCGTGGACGAATTTAATAGCAGAAAAAAGGAGCGAGTGACCGATTGAGAATAGACCTAACCTTAATTTAACATCTGTTCGGGCGCATCACGTGTGGAGGGATAAAAAAGAGGGGAAAATTACCTTGATGTGTCAAGAAACGACGTTTAATTTCGGTCTCGTCTTTTTTCTGAAAAATCAAAAGAAATAATAAATTTGATGCATAATAATAAACGCAGTATTGGATGAATGAAATTTGAAGTTTTTGGCGGCAAACTGCCGGCAACAAACTTATTACAAATGCAAATACATACTTTGGCAGAGATTCCTTTGAATGCAGACTCCCATTTCTTTAGATTATCGTATGTTCGTGCAGTTGGCACTGGAATAACAATTTTAGATGAATATAGAGCCTTCAAGGGGTCAAAATTTTGCGCAGTTACATCGATACTATCGTCTGACGAGCTTTCCTCGCTGTCGGCCATTATTATACTGTTCGAAGCGCGGGAAAATTCTGAAATTCAAATTTTTTTCGGTTTTTCATAATGAAATTCATGGAATTTTGAAATTTAGACAGTGCCATCGCAAAGATCGGGAAATTTTAGCCCGGAAAACACTATAATGCAATCGATTTTGAAGGAAAATTGAAAAATTTCAGAAAATTTAGGTTCTGAACAATTAAAAAATCATGAATCCTAAATTGATGACATTTTAGTCTTTTCTGGCCTCAAATTACCCATTATTTGCAATAGAATACTTTTCTTTTCAAAAATCCCTCAATTTCTATGATAAAAATATTAGAAATTATAAAATTGATGGAATTCCAAAATTTTGACAATTCTATCGTAAAAATCGGGAAATTTGAGCTCGAAAAGCACTATAATGCAATCGATTTTGGATTAAAATTTAAAAATTTGAAAAAAATCACGTTGCAAATGATTCAAAAATCATAAATCTTAAATTGATCTCATTATAGTTTTTTCTGGCCTCGAAATTTCCCATAATTTCCAATGAAAAAATTTTCTTTTCAAAGATTCATCATATTTTACTAAAAAAAAAAAATTGAATAAAAATCCTTTTTTTAATTTCATCGCAGTAATAATGCAATTATGAAGTGACAGGAGCAATCAAAACAACGGCAATTTACTTTATTACAATTACAATGGGGCATTGAGAGGAATTCTATCACTGCATTAATAAAACCACGAAGCAGGAAAAAAAAAAATCACAATAATAAATAAAAAGAAAAGAAAAGGAATATAAAAAGAAGAAAAAAAAAAAAAAAAGGAAAAAAGTGAGATTTAAATACGTACATATACTTTGACGAGAGGATGTTAACCTCTCGTTCGTTGGATAGCAAACTTTCTTTCTTGAGTTTGTACGATATTACGTAAAAATACTAGTAGAGGCTGCATAGAAAATCCAGCCACTAAGAGAAGCCGAGGGTTACGCGCTCACAGGAAGTGAAACAACTCTAACAGAAAGAAAGTTTTCACTTGGGGTTTTCACTTTCATGAAAATACTGGGGTCTCTGCCTCCTTTGTAATTGTTGCTTCTTTAATGTTATTTTTTTTTTTCTTCTTCTTCTTTTTTTTTTTCACTCTTTCTTTGTTTTATGATCTTGATAAATTGGGTGAATGTACGAAGCGTCTAGTAGCTTGCTCGAATTTCAATTGTAATTGAATATTCCTGGAGGGAATGCTGGGGAAAATTAATGCATTTGATATTGTAATTTTTTGTTGCAAGTGCAATGAATTATTGAGAGAATGAATTAATTCAGTTTATAATTAGTGAATATCGCGGAATTCGATCAAGATAGAGAAATGCCTTTTTTTTTTTTGTAATGAGCTTTTTGTAGATGAAATTCAGTAGTGAAGAGGTAAAACAGGATAAATCTACTTATCTTTGTGATTATTTCGAAGGGAATATCTCGGAAACTAAGGGAGATAAGGCGATATTATCCATCTGTTTTTGTAGAGAATTTGAAGAGTTACAAAAGATTTTCAGGGCAAAATTCCTCTATTTCGCTCATTTTCTAAGGTATTTTCAATAAACTAAATAAGAAAAAAATGGACTTATCTTGTTTTACCTCTTCACTACTGAATTGTTAATTGTAAAAGAGATTATTATGGAAATTAATATATCTCGATTGGATTTAGAGATATCTTTGGAAAATTGAATTTTTCAATTTTTTGGGGATATTTTTCAGCAAATAAATTGTTTAAAATAGAAAAAATTCGCGCTTATAGTTTTTTGAATTTTTTACACGTGCATATTTTTTCAAAATCTTCGAAAATTTAAGAAAATCCAAGGAAATTGAAAATTGTCGAAAAAAAATGATTTTTCAGGAACCAATTTGGAAAAATCCTGGAAAAATTTGAAGAATTTTGAAAATCCTAAAAAATTCTGCAAAATCCCAGAAAATTCATAATTCGGTTAAAAGAACGGATTTTTTAAAAATCAATTGATGAAAATTTGGAAATTTAAAAAAAAAAAAAGAAAATTTTTGTGAAAAGTCTCTAAAATTTCGTTAAAATTTTCGGAAATTCTTTGCGATTTTAGAAATTTTTTAAAATTTTGAAAAATTCTAGAAAACTTTGCGAAAGCCCAAAAAATTCCAAATTGTTCAAATGTGGGTGAAGGAATGTTATCAGAGTTCAATTTGGCAAAAGCTCGAAAATTCTGACAAAATTTTCGTAAATTCTCGAAAAAAATCGTGAATTTAAAAAAAAAAATCTGTAAATTTTTTGAAAATTTCAAAAAATAATTGATAATGTGTTCATCAACTTCATTGCCCTTTATTAATCACAATTTTTGTCTTTATTTTCTAGGGCTCAGTGAAAAGGATTGCGACAGGGACGGGGGGAGGAAAAAAAGCAGAAGTTGATTTTGGATGTTAGCTGGCGCGGGGGTGGCTAAACAAGCCCCACCGCACGGTACAGGTCCCGATGCCGGTCCCTGTATCACAGACTCTTACGCTGACCTCCAGCTTAGTACCCAAGGAGGAGTCAACAATGCCCTTCATAGACGACGAGCTACTTTGGTGCCCTGATAATGATGGAAAAATGGTAGATCTGACACAGTGTCTTCAGGTTCGCACGCTCTATTATGTACGAATCAATGAATTCAATAGTGAAGATGTGAAAACAGGATAAATCGACTTATCTTTGTTATCATTTTGAAGGAAATATCTTGGAAACTAAGTGAGATAAAGCGATATTACCTATTTTCCTTAGTAGAGAATTTTAAGAGTTACAAGAGAAATTCAGGGCAAAATTGCCCCATCTCGCTTATTTTTTAAGCTTGTTTACAAAAAACTAAATGAAAAATAAATGGACTTATCTTGTTTTACCTCTTCGCTACTGAATTATTCATATCTGTGATTACAATTTTTAGAGAGATTTTTCAATTTTTTTTTTCATGTTTTTGACAATAAATTTCCATAGATTTTCGAGATTTTTTTGCATTTTTTGATGGAATTGACGAAATTTCAGGGGTCAATTTGATATTTTTTTCAACTCTTTTTTTTTTTTTTAATTTTGAAAAATATTAAATTGACCAAAATTCTCGAAAAATCCGGAAATTTGCAAATTTTTGGTCATTTTTAAATTATTTGAAGTAAAACTGATTTTACTGTTTTTTTTTGTGAATTCCATAGATTTTTGAACTTTTGTTAAAACTTTAAATGGAATTGCAAAAATTCCCAGACTCAAGTTTAATCATTTCTTTTTACTTTTTTTTTTTTTCTATGTAAAATTGAAAATTAGCAATTTCTTCAACTTTCTAAGAATTAAAAAAAATAACAAATTACCAGTTAATTGACATGTTTTTTTGAAGAAAAAAAAAATTGAAGTGTTATTAAAGTTCTGCTTCCTGACTTCACATAATCACAGATATTAATTCATTCTGAAAAATTCCATGAAATGACAGATGTAAATATGTGAATAATGTTTCTTTAACTTTTTTCTTGTTTTTTTTTTAAACCAGGAAAGCAGTACAGGTCAAGCTGTTGAGTTTTCCACAATGGAATTGAATGCTCTTGTGGGTGCACCAGCTGCACCAACCAATGTGCCTTCAGAGGATGGCGATGGTGGTATGTCGAGTGTTAATGAAGAGCCATTCGATACAATTGATACGTTTTTGAGAGAATTACAGGCTGATTTGGCTGAAGCTAGTCAGCCAACTTCAACAACAACACCTAATAATAATAATTTATATAGGCGGCAGAGGTACAATATTGCTGCTGCAAATCCATTATTAGCAGGTGAATAATACTTGTATTAATGAAATTTTAACGAAAGTTATTTTTAGTTCAGATTAAGAAGGAAAATCCTCTAAAATTAATCGTTGCCTTAGAAATAGAGTGGCGTAAGTGCTGTTTATGAGCATAGCACTTACGCCCCTTTGGTTCTAAGGCGAAGAAGTGTCTGATTTATTTCGAAGATATCTCAGAAACTTTTGGAGTTTGGAGAGTTTTTCAGGAGACCTTTTTTTGTAAAGCAGAATGTTTTTCTTACTCAAAAGATCTCTTTAAAAATAAGATGTCCAATGATTTCAGAGTAACTTCCAAAATAAATTTTTTTATTCCTCATCCTAATTTTAAAGGTGAGTGTCAATAAGGAACAGTGAAGCAAAATGAATCAGATTTTTCTTTTCAAAGTTAGGACCTTAATAAAAAAAATTTATGAAATTTTTAAAAAATATCAATAATTTGTAGAATTTTCTCATTTCTTTCAGATTTTTTCTGAAAGATTTATATTTGTAAAAAAAAAGTGCGGCTTTCGTGATCATAAAATTGATAGATTTTTCAAATTTTGACAATATTATACAAAAAATTGGAGTTTTTATGCTGAGAAATGTTACAAGACAATCGATTTGATATCGAAATCTTTCAAATAAAAGCAAAAAAATCGGAATTCTGTTTCAAAAGCTCCATTGCTCTTTTCGCGCTCAAATCTTCCAATTATTTCCAAGATAAAATCTTTTTTAGTGAAAAAATCAATTAAACTTCCATCATTTCAAGAAAAAAAATATCATAAAAATATTTTTTTATCATTCGATCCAATAATTAATTTACAAAATAAATTCTTTATTCCAGAAAAATTAGCAGCACCCTCAACGCAGATATCACCCTCATCTTCCATGCCTTATACCGCAAGAGCAGATATTAAAACGGAGAGCATAATGCCAGAGAGCAGTGAAGGTAAGTTTCTTCATTACCAACAAACGTTAATCTACTTCTTTACCATCTACCGATGACTTTTTGCCATCAATCGGTAAAGAAGGAATTTTTCCCTGCTACTTACCCCCGCCGATACTGCAGAGTTCTGCATTAATAAAAATTCGCAGAAAAATCCAGGAAAAATTCGCGAGATGTCGCGAATCATTTAAAGAGTCACCATCAACGAATTTGTATTCCCTCATGAAAGAAAAAAAGAAGTAAAAAAAAACCCGTATGTGATTTTAAACACTGAAAAGGGAAACCGGCCAAGGCCCTCCGCCATAAAAAATTGCAAACGGGCATCCGCGTTAGTACATAATTGCGTTATCCATTCTCATACTTGGTGTATTTTTTTTTTTTTTTCTTCTTTTTTTATATCTTTGAACGTAAAAAGTATTCACTGCCTTCTTTTTTTTTGCCTCCTCATGTATGTGCGTATGTGCATTCTACGCATCGTTTGTACATGCGTGTCCCAATTTTGACAATTTACAGCTCTTTCGTAATAATATAAAGGCTTAAAGTAATGTTCATATGTGTGTGTGTATACGCAACTCAAAAGTTGGTTCATGATCTCGTTTTATATTTCATCGAACTCCAACTGTGAAGTAGGCAGTTAACAATTTGTACATGTAGATTATTGAACAATTTATACAGATATAGAGTCATACTTTTTTTTTTTTTTTTACTCTAGATTCTGATAATTTGTGGTGATAGAGTTCTCTGCTAAACGTTTTCATACGATTTTTCAACACTCGAATTTCCTTATTTTTTTGAGTTGATAACACAAGTACTTCAGTCGTGATTTCCTTATTTCTTTAGAAAATCCTTGAATCTACGAAATTTTTTGGACGAATTTTTTTTCGTTTTCGGTGATTTTCTGCGTTTTTTTAATTGAAGTTAAAAATGAGGAAAAATCGAATATTCAGATTAAAAAAGTCGATTTTCTGAAATTTTCGAGGATTTTCTGAATTATTCTGATGAAGCAAAATAACAGATTTGAATGATTTTTTGATTGAAAATTTTTCATTTTTTCCAAAAAATTTCTCAAAATTTTGAAAATTCTTAAATTTTATCAGCACAATTTTTTTTTTCGAGATTTTCAATTCACGCGGAGTTATAATAATAAAGATGAGTAATAAAGACGATAAATTTATACCTCTTAACCCGAATTATTGGGAAAATTCTGCATCTCTCAAACTGTAGAATCGTTTTTCTTTAAATGTTTGAAGAAAATATTGGAGATAAAATAGATTCACTTATAGACTCTACTCCAATGAATTTTCACAGAATCGCAAATGGCATCAATTTGCCATCACTCTGATTATAGTCTCCGTTCCATTAATCCTTTTTCGTTGAAAAAAAAAAATCATTTTTCTGCAAAAAAAATTAACAGAGAAATTAAGAAAATTTCTTTGTATCGAAAGTCAAGCGATTTCACAAAAAAAAAAAAACTTCGAGTTGAGAGCTATCATAACTGAAAAAAAAAAAAACGAAAGAATTGAGTACAAATCGGCTCACGCAATGCTCGTTATAAGCATCCAAAGAGTCTCTTCGTCTTGTGTTTGGCTATATACGTGTATCACTTTCGCCGTGGCCAAGGCTGCGTGACAATCTCACCGTGATTCTATCTATAGTTATATATGTAAGTCAATCATTTAATGCCCGAGTGTCCGAGATACTTGGGCCATATACAATTTTATCGATCTCGTGGATTTTCCCATTTCTCATCACATGTGTTTGAGTTTATTGCAAAAAAAAATGAGATGAGCTGATTTTTTTCAGTTTTTGGAGAATTATCTTGAAATTTATGAGAAATAGGGAAATTTATGTCAACACCTTTTTCGTAGGATTTCTTCTGCACGAAAAAAAGCTCTTGTCAGCATTTCCTTATTTCCAATATTTCCGGAGATATTTCGAGAAAATTGAGGAAAAGTGATGATGAAAAGTGAAAATGAAGAAATTTAAGTAAAATTAAGGTTTCATTAAATTTTTCGGAATTTAAGACAGAGTATTTTGCATGAAAACCTTTTTTGTAGCCCTTTTTTCCGCTACGAAAAAGGTTTCAATGAAAATTTCTCGATCTCTCAGAGATTTCGGCCATTTTAATGAGAATTGAAATATTAAGGACCAATTTGAGTTCAGTTTTTGAGGAATATCGCGGAATGAAAGAGAAGTAGCACTTGTTTCATGAAAATCTCTTTCGTACGTCTTCATTTCCTCTGCAAAAAAGGTTCGAACCAAAATTCCGCAAAAAAACATCTTTTGGAAATTAAGGGAGATAGTGCAATTTTCATTAAAGTAGTTCACTCGCGAAACGACTTTTTCTTTAAAAATGAGATGAAATTAAAGTGGGAGATGAAGAAAAGTGTCTTACATTTAATTAAAAAAAAAAAAATTTCAATGCATTGGGAAGCAAGATATTAACAACAGAAATCCACTTAATTAACATGCAGAAGGCCACTCAATTAATCAAGAAATGCATATTTCCCTTTTTATCTCAAGAACCCTTCTTACGATTTTTTTCAAAAAATAAAACATACTAAATGAAAAAAATTAGAATTTTTTTGCAAAAAAACTCCACATTTTTTGATGGTTTCTTTTAAAAGATATCGATTTTTGAAGTATAAATTACCTTAAAAAATCAAAAAAAATGGAAAATAAAAAAAAATCCTCCAAAAATTTCGCTATCTCGCTTAGTTTTTAAGATATTCTATTTTTCACCTCTTTCCTACTCGAATTGAACCCATTATCTTCATTAATCCCTCCCATCACGAAAATGCTGGAGTCATTGAGGCCTTCTTTTTTTTTCATAGGAAAAACATCACAGTCGCAGCTGTTTTCTCTCAGATGCACTTGTTATTGCTCGGTTATCCTCGTTCCCTTGACCCTCCCCAAAAAACACATAAATCCTTGGCTCCGAGTTTTCGTGGCCTCAGGGCTCTCGAATGCACCACGGAAATAGACTGTTGCTCACTTACATCTATATATATATATATATGTACATGCGTTAAAAAAATAAAATGAAGCCTTTAAAACGAAACAGGTGCAATGAAACTTTGTTACACTACCCTCTTCCTGGGTGATGACTTTGTTCTCATTTCATTTTAAATCTCTTGCTAATGTTGACCTGAAAAATTATGTAACTGTTGGAATAATTCCGATGGATTAAGCAATAATTAGTCCTCGAGGCTTCAATTGTACCGGTTTGCTCTAATTTTTTTTATTTTTATTATTTATTCAACGATTACTTTAAAATTCATGCATTCCAACAATTACAAATTTTGCTTTTCAATAAAATTAAAAAAAATTTTTTTTTACATTTTTATGAGGAAAAAAAAGTGACAGAAAAAAGTGGGGCAAAATGGAATATAATGTATATATTTATTGCAAATTGGCTTCAATTTTCAGAAAAAAATAATGGATTTTTTTATTCAGTTTCCAAAAATACAAAAAAAAATTGATTTATTTTATCTCAATTTTCAATAAAAAAAAATTTGACAATTGCAGATGAAAACTAATTTTTTTTTAATTAAAAAAAATGAGTTTCTATCAATTGAAACTTTTTTTTTTTTTGAGAATTGAAAAGTAATTGAGATACATTGGGGCGAAATAGGATATAGTATACATTTCGTTTGCCCCAATCCCTTTGAATTATTTTTCAATATGAAAAAAAAAAATTGCAATTTTTTAAAATCGAACATTGTGAAAAATATAATTTAAAAAAAATGAAATAAATTGTACACGCGTAAAATAAATTTTCATCGATATTACAACACTCAAATGTATAATGAGAATTGAGGGAACCGAATGATTGAGTAATCGGCTTCCTCATATTGCTTAATACAAGAGTTGAGTATGTATGGTTGCGCTGACAACTGTGTTCACCATACAGTTTGAAAGTAAATTCAAGATGGCCACGTGTAGTTTTATTTTACTCACTTTATCTGTCTCTCTCTTTTTTTCTCTCTTTTTCTCACTTTAGAGTACGTGTATTCACGTATTAGTTTTTGAGGTGAATCAATTGTCATGTATTTGTGTAAATTCGAAAGAAGAAGAAGAATAAAAAAAAAAAGGATTTATTTTACATTTGTGTGTGTATGTGGGTATATATCGACTTGTATTCATTGCGTTGGCTATTGGCTATATTGCCGGTAGAACTGGAGATGTGTTGACATTTTCTTCAAATCGGGGTCAGGGCTTTCAATAGTCTGTAGTCTATAACCCGCCCTAGGCCATGATTCCTTATGTACATTTATTACGCCGTTTTTTTTATCAATTCTTTTTCTCCTCTCATTCTCTCCGGAAGTTTCTAAACATTGGGAGAGAAAAAAATCTGTCTGTTGTGCAAGCATTAAGGATATAACGGTTTTTAGGGAAATATTTGATTTCTTGGTGCAATGAAATTTCCGGATTTTTTGCTAAAAAATTATGTAACGATATTGATTTTGGATCGATATTTATTGAGGAATTGAAAAGAAGAAATTTATTGATGAAATTCTTCTGGGAACCATGTTTTTTCTCTATCAACTAGTGGTGATGAGCGATTTTCGAAAAAACAAATCGATTCTCGAAAAGATACGATTTTTTGAAAATCAATTTGAAAATAAAAGTAGAAAAAAAATTCGATGAATCGATTAATATTAACGATTAAAAGCACGTCCACTTCAATTTCTTCTGAAAGACAATCTTAAAAAAAGCATTCATGTTCAACAAACTTCGATAGATCGAACATTCAAAAATATCGATTAATTGACGCGATATCGTGCATCAAGTTCACGATTGATGATATAAAAGAAACGAAATCACATTAACCCACGATCGATAGTTTCTCAAATATCGATTAGTCGATGCAGTATCTCGCATTGAATTCGATATATTGCATCACCTTCGATAGTTCCGTTTCACTTGTTTTGATCTACAAAAAAAATCCTATTTTCGTTTTTTTCAAAAAAAAATTGAAAAATCGATTAATCGAGTTTCTTGAAATCACCCTAAAAGATCGATTTCCAAGGAAAAAGAATCGATCTTACAAAAATCGGTCGAAAATCGTCCATCACTAATCGCTACTTAATTCATTTTTCCATGAATATCATCGAATCGTATGAGTTTCAGAAAAAATGTCAAGAAATCCTTTTGGTAGAGAATTTTAACAGCTGCAAAAAAAGTTTACCAAAAAATTCCTGTAAGCCTCGTTTTCGCGCGTTATTCAAATTTCGACTTATTTACTGTGCGCCTCCTGGAGGGACGCCTCAGAACTAAAAACGTAACCCTAAATGGAAATTCAGTTCTTTTTTTCGATGAACTATCAATCATTTCATCGAAAATCCTTCAATTCACATTTTAAATAAATAGACTAATTCGGAGGTCATCAACCGTTTTAATACCTTATTTTTTTGTATTGTGAAACAGAAGTGTTTAGTCTATTTACTCATAGTTTATGATACATAGATAAACTGAGTAGTCTACGTCATAGTAAATTAAATATTTTGCTCGAGTTTATGGCGCTTTATCCCCGCCACTAGAATTTTCAACAAGTTTCATCATCAATTTTTTTTCTTCTTTTCCATTCTTCATTAATTTTTGGAACTTCCTTGATATGAAGTTCCACCGAAATCTTCATAAAATCCCTAGAAATTAAAATTTATAATTTAAGCTGTTATGATGAAGTTGAAGCAGCTTAACACATACAATGTTAATTCAGAATTGGATCAAGGCAATAAATTAATGAATTTGTGGACGAACGGATAAAAATCGAATTAAATGAGTCTCCTTAAAAAAATAACAAATGGAACTCATACTTTCGATTTTTTTAATTAATTTCATTATTTACAAAAAAAATAATTAAATTGAACAAAAAAAAATCTGAAGTATGAACTGGTATTTTTTTTGTCCAAAGTGAAGATCTTCCCGAAAAAATTTGAAAAAAATTATCTAGCAATGCTGATATACTCAAGCATCTTCCCAAATTTTTCCAAAAAAAGCTCTTCCTTTGCCGATAATTCTGTTCCATTTTGCCCCTCCTACTTGTAACAATCTGTCGTAAGGAACAATTGCATAAATTATAATGATATTTAATGCAATAGATACGCAAGTGAATTAAAATGCACCTTGAGCTGGTCAGTTTTTGGCAGATAGCCTGCCGATCTACATAATTATTGCCTCTCTGTGTGTTGACAACACACTGGCCAAGGCTTCTTGTTCGACATTAAAATGAAGGAAAAAAAAAAAAACATTTCATGTTAACTCAGGCATTTTAAAGAAAACTTGAGGCTGTCCTTAGGGATTCAAGTTGAAAAATACCAGTGATTCAAAAATATCCCGTAGTCGTTAGTCTTCCGTTAACTACTTAGTATGTTAAAATGCGTGGAACGATGTGAACCGACACGACAGGTGGAAGAGAAATCTGTTTCTTTCCTCAACAGATCCTCACCCTTTTTCAGTGATCTACCTCCATTAAAATTTGAGAGAGAAGCAAAAAAAATAATAATATTTTTCCCCAAGCATGTGCATCACTGATGTGTGTCTGGGATTCACGCTCTTTTTTATGTACAACACACATCCCGCCTGTTTTTTTTTTTTTTGAAAATGAGAGTGACAAAAAAATTGAATGAGTTTTCATGGTCAGACCCTTCCGGCACTGCCAGATCTCTGTTTTTTTTTCTTGTTTCTTCACAGAGAAATAGAATTTCTAATATTGTTTAGTATTCTTCTTCAGTGGCATTGACGAATTGCCATGGTCGAATTCAAACTAGTGTAATTGTAAATGAATTATAAATAAATTGAGGGAATAATAATAGATTTGGCGAATTATTGTTAGAGAATCTGACATTTTTTGGGAATAATTTAAATTTTGTTTGTAGAGAATTTCATGCGAACGGTTTTGGATATATGTATGAAATACTGAACGATTTTTTTTTTGAATTTATTTGAAAAAAATTGGAATATTAGGGGAGAAAATCATCTGCGATTTTTTAAAGAGTGAAGGCCTCCACAAAAAAAATCTAAAAAATTCTCGAACAATGTAGACATGATAAAGCATTTTCTCAAATTTTTTTGGATTTTTTCGGGCAGTCTCATCTGAAAAAAAAAATATTGAATAATTTTTGACCCATTTTGCCCTGTTTTCCGTTATATTACCTAACAAGTGCGATAAAATAGAATAGAATTTCATTTCCCTGATTTTACATTGTCTGTTTGACATCACTCCCTCTTTTTACCTTGTTCACTTATCACTTTAAAAACTACAATATTTATAATATCTATTTATTTATAAAAATAGAAATAAAATGTGCGGTAAAGTATTTTTTGAGTGGGAAGTTGCGGAATGAGTCAAGGGTGAATTTTGCAATCACACGAATCCGAAAATACTTCCCGGACGTGCATTATTTTTACAGTAATTCATCGCACGGCGTGCGAAAAGTGGCGCTGAACGCATGCGCAGCGTGCGAGAAGTGGTCACTTTTCGCACGCTGTACAATAAATACTTTATTCAACGATATCTCGGAAACCAGCAGATTTATCAAAATTTACCAGGAGAGCTTTTTTGTAGATAACTTAATCTATCACAAAACAGGTCTCTTCATAAATTCTCCCAACTCCACTCATTTCCGATTTACTGAATAAATAAGTTTTTTTCCTATTAAAAAATAAGAAAAACAAGAATTTTTTTTTCTTTTCAATCCTTTTCTCCAGTAAAACTTGAATAAAACATTGGCATAAAATTCAGAATATCTGATAAAAAAAAAGTGAGAGATCGTAGCCGTTATTATATTACAAATCATGTAATTCTTCATCCTTGGATTTATCCAATGTGTCAGGTAAACAGTTTCGCAATTCCCTACTCCATGCCTCAATTGGGAATTTCCTTATACACACGTTCAAAGAGTGCCACAGCCATACACAAGCCTCTCTCTCTCTCTCTCTTTCTCTCTCTCTCTCTTGCTGCATGCTTCTTCGGAATGAGGTTAAAACAAACATCAATCAAAGCGTCTTTTCGTCCATTCCTTTTTTTTTTTTAATTCCATTTTCCCCGTGAGATTGAAAAACCCAGGTATTTTCCAAGTTCTCCGCAAAATAAGAAAAATATCTTAAATTCCCACATTTCACGTATTTTTCCCCTTCAAAAAACCTTCAAAAAAAAATATAAAAAAATTCCATTAAAAAAATTATCTTCAAATCATAAATGTAAAATAATCCTAACATAAAACTGCGTCACAATCCCCACTCGTAACACGTCTTTTTGTTTCAATGAGAAGCACGTGTAAAACATCCGCGTATAATTCAAAGCCCTTTCGAATTACGTGGTACCCCAGAAATTTACTTAGTACAAACGTAATTGAAATGGAACGCAAATGTTTTTAAATGATAAAACACCTATCTATCGACGTAATGCAAATAAGATTACAGTTAACTACAAATATCCCCCTCCCCCCTCCTCCCAAAAAAAGAAGAAAAAAAAAACAAAACTAGAGTTCCTCATTCAAGTATCCACGTGTTTCTAAAAATCATATTACTTTCAATGTCATATTTTACCTCGAAATTCCTTCATCATTACCAAAGAAAAAAAAAATCGAAAAAAAAAATTCGAAAAATATGAGGAAGTGTGCCCCAGCATAAAAAGAGCTTTACGGAAGTTAATAAATAAGTTTAAAAATAAAATTATCACTTGTGTTTCGCATTATCATTCGACATGTGCTGATTTTATGTGACACTACCGTAAACCATTGAAAAAAGGGAGTGAAGGGGGTAGGTGGGAGGGGGAGAGGGGGCGAAAAGGGGGGTTGTGAACGAATGGCAAAGGCAAACGCAACAGTTTAGAGCGAAGTGTTACGTCAGTGAAAGTGTTATGCCAATGTGGGCCGAGGCTAACCTGTGAGCCCTGTCTCTCTCTGCCTCTCATGGATTCTAGATGGTATAATATGCACGAGAGCAAGCGAGCAAGAGTACACGCATAAGTTTAAACCCATACGCGTTTGTAGTAATACAGGGGAATAATGTTATGTGGTACTCGGGGTACAAGTGGCATTATACCTGCAGGCCCAACTTTATTTTTGTCATTATTATTATTATTATTTTTACAAGTCAAAATACTTGAAGTTGATTACTCGTGTCGTGTTTTCTTATTGCACGAGCGCGACTAAGTCGTGCTCTATACCTCATGTGCCCTCCCTCCCCCCCCCCCCCCCCCCCTCTCTGCCCTCTTCTGCTTCTGGCTTTCCTATGGATTTAATCGTTTATTTGTTGAACACGTAGTAGCCTCCCACCACCCACTAGACAAATCGAGGAACAAGAGACTCGTATTAATACACACGTGTGACACAAATTTTTTTTTTTCACGGAAATTATTCAAAACTTGGGTTTATTTATCAAAATGTGTGGATTTTCAATTTTTTTTTATCGCTCGGGTGATAAGAAAATCCTTGAATTCTACGAAATTTCGAGAAAATTTTTTTTGATATTGTTTCTTTTTTTTTTCTTTGAAATTTAATTGATTGGAGAGTTTTAATGAGGGAAAATGGCAATTAATTCGATTGAGTTTAATTGTTTTGATAATTAATTTATTTGCGGATTTATTCATTTTTGTTCTACATTGGCAGACGATTTTAGGATGATTATAAATTATTATGAATTTATTTTCTGGATTATCCGATATCTTCATGGGGGGAGAGGGAAGGGGGGAACATATTGAGAGCATGTGATTCGATAAAACTCAATTCAATCTACTTTTGCTCATTAATATATTGGATACAGACTTGCAGATGAAAATTGGAGAGGCAATGGATTTTTCGTCTGGGTCGTTTGGATACTATGAATGGAAATGTTAACCTGCGTTATTGATCTCTGTACCTATTTGGAATTCTCAATTATTCATGGATCTTTTAGTGCATTATGGGAAATGTGAATTTCGTCGTTTTTTTGGAGGATTAATTGGGGAATTATTATTGAATTCGAAGGAATTTTGGAAATTAAGAAATTTAATTTTTTATGAGTTGGATTTGAGATGGGGCAGAATGGGACGAGATGAGGATCGCTTTTTCTCCCGTTTTTCCTTCGGAAAATCAATTTTTTCTAACATGAAATCGAAATACATATTTTTATTTTCTAAAAATTTCAATTTTTTTTTGCTTTTTAGTATTTCTCGTTCTATTTGGTGTAAAAAGATGAGCTTCATCAAAAATTTTAGCTGACGCAACTTTCCATCAGAATCGTTGGCAAAACAGCCAAAAAGAATTTTTCACAAAATGAACCTCATGGAAAATATATATATTAACAATATAAAAGAAATATATAGTGAAATGTGAATTTTGATATAAAATATGGGTTCTGATATAGAATATATATAATAAATGAATAATATATGTTTTGTTTATCTTACTCACAAAAAAAAAGACACGAAAGCGATATGGTTTTATATTCTCACGAAACTGCAATAAGCTAAATTCTCGCTTAAATTCTGGCTAAATTCCATCAAATTCACGACATATATTAAAAATGAACGTGATTCTTAGACAATGAGTAGCGTCAAGGTAAAATTCTATTTTGTAATCATTATTTTGTCAACAATAAGTCAAAATAACCAAATGACAAAACGACAAAACAATCAGAACAGGTAAAAAGTAAAAATCCAGCAAAAAAAAACCTCAATCATGATTTTTTTATACTTCCAGTATTCTAGAAATTCTTCAAAAATAAATGACAAAAAAGAATAGACTCATCCAACTCCACCTCTTTGCTACCGAATTCGATAACATCGAACAATTTCCGAGAAATTCCTCCATAAGTCTTATCAATTCAACCAAATTGTTTGTTATCGCTATCAAAATATCATTCATTCATAATTCATAATCAAGAAAAACCAAACTAGAATTAATTTCCGGTTAACAAACTCTATGAGAAGAAAAAAAAAAATTGATTGCGTAATTCGTAAGAATTGGGTCATCATTGAGAAAAACCTTTGCAGACACGTTTTTATATTAAAATACAAAGATTTTCTTGAGAGTTCCGTTTTCTCATGTGAAACTGATTATTCAACGCGACATAAATACAGATAAAAGGAAAAAGAAGAAATAATAAATATCATTGGCTCAGAAACAAAGTGGCGTAAGTCTTATATATAAGCATAGCACTTACGCCACTTTAATTTTAACTCAATGATATTAAAGCAAAACACCAATACGCGGTAGTTGATGGCTAGAGGAATGGAAGTTTATTCCCCCCTTTTACTTCAAAACGTGTACTCCAACCGAGTCTATTAGCATGAAGCGTGTGCCAGAGGGCCTTGACACAGTGCGTGTAGAACGGATTGCATGCGATAGCGGAAAGCGCAATCTATTTATCGCGATTTATCGTTAAAATTCCAGTAAAAAAAATTCTTTATGACAAAAAGAAAGAAAAAAACTCGCAATATTCGTCATTCGGTCGTTGACGTTTTTTTTTTCTCTTCTTTTTTTTTTTTTTTTTTTTTTTTTTGGAGATCTTCAATTCTAGAATAATATTCCTGAACGTTGAACTCCTCCATAAAGTTCATTTGATTTAACATGTAAAATCTATATTCGGTAGAATGAAAAACCGTCTAGACATTTTATTATGAGAGTATCAAGTTGAGTTTCGAAAATATCACATCATCCTGATTCAATTAACTTCCCTTATCATGTTTAATTCATTGAATTTCCTTAGTTTACATTATTTCATTAATATATTATGGATAATTCTCCAGTGACATTTTGCTCCAAATTTTCATCGATGAATTATCATTATTATTTTTGAGATTTGTGAATTTTTTAAGAAGAGAGTGAATCGATTTGGGAAATGGGAAAATCGAGAAATTGGATAAGTTGGGAAATAGCATGTAGCTTTTTGGCGTTTATTGAATTGTCTACAAAAAGAAGTTTTTTGATGAATCATCTTAAATTTGGTCTTTTGAGAATTTTTTAAAAATAAATCATATGATTTCTAAACTTCTTTTTATTTTATCACTCTAGTAGTGAATTTCATTTACAGCTTATCTATATCTAGGAATCTGTGAGGGATGGGATTTTTTTTGTGAAGTGAAACGAAAGCTACAAAAATGATTGAGATGACAATTTAGCCATTTTTCTTAGATCCTAAGATATTCAATGAAAAAACCTACAATTTGCACGACTTCGAAACAACATTTGGCAGCTTTACCGATTTTTTTCGACACAGAATCTGTGAGATATAGCAAAAATTTTGTTAATACCCTTTTTTTGCAACTCTGAATTCCATTTATACATAATTTCTCTATTTTCCTTTGTTTGCGAGTTATTTTCTGAAAACCGATTAATAAAGTAAACCAGCGAATAAACAACTCTATTCATCACTCAGATGTCCCCGAAATATCTCACAATCTATCGGAGAAAGCGTAATTCATTTAATAATTTATTTTCTAGCTCCAATCTCTATTGTAAAAATAGATATTGACAATATTTAAAAAAATCTATGATAAACATGAAAAAATATTTGTTTTGTATATTTTATTTACGAAAAAGTATAATCGATTATAGAACTTTTGACCGACATTAACACATATTCAGTTTATAAAATGTACAAGTAATATAGGAATTTCATATACGGTGAATATATAATCATGATTATATAAAATTGATAAACTTATGTTATGTATTGTGTTTATATTTTTCTTGTATTTCCTAAATATAACCTTTTTATATCGAATTTTATCAATCTCACATGATTATAATTATAAATTCGTCGTCTATAAATTATTTTCCTTTATTTGTTAATTTTGTGTATAAAATATGTATTAATTTCGGACAAAAGTTCTAGAATCGAATTATATTCTTTTTTGTAAATAAGATACACAAAACATATTATTTTACATCCACCATACGATTTCAGCTTTACATTTACTATACATTTGTTATATATATTTTATTTATTTACTTTATTTATTCAAACTCTTTTGGAGACCCAACAACTCATAGTCAATAACAGAGTTTATTAAAAAATACAATACAAAATCAATTATAAATATGTAACATGAATAATTTCATAAAGTATTTTCCGAAAGCAAACACTCAATATTAGCACTTATGGTCTAAATTTCAATAGATACTTAGTAGATTCACCAATAAGTGCATTAATTAACGAAAAAGATAAATCTACATTTTGTATTTTGTGAATCTACATTTTTTGAAATTCTTACATATTACTATATTTCTTTCATATTGTTGCTATATATTTTTTGATTGATATTGCACTAAACCTTTTTTCCTAGCTTTTAAAAATCTGTTCAAAAAAAGCTCCAAGCAAATATTCTCCAAAAAAAGATGAGCCAAAAAAAAAACGGAACTCCGCCGTTTTTACCTCTTTATTACAATTTTTTACTCTCCAATACCGTTCTATTATTGTAAATTTCATGAAAGAATAATGTAACAGACTGACAAAAAACTCATGTGGTAAAAAGGGCAAAGAAAAAGTTACCTCTTTACAAGTAACGTGTTTTGTCAAAGGGTCATTTACACAATGTTTATAACATTTTTTCCTTATTTTTCAATTCATGCTTATTTGTCGTGAAGCGGCGCCTGTTTAGTGCTTAGGCTTGTCCATGTTATGGGAGGTTGAGGTCTAAAAGAGGTCTCATAACCCTCCCATGGGACTCCCCAGGCCTTGCATCCAATCCTCCCCCCCCCCCCCCCCCCCCCCCCCCCCCACCCACCCCCCAACACACCGAGAGGCAACTGTGTGTTGATCGAAGCTCACTCAGACATGATAATTCGTTTCAGGACAGAAGGCTAACCCCCTTTCTGCCTCTCCTATCTTTATATATATTTATATATATACATATATATATAACAAACAGTTCGCTACGTCCCTTTTCCTTCCCTCATATAAAACCGTTTAAACGCTTCCATCTTCCCACTTGTTTCAGCCGGCTCGTGTGCCCTCGCTTCATGTAATTTTCATCGTGAAAAACTTGCGAAATTATCGTCAAGCCGAGACACAGGCTCGTCACTCACACACACCCGAAGAAAAAAAAAATGAGAGAGAACGTATCGAGTTTGTTGTACAGCGAAGGGTGATATATCAGGCATTATTGAACCGTCTGAGAAAAAATATATGGAGGTGAATAAATAAAGGAATAAAAAAAAAAAGGGAAATTAATAAAACAGAGGTTAACGGCGAGTCGAGGGTCCGAGTTATTCAGAAACAATCCTGATTTTATTCATTTGATTTCATATGGAGATTTAATTAACTTTTCTTTAATTGAGTTACTGTGGAGATTGAGTTATTTGGTTGATTAAGGGAATGGATATTTTTGGTAGATATGGCTGGGGCTTTATGGATTTTTGATAGGTCAGTTACGTGAATTATGGAAAATTGGTTAAGAAGAATTTTTAGAATCTTGAACTTTTAGATTGAGGATATTCAAGTAATTCAGATAATAAATTTTTTCTTCCTAATTCTGGTTGATTCTTTGAGATCAATTTTACCCCGTGTTACACAATATTTTCAGGCAGAAATGATTTTTGAAGAAAATAAAATTAACACTAAACTCCATAAACGAGATTTAATTTTAGTTTCAATGCAACAATTCATAGTTACAGAGCATTTTAATTCTTTATATAACTGTATATATTCTTGTTCGTCAGAATGTCTATTGTTTTTTTGAATCATAAAAAATGCATGTTACCGGACAAATAGCCACGATTAATCCAATTAATTGCACGAAGAAATCCATGGCGGCAATATTGGATGTTTAAAATCCGAGAATCCTCCAATTTACAGTCCTAGAGGCTCGGGACAACGTGAGTCAAATGCAGAGCAATATTAAATATTTATCATGATATTTCATAACAATTTACTATCGTGGACATTGTTTTGATACCGAAAAAATGTTACAAAATCGAGATAATTACAATAATTATGAAAACTCAGAAAATAAGTTGATAATTTGGATCTATTACTAAGGTTACCTTGATAAGAAAATCACAAATTTCAGTTAAATTATGTGAAATTTTGTCAATATATCGTTGCCTTAGAAACAAAAGGGCGTAAAAGTCCTGCTTAAGCATAGCACTTACGCCCTTTTACTTCTAAGGCGACGATATTTTTTCTAACTGTCGTTATTATTTGAACTAAAAAAGTCTTTCAACTTAAAATTTCCGAAAGACTTGAAAAAAAAGTCGAGTCTTTTGTTATTAATTTTTGAAAAATATTTCAGAAACTAAACGAAATAAATATCTACAAAAAAGGATTAAAGCAAATCACGCTATCTCGCTTAGTTTCCAAAATATCCATAAAAAATAAATGACAAAAAAAAATGAAAAAAAGATTTTTAAAAATTGCATTGAATTGTTTCAATTCTTCTTTTTACATTATCTTGATTATTATCCCCTCAATTTCTCGCATTTCACCACTGTAAAAAAAATTAAATTCCCAAGAAGAATAAAATGAAACGATACAGTAGTTCCAGTAGGTGTATAGGATGAGTAAACCCATCTTATTCACGAAGGAAAAAAAATTATATAAAAAAAAAAAAAAAATAAAACGCAACTCTGTCGCGACAGACCTCATCCTCCCTCTTTTTGGTATTTTATGTATCGTGTCTCGGTGAGTTTTGGAGGTTAGGTGAGGGTCGATGTGGGGGTGCTTGCTCCCTCCCCCCAAGGTCGTCTGGGGCGGTGCTATCGATTTGACGCCTGTTCGCCCTTTCCATTTCCTTTGGGCTTTCTTACCGGGGGTTAGCCGGTTTTTTTCCCCACTTTTTCCTTTTTTTTTTTTTTCAAGCTCAGGACTTTATATCACGAACGAACACATCACATGTAAGTCCGGTAATTTTTTTTTGTTCGACGTTAAGCCCAGCTGATGGCTGCCAACATCGATCAATCAGTGGATAATTTTTTTTTTTTTTTTCACAATTTTTAGGTTTTTTCGGGATTAATAAAGCTGATGGATTTTTTTTTAGTCTCAGGATTTCATCGAAAATCGAGGAAAATTTGGAATGGGAAAATTTAGTGCAATTGATGATAAGGTGAACAGAGATAGAAATTTGAAAAAAATTCTCACATGGAAAAAATATATATTAACATTATAAAAGAACTATATAATGAAGAAAATCCTATAGAAAATTTCGATCTTTATTTGTGGTTCTATAATATTTGAAATATGTATTAATTTTGGCTAAAAGTTCTATGATCAAATTATGTTTCTCTGCAAAATAGCACAATTGTCGCAATTTTTCTCCTTTTTTGTAGAAAATTTCAAGAGCTATAAAAAAAAGCTTCAAGATCCATATTTCCATATTTCGCTTAGTTTCCAAGATATTCTGAAACAATGAAAACTAAAGATAGATAGACTTAGCTTGTTTTACCTCTTCACTACTAAATTTAATTCAACAGTAAAGCTTATTCTTATTATTCAAAGAATATCTCTCAAAAAATGAGATTTAGAAGAAAATTCTAAAACACTTTTTCGTAGAGAATAAAATTCTTTACTAAAAAAAGTCTTTTGACTTTTTTCCTAAACCCAATTATTTCTAAAATAAATGCAAAACGAGTCACTTTAAAATAAATGCATTTTTCTTCCACAAGTTTTTTTTTTTTTTTTTTTTTTTTTTTTTCTCAATGCTTTATTAATCCTTTTAAAAGGAAAAATAGCAATACATTCCACAAGTTCTAACTTTGATTTCTCTCTTATTAATGAATGAATTTGCAGTGTCAACTTGGAAAACTCTCTTTTTGCTTTCGAATGAAAGCTATGTAATCATCAGAATTTTCGATTGTAATTTTTTTAATAGAAGATACTTAAAATGATCTAAATAGTGAGGAAATGATATTTTTAGTGTGTGTATGTCTGTGTGTGCATAAAAGTCTCAATTACAGCAAAACGGTTTTAGAGAAAAATTTCATATTTTTTGGAAAACTTCCTCTCGACGAAGTCTATTTTTTAAGCTTCATTTGAAGAGAATTCGATCGAAACTTTTTCAGATATGTCCATTTTTGGAAAATCAGTTTTTGATGGAATTTCTGGAAACTATTCAACCGATGTTATTTATACTCATCTATTATCTTGAGAGTTATATCAGTTAGATGTCTGTCAATTATGAGCTTATTTGCATGATTAGTTCTCGAGTTATTGGCGTTTTAGTAAAATTGTCAAAATTTGATATTTTGATGATGGTTTGAAAAAAGTTGTATCACTTCCCATTTGGAAGCATATTGCTGGAATATTACACAGAGCACAATGTTTTCTTAATTTAAGAATGTGCAGTCACTTAATTTGAGAATGTGCAGGTCACTTAAATTAAGGAAGAAAAAGTCACTTGATTTAAGTGAGAAAACTCACTTGATCTAAGTGAGAAAACTCACTTGATTTAAGTGTCTTTTACTTTCTTAAATTAAGAAAGAAAAAGTTACTTGATTTAAGTGAAAAAAGTCACTTGATTTAAGTGAAAAAAGTCACTTGATTTAAGTGAAAAAACGCACTTGATTTAAGTGAGTTTTACTTTCTTAAATTAAGAAAGAAAAAGTCACTTGATTTAAGTGAGAAAAGTCACTTACTTTAAGTGACCTGCACATTCTTAAATTAAGAAAACATTTTTCTCTGTGTAGCAGAAAAAGCTATATAAATTAGAAAGCAATACTATTATCCACTGATTTTTTTTTAAATATAAAAACTACATTGTTACTCAACTTTGAAAGAAAAGGTATTTACCATTTGGGACGTAATCCACTTATTCATTGAGCTTGAAAAAAAAAAAAAAATTGTCCCTCCCTAACGTGTGCGAGGGGTTTTACTTGTCGTCACTAGCCTGTATCTATTTGCGTGGCAATAATTGGTCCTGTCCCTTCAAAGTACAGTATTCATTTCCGATCGCTTGGATAACTGCCACGTTTACACATATAAAATAACATATCCCTCATTGACGTAATTGCGGAAAAACTGAAAAAAAAAGAAAAAAAAAATTGAAAAAAAAAATCTTTATAAATATTAAATTGTTTTTTTTTTTTTTTTCATTGACTTTAATTACAGTAAAATTTATAATCGTGTGAGTTGTAATTTTTTTTTGTTACTCATTTAATCACTCAAATCGCACAAAATGGCGGCGAGCATTGTCGGAAAGGGGGAGGAAAGTTTATTCGCTCATTTCAGGAGGACGAAAAAAAAAAAGTGGAGATATTTGATAAGACGAAAAATGTTGAGGTTCTATGTACTTTAGGACGTGACCTCTGCAGTTCAAGTACTCAGCGCCATTTTGAAGACATGCGCATGAGCTTTGGGTAGAATTTTCCTGGTGGAATTTATAGGGTTTTTGAGGAACAAAATATTTTATGATCAAATAAACGATAAAAACATGAAAAATTCAGGATATTCATTATTATTATGGATTTTTTTTTAATTAATAAATGATTAAGTATTCCATTCGAACGATGAGGAATTCTATTTTTCATCGTTTTCATCAAATTTCCAATAAATTTTCGAATTTAAAAGAATTTTTTAATAAATTTTTGCAGAAAAATCGAAGAAAATTTTTTTTTTTAGTAGGAATTATTTTTTTAATTGATTGATTAATTGATTTTTTTCAATAGAAAAAATTATTGCGTCATTCTAGACTATCAGAGTGACTTGTCTGATTTTTTTCAAAATTTTTAGAAATTTTTCGAAGAAAAAAAAAATTGATCAAAATCTCAATAATTACTTGAAATTTACGATTTTAGGTAAAATTAAGAAGACAGTCTATATTTTTGTTAAAAAACAACGTCAAAAAAATAAATAAAAAGTTGATGAGAAAATAAAATTCCCAAAACAAAGAAAAGAAAACGTTTAATAAAAAAATATGATTTTTATGAGAAATAATAAGCCAAATTTTTTTCTCTCTCTCTCTCTTTCTCGTTGGATACATTTATTTTCATTGAGCCTGACGCAATAAGTTGAGTAAACTGTTTTTGGGGTGGTTGGGTGGTACGTCTAGACTTACATCTTAAATGTCGTGGGGAAGGTGGAGAAATACAAAAGTACGACGAACGGAAAATTGTGAAAGTCCTGAAGAGGAGGGAGAGTAAAGAGATGAGTATGTTTACTAAACGAAAGTGAAGCAACGAAGGAATGAGAGTATTCTGTGTACTTGTGTGGGAGGAAGAAGGGGGTGGTCCTAAGTATTTTAGAACAGTGAAAGTTTCATTGGCGCTCGATACTACCCGCCAAGGTCACGGTCATGGCCTCGAGGGGTGGTTTCCCGATTCTAACACTGAGAAAATCATGTAATGAGTAATTAGAGAAATGTCCGATTAAATTTGATAGAAATATTTTTTTTAAAAGATTTTCAATTGCTCCATAACTTTAATAAAAATAGGAAATTATTATGAAAAACGAAAATTTCTATTGAAAATTGTTTTTTTTTAAGCGAAAATTAATTTGGGATTTTTTTAAAATTTTTGGAGAAATATTTCGTCGAAGGGGAGGGGGAGGGAGGGAGGGGGGGGGGGGGATGTAAAAATCATAGGGACGAATTTGTGGAGGAGCGTAAAATTTCGCTATCTCGCTTAGTTTCCGAAATATTTCCAAAATACTCAAATGAATTTCCTTTTTCTATGAAAATTTGTCAATTTCTTCGTTTTTTGAGAGAAAAAAATTACAATAGGAGTTAAAATCGATGATAATTAAATTAACACACATCTGATAATTTTTCAGATTTTTTTTAAACAAATAAATTACAAAAAACATTATTTTTCAAATTCTTTACATCCGCATATTTTTCATTTTTGTAAAAAATAATTAATTGGTATGGCAAAAGAAGAAAAAGTGTGAAAGTCTTCCTTGTAATTTCATAAAATTTCGAAGAAAATTTCATACAAATTATATAAAAGTTTTATAAAAAAATTCGTAAAAATTTTAAAAATTCTGAAAAATCTCAAATATTACAATAAAACTGATTTTTGAAATGTATATGGGCAGAGGAAGGTTGCCGGAGTTTAATTTGAGGAAATATCAGAAAAATTCCGAAAAAAATTTCATAAAAATTCTATAAAAGTTTCAGAAAAAGTTCATAAAACTTTAATTCTTTAAAAAAAAACTCTCCACAAAAAAAATTCATCTTCCTCAAATTTCGAGATACTTCTCAAAATCTGATTATCAGAAGAAAAAAAATCACACATTGAAAAAAAAATAATCTTAAAAACAATCAAATATTGATGTTATTGGTCCTTAGTAAATATTTTTTTTTTAATAATTAAAAACAGCTGTTGAATTTACTAAATTTAGTCATTTCGATTTATTAATCTGTGTAAATTAACAAAAATCCAATAAATTCAGCAACTTTTTTAATTATTAAAAAAAAAATTTGCTAATGACCATTTGCCTCAATATTCGATTGTTTCAACCACAATTTTTTTCTCAGTCTCCAAAAAAAAAATAATTCATTATCACGTATTCTATTAATTTTTTCATGTATTGACAATTTGTATTGTGACATCTGAGAAGAACCATCAGATGTTGCCAACAAACGATGACTTTCACTACTGAAACTAGTAAATGGTAATGTTATTTGTTCTTTCGCTTCTTTTTGCCAAAGTTTCAGTAAATAACCTTGACCCCGGGTGGATCGATCGGTTTTACCCGGCAGTCACCATGGCTACGGAGAGAGCCACGTTATTGCGATGATGGTGGTGTGTTTTTGGTCCTACATCCCTTCGCATCCTCGGCACGCACGTAACTTATATTTTTTTTCTTCTTTTTTTTCTTTTTACGAGAATGCGAGACTCGACCTCCAAAATCGTCCGGTTTGAGATGTATATTTGAAATTTTTCTTCTCTTGTTGGACGTTCTTTGTGCCCGCATGGGAGCCCTTATCACGTCTTTTAGAACACGTCTGACCCTCTTTATCCTTACGCTTCTGTTTGATACGATTGTGTTGTTGGGTAGAAGAGTTTGATAATAAAAAATTAACAGTGAAGTAGTTTCATGAATCGAGGAAATTTGAAGGAATTTGAGAATAACTAGGAAATGAGGGGGGTTTGAGAGGGGGGGGGGGGGGGGAGGGGAGCGGTTGGCACTCAACCCTTTTCTTGTTATTTTCATGCCCTATAAAAGGGTTATTTTAATAAATTGAGCTGAACCTAAGGGTTTCGCTAAATTTTTGAGGAATTAACTTTCGGGAAGAGTTTTAAGCTGAAGGTTCTTAAAAATAAGGATTTTTTTCCCGGTTAGGGATTTTTCAGGATTTTCCGGGATTTTTCCAGATGTGGCTCCCGGAAAATTTGGTTGCCCATATGGGTTTCTGAAAAAATAAGATTTTTGCTCCAATGTGGGATTTTGAGGGATTTTCTAGAATTTTCTGAGTTTTCCAGGATTTTCTAGGAATTTATTGGAATTTTCTCAAATTGAATTCCGGCAATCTCCCTTTGCTTACATGGTTTCTTGAAAATCAAGATTCATTTTCCAAAATAGAATTTTTCAGGGATTTTACAGAGTTTTCCAGAATTTTCCCGAGTTTTATTGAATTTTCCACGATTTTCTTGAATTAAATTCTGGCAATCTGCTTTTGCCAAAATGGTTTCTTAAAAAGCAGGAATTCTTTTCCCAATTTGGAGTTTTTCGGGATTTTCTAGTATTTTCTGAATTTTCCAAGATTTTCCCAAAATTTTTACGTATTTCCCAGGATTTTCTCAAATTTCACTTCGGCAACCTCCTTTCGTCTACATGGTTCCTTGAAAATCAACATTCATTTCCCAAAATAAAATTTTTCTCGGCTATTACAAAGTTTTCCAGAATTTTCCACAAATTTCCAGAATTTTGTTGAATTTTCCAGGATTTTTTCAAATTAAATTCCGACAATATGCCATCACCCACATGATTCCTTGAAAATCAGAATTTCATCCCCAATTTCATATTTTCCGGAATTTTCTATAATTTTCTAGGACTTTCCCAAATTAAAAGTCCAGCAATCTCTCATTTTTCTCGAATTTCTCCGAAAAAAATTCCTAGACAATTTATCAAGAATATCTCCAAACCTAGTCGGTTCAGAGAAAATTCACAAGTAACCTTTTCTATAAAGATTTGAATTCTTCATAAAAAACATCTCTTGCAAAATTTTCCTAAACCCAATACTTTTCGAGATCCTATCCCTAAAAAGCTAAAATTCGAAATTCATCCAATTTTTCAAAATCGATTAATTGATTAAAAATAACCGAATCGATAATTATATCGATTTTCACTAAAAATTGGAACTGAACCTACCATAATCCTCTTTGTGTTATGAAATAGGGAGGGACCCCCTCCTCCCCTCAGGAGACAATGGATTCGAAGGAATAAATAAAAATCCATCTGTACAAAATCGTTGCCTTAGAGTCAAAGGGGCGTAAGTGCCATGCTTATAAATAGCACTTACGCCCCTTTGCTTCTAAGGTAACGAAATAAATTCCCCTAGACGAAAGTGAAATCGAAGTGTTTTTTTTTTGGTCAAATAATAGATCGACAGTTTTACGAAGTGAAGAAAGTCACCTTCGTCCACGTTTATGTAACGATAAAGCCAATATTTTGACAGTGGGGTAGGTCAAGAGGGTAGTAGTGAAAACAGAATCGAGTGATTTATTCAGTCTGTAATTTTATGGAATTCGAGTGACAAGATGATGACTCGAGTGATTGGACAATTCTCTTCTTTTTTTTTTTCTCCTTTTCCTCAGTCTCGTATTTTCATTATTATTATGATTTTTTTTTCCTTTATTTCTTTTTTCTTCTTCTTGAGAAAAAGGGAGAAGAGCACTGGAATTAGGGGATGGAGTTGATACTGGAGCTCTACTTTGCCAAGTTCAAGGGCGACCACGCCCTGTCTGGCACGCCTGATCATCCCCTCAGAAAGTTCGAGGTTTTTTCTCTTTTTCACGTCACAATTTGCGAGATAAATCGTTTTTTTATCAATAAATTTTGATGAATGAGAAAAATTAATGGAGCGAAAGAAATATAAAAATTGAGAAAAAATTGATTTTTTAAGATTTTGAAATTCACGATTTTTTCATAATTTTGTTCTTCTGAATTTGCAATTTTTTTCAATTTTTGCAAGTTAACAAATCAAATTTTCGAAATTGGACAAAATTTTGCATTTTCAAGTTTTCAATTTTATTTATGGATTTTTTTGTTTTTTTTTCGATGAAAATCATTTTTTGTAAATTTTAAATTTGGTGATTTTTTAAAGAATTTGCATTAGAATATGAATAGAAATAAATTAGGAGAAAAAGACATTGGCCACTATTTTTATGGAAATTTTTTGTTTTTATCTTGAAATTTTGCGATTTTTCAAAAAAAAAATGAATTTTAAGTATATACCGTGAAATTCAAGGCTAAAAATGATGTAAAATCATAAATTTAGATTCAATCATTTTCAATATAATCAAAAATAATTTCTTTTATCATTATCTTATCAGCAATTGCTCCGAAATAAAATGTACTGCATCATTTTCTATCGCAAATTTTCCGATTTATCATAAGAAATCCAAGAACTTTTAAAAACATGAAAAATTTACCAAATCAAAAAAATTCGTTCAATTTTAATTTTTTTATCTCTAGTATGAATTAAATTTGACAATATGAATGAAAAAAAAATGTATAAAATTCCACAAACTTCCGTTGCTGATTTTTCCCCATTAAATTCAAAATAATCAAAAAAACCTCATGAATATCATTTTGGTCCAATCGGAGCGAGGTCACAAGGTCCAAACACTGATGCACTTAATTCTGATAAACAAATTCAAACGGAATAAATTCTTTTTCTTGAATACTTTAAAACAAAAAAAAATGAAATCGTTAAACTCGTGTGTGAATTATGACATCAGAGAATAAAGCGATAAGTTGGCTTTTTAGTGATAAATTGAATGTGCAAAAAGGGGGAATTGTGCGACAACAAAGGTCACATTATCAATTTTCAGTTAAAAGAGAAAGGCCAATGCATAGAAAGAAGCGCAGAATTAAAAAAAAAAATAATAATACATTGAAGTTAACCCAAAGGCGTAAAGAAATGTAACTGCGTGCGAGGAGTTAATGAAAGCGTTAAAAATATAGTGAGAGTTTTTTTTTTCACGAAAAATTATTAGAACATATCATCTCGCTGCATTTAATGATTTTTGATTTGTTGATCATCTCACTTTTCAGAAAAATCACGGAATTTCATTTATTTTCTTTTTGTTCAGGTTTTTTCTTTCTCGCGAGAAAATTAATGAAAAGTGAAGTGAATTAATTAAGATTTTTCCTTCAATTCACGAGATTTTTTTTTTGCGACATTTGTATTTGTGGTTAAAAAATTTTGCGGATAGCATGAATTTAATTTAAAAGCATTTGTGTTTTGGGAGAATTGAAGGGAAATAATTTCGATTTTTTTGTTCAAACTTTAATATTTTAGGTAATTTAATTATTTGGAGGAAGCGGAAATTGTTTTAATATGGAAATGAAGAACGAAATGAGAGAGGGGATGGAATAATTCAATTGAAAAATTCAGGAAAATCCTTAGGGAAAACGTGTCAATTTATTTTTGACAATTTGTCGAAAGGTCCATTTTTTTGGGGAGAATTTTGGAGCTCTTAAAGATAGTTCTATCGGATTTCAAGTTATCGAGAGGTTTTCTTCAAATTTGGCGTAACCTCAAAAATCAATCAAATTCGCTAAGTTTTCGTTTTTTTTCTCAAAATCCAGTCGTGAGATTTTGATAAAAAAATGTGCAGGGATTCTTCCAGTATTTCGGAGTAATTTGAAATTATTTCAGATTTTTTCACCGTGTATTTTTATTTTTTATTTTGAAGACAGGAAAATTTGGTAAAATCCATGATTGAGTGAGGCAATTAGCTGGCCGGTGCTTAGACGTGATTGGCTGCTTCGATTCCGCATAGTTGTGTGTGTGTGCTCTATGGTCCTATACGTGCAATGAATGTTCAGATGTGTGCATACAGTACCTTATCATTTGGTGAATATCGAGAGTTTACTAAAAATTCTTAAAATTTTCGTTGAATTCATAATTAGATGCACAATTTCATACTTGAATATCGAATAAATGAATTTTGAATATATTAAAAATGAAAATAAATATGTAATATATGCACATGAAGAACCCTTTCCATGGAGTGCCAGGTTTCCCAATTTTTCAACATCCCTTTCAGATAAAAATATCAGAAAATTCGAGTTGAAAATGATAAACTATCATCCAAAAATCATTCTTTAAATTATCACTCCCCAATTCAATCACGTAAAAATAAAACAGAAATTTCCATTTTTTTAACCAATAATTTTTCGAAATTGTTGAAAATATTGAAATTCGCGACTATCATTCATCCATTAACAAAAAAAATCAGTCAATACTTCTTTATTTATTACAGACATATTCAGGTCAAAAAAAACGCATACGTCATGATTTTTTCATCATTTTCCCCAGCACATTCCCCAAACGTCCAAAAGCCTTCTTAAATCTTCCGTGAAATTTCGTAGACGTCCTTGAAGTGAATGAGCTTCATTGAAACAAGGGATCTAATGTTTATCAGTGTGAGAAGTGAACACGAAATAGGGGGATGATGTGCGAGAGAGGTACGGACGGCTCAAGGGCGTATTTTTCATGGTAAAATTTTCGGCTTGGATAAGAGAAAGAGAGAGAGAGAGAGAGAAAGCGAAGAAGAAGAGGGATGTTTGTCGACGGAAGGAAAGTGTCTAGGGGTTGGGATAGGACGTATATATACAGAAAGAAGGTCGTAGAAAGGACGTTGGTGGAGGGTTTATCATGGGGGGTAGGTGTAGGTCAGCACCCACCTACGCACAACACAAATCAATACTCTGTCCTCACTTGTTTTTTTTTGGCGTAGGACCGGTTATTAATTCTTGGGGCTAAGAAAATGGCGGAGATCAGAAGGCGTTTTCTTTTTGCTTCCGAATGGAAGCTATGTAATCATCAGAATTTTCGATTGCAATTTTTTTAATAGAAGATACTTAAAATGATCTAAATAGAGAGAAAATGATATTTTTAGCGCATGTCTGTATGTGTTGTGCATAAAAGTCTCAATTACAGCAAAATGGTTTTATAGAAAAATTTCATATTTTGTGGAAAACTTCCTCTCGACGAAGTCTATTTTTTAAGCTTCATTTGAAGAGAATTCAATCGGTACTTTTTGAGATATGTCCATTTTTTGAAAATCAGTTTTTAATGGAATTTCTGGAAACTATTCAACTGATGTTATTTATACTCATATATTATCTCGAGAGTTGTATCAGTTAAATGCCTGTAAATTTTGAGCTTATTTGCATGATTAGTTCTCGAGTTATTGGCATTTTAATAAATCTTTCAAAATTTGATGTTTTGATGATGGTTTGAAAAAAATTGTATCACATCCATTCGAAAGCATATTGCTAAAGTATTAGCAGAAAAAGTTATATCAGTTGGAAAGGAATACTATTTATCCACTTGTTTAAAAAAAAACTCTTAATAGGTTCCTCGAAAATATTTAAAAAAATGAGCTAAACTCATTTTAGAAGTCCTGGAAAACGGCTTAGGGCGTAAGGAAATAGACACTGGGGCAAAATGGGATATCACAGATGGAAATATTGACCATTATACTACCACAGATTTTTCCCTACGATTTTTTCAATAATTTTGAGTAATTTGGTACATTCGTAGATTATGATAAGATCCAGTTCAATTTTTAAAGAGCTACAGAGAACGAGTCAAAAGATATTGACACTTGAAATTTCACGAGTTTAACATTGAGTCTTATAGGAAATCGCACATTTTATCATATTTTACAAAATCGGTCGTTTCGATTTGAATTAAAAAAAAAAGGGAAATGATAGAAAATTATGTACAAAACATTTTAAATTCTTGGAAATGCGGCTTTAGATCATGGAATAGTAGTAATTAGTAAATAACTATGAAAACTGCCCTTTTATAGTTTCTTTCTCTCTTTCTAAATCACTTGGGACGCTATCTAGTGTGTAAACACTATACGAATCAAACGAGACACTATAACAACTGATTAGGGCAGTATCAGCGATACTACGTTAATTATCTGTACGATGTGCGAAAAGTGACTACTTTTCGCACAACGTGTGCTATGGCATGCGATCAATGGCATTTTTCACACATTGCACAATAAAATGCTGTATCTTAGACGTGCGGTAAAGTATTTTCTGACGACTGTGAGGTTGCAAAACGAGTCGAAGGCGGGTTTTGTAATCACACGAGTTGTTACACACACAAACCGCACTTGTTAGGTAATATACTATATGATTTGAATGAATGAGGACAAATAAGATTTTGAACTTGAAGACTATTATGAAAGTATCGCCTAAACTTTTGGGCTCGGAGAAAATTGTTGAAAACAAAGGATTACCTTTTACGTAGAGAATTAAAATTTCTACAAAAAAAACGCATCATATTTTCTGCACCTAGGCCACGAAAATGGATTTTCTAACCTCACTTCGCTCGTGAAGCAAATATTTTTCGCAGTTGACTTCTTTCCGGCCTAGTTACAAAATATACTATCTATTGAAATCCACTCGTTTCGAAGATATTTGCAAAATAACTGATTCTACCCAAAATTCGATTAATTCCATTCATTAAAATCGTCTAATCAGTGAATGAAAAATTGCTGATCATTGAATTGCATGAAAAAAATTGATACATCAACTTTCGAAACGATAAAAAAAAATGTATTTTTCATTTCATTGTGTCGATTCAAATTCCTTTTTATTATCGAGCGAGGAAATTGCGTGAGGTCACACAAGTTTCTCATTGATTTTATTGAGCTCTTATTATTTTTCACGCTGATGAAATTCATCGCATTAAATTCGAGTGAGAAAGAGAGAGAGAGAGAGAGAAAAAGGGGAAGACAACATCGAATAAAAAGTGCATGGAAACGAGGGAAAAAATGCGAAGTTTATCGGGTTAACGAAGCGTTGAGCATTGAAGGGAGAGGACACATGGTTAACACTGGAGGGTATCGCTTTCGACGCAACCGTTCGCGCGTTCACAGACTCACGCTATTTTTATTATTGAAGAGGTCTTTTATCCTGGATCGCTTGTGTCTACGTCAAACTGAGCGGAGAATTATCCGAATAATTACATTTTTTATTTGCATTAAATTGTTGAAAATTAAGTGAAAATGTTGCAATTTATAAAATGAAGACTATTTTTTTTTATTTAAAGATTTGCATTAACGAAACATTATCAAATATAGTACATATATATATGTATACAGTCTTTTGGTTCCTTATATTCAATTCAATGTAGCATCAGCTTTTTAGCTTTTGCATAGATTCGATTGGTGTTTCTATAATATTACAGGAATATTGTGGGTTTTTATTGCCTATTTTTAAGGAAAATAGGCACTGGGGCAAAATGGGTCATGTGTAAAAATAGGGACCATTATATTACCGAAAATTTTAAAAAATAACAAATTGAGTTAAAATCCTTTAATTCATGAAAAGTCTTGAAAAAAGGCACATTGGGGCAAAATGGGATATGAATAGAAATACTGACCATTATACTATCGAAGATTATAGCCTCGAATTTCTTGCATAATTTCATGAAAAAATTGAGAAAATTCTCGAAAAAAAATGTTTAAATTAATTTTTCTCATTTTTTTTTTCTGTCAAATTATTATCATGAAGAATAATAATTCTTCTATTTACATTAAATTTTGAAATCAAGTGAAAATATTTTGATTGATGAATGAAGAGAAAAAAAAAATGAGGAAAATTGAGTTAAATGGAAAATTGCATGTAAACGCGGTGTTAAGGGAGACAGGAGTATCGGTGTAACTGGCACTAAAAAGAGTAGGAAAATTCAGGTCGCGCCTTGACACACTTGCACTTACCACGTGCATCGTTTTCTTTGCGCATGCGCAAAACCATCGGCGTTCTCTGTTGCATTGCATCGTGGAGACAATTTTTTACGTGATCTCAACAGAAAAGTGGGATTTTCTATTATTTTCTATTGAATTTCCAAAAAAAAAAAAAAAAATTATTTTTAAAAATTTCAATTTTTTTATTTTTTTTTCAATAAATCTAAAAATTTGAGCTAAAAATTTATTAGAAACTATTGATTTTCGTGCAATTGTGTCTGAGTTATCGAAAAAAAATCGCATTTTTGATATTTTTCACTATCTCGAAAACTGTAACTATAACTCTAAAAAAAAAAAGGTATAATCGCATCCTTCGTCTCGAATTTTTCTGATTTTTTTGATAAAATAAAAAAAAAGTGAATTTTTGCAGCAAAGTGCAAAAATATAATTCCGCAATTGATTGCACCAAACACAATTTCTTTATTCCCAAATTATCATTATTTACCTTCAATCAACTTGTTTTCATCACAATAGAAGAAAAAAAAAGAAGATATTTACAGGAGAAACAATAATAACACAAAAAAAAAAGGAAATAATTGAAAATTACTCTGACAATATGAGATGGAAAAATAGAGAGTTTTGAATGATTCTATACTGGTTTAACAAATCTTCCGAGGGAAAGGAGTGGAATCGGGTGTGTTTCCAAGCGCATTGGAAGCGCGTAGTTTGTTAATAAAAAAAAAGTGCTGAAAGAAAGAGAAAAAAAAAAAAAAAGTTGTAGAAAAGAAGGAGGTACACATAGTTTCACTATGTCCGCTCTTACTGATGGCGCGCGAGTGAATTCACGCGACCTCAACAAGTTACACACGCTCATCATGAAAATCTCGTCGATACGATTTCCTATTCTTTCTTTCACTTGTGAAATTTACCTCGGCATTATTATACCCCAATTAGCCATAAAAATATCTAAAACACTACACCATTTATAATAATAAATGCTCTAAAAGTACTACAGTTTTACCGTTTTTCCAGTGCATTACTTTGTTTTCATTATAATTTGTTATATTTTTTTTTTTCTACTTCTTCTTTTCTTTCAAACAAAGAATGCAAATTTTTATCGATTTCTTTTTCACTTTTGATGAGTTATCTCCATAAATAGTGAAAATAGGAAAATTGTCATGACCTTTTTTTTTTTGTTGAAACTAATTTTTTTTTCATCAAAAAAGTTGAATTGAGTTATTTTTTTTTGTTATAAGTTTTATTTGAATTTTTTGAAAAATAATGAACATGAATTTTTTTTTTTTTTTTTGGAGCAGAAAATAAAATCTCTCCACTTCATTCAACTCAATCGAAATAAATTAATTCCCAACAAAATTTTCTCAAAATTTCCCTCTTATTTTCTCAACTCATGTGACTCTAGTAATTGTGATCCACTCAAGTAGTAAAGAAAAAAAAAAAAAAAAACTCCTCATAGTACATATAAGCTGCTGTAGTATTAATCTAGGCCATGGCTAGCAGTGCGCATTCACATTACGCGTTAATATGTGAATACACATACATTAGCAACAATGTTAGCAATGGATTTCAAATACGTGTTTGCCACTGATCCATACGAACACTCTTAGACTGTCATCGCGTGATACTATACAATTGCATTTGGTACACACATGTTTGCATAATTTTCAATTGTAAATTCACGTACGGGCATTTTTATCATTCAATTTGATAACTTTGAATAAATGTTTTTCTAATTATTTTGGAGTAGCAATTAAAACTGCATCAATATATTTTCCTTCCAAAAATAGCAAATTATGATCGATTACTTTCGAGATCGATTAATCGAATGCAATATCTCGAATTTAATTCGAGATATTTCGAATTCGAGGTGATCGATAGTTTCGTTTTCAGTTCAAGAAGATCGATTTCCAATCGATTAATTTCGAGATATCGATTAATCGAATGCGATATCTCGAATTGAATTCGAGATATCGCAAATCATTCGATAGTTCCGTTTCACCTGTTTTATTTCACAAGGAGATCAACTTCCAATCAATCAATTTCAAAACTTCGATTAATCGATTTCAAAATTCGATTAATCGAATTTCAGATCGATCGATTATTCGATTCCATTTCGCCTATTTTTGTTTGAGATTATCTGTTTTTAGTATAGAGGGATTCAAAATTTCGATTAATCGATACGATATATCGCATTGATTTCGATATATCGCATTTCATTCGATAGTTCCGTTTCACCTATTTTAAATTGAAAGCTTTCCAGCAATGAACAAGTAAAATAGTAGAATATCCCGGAAACTAAGCAAGATAGAGCGATTTAGTTTTAATCTGTTTTCACAAAGAATTGTAAAAGTTAAAAAAATCATTAGAGCAAAATTGCGTTTATCTCGTTTAAATTCCTAAATAGCAAGAAAATGATTCACTCCGTTAATTCACGTGGAATTTATCTCATTTCACTCTCGCATCTGATTGAATTCATTCTTTTTTTTCCTTCCATTTCTATTATTTTAGAAACACATTCCGAACCGAAAGGAAAAATGCAAACTTTTTCGCACGCATTATTCCACTCTCTCTCTCTCTCTTTTTTTCTGTCTTCCTCTCATTGCAATTCTGAGCGTGACGGGAAGTAAGAAAGGCGTTCTTCAAGGATGAGAAAGGGATATACGAGAGACGGTGGTAGTGGAGGAGCCGATGGCCTTCCGTAGAGTTTCCACGAAACGATGAAAAAGAGTTGGCAAACACATTAAATTTTATTAAAACATAGAAGTAGTCAACAACGAATTGGCTATAAAAATAAGGAACAAAAAAAATTGTTTATTTGTTTGTTTGTTTTTTGTGTTTTTTTTTGCCTTGATGTTGAATGTTTTTGATGAAATTTTTTCGAGAAATGGAGAAATGGAGAGTAATTGTGATAGCCACTGCTACAAAGAGCTTGTTTGAATCGCTGAATGACGCCTGGGCATAATGGCGAATAGCACTAGACCGGAATCTGTCCTCGAACGGTCGTCTGCCTCTTTTACATATTTTCTTCCTGTTTACGACTTCCCTCTTGCTTTATAATTTGAATCATGAAGATTCCAGCAAAATTCCTAATTTTCAAATTGATAAGAAGAAAAACCCGCGAAATTTGAATTTAAAAAAATCGTAATATGAGAAGTTGATGCTTCAGAATTTGGAAAAAATGTTTTTTTTGAAAAAGTGAGTATTTCATTGGAAAGAACGGGAAATTCTACCCCGGAAAACACTATAATGCAATCAATTTCTGATAAAAAATCAAAAATTCGCGAAAAACCGCGATTTTTTATATCTCGCGAACCGTTGCTCCAAAATCAATTGCATTATAGTGTTTTTCGGGGTCAAATTTCCCGCTCTTTTCATTGGAACCGAGAAAACCCTCAAAATCCCCCGTTTTTACTGACTCTTCAATGAAAATCGGTTAAAAACTCCGGGAAAAACCGAAGCCAAGGACAAAAATTTGATTATATCCACAAAGTTGCGTTTAGATGGCTGCATTCAGCCTATGTGGACGCTGGCCGTGTCCAAGAGGGAAAGAGAGAGAGAAAGAGAGAAGTCTCCTGCTGTCGGTCGATGAGTGGCTGAGACGAGAGAGGAGGGAAGTTTAGGCCTTGAGAGAGTTCGCTGCACCTCCCGTCCATCCACCCGTCCTACCCCACCGGCCTCTTTCCCTCCCCACTCATCTGAAGCCCTCTCCGCTCCCTCCCCCCCCCCTCTCTCTCTCTTTCTCTCTCTGCTGACTCTCCTACTTCCCCCTTTTTTTTTTTCAAAACTCGCCACACAGTGAGTGTGCGATGCACATGCAACTGCAGAACTACTCGTGTTGATATGAGGCATCAATTTTTGAATGTGTGGACAAGAATCATCTCTCCTTTTTTTTCTCAAATTATTGAAGATGAATAGAAAAAAAATTCACTCATAAAAAAAATATTAAATAAAGAAAAAATTTTAAATTTCGTTAAATTCGTTATTTAGGTTTTGAAAAATATCTTCACATTGAGAAAAAAAAGTGGTAAAAATGATCAAATATTGATGCCATTAGTTTTCAGCAAGAGATTTTTTTTTAATAATTAGAAAAATCTGTTGGATTTACTGAATTTAGCCAATTTAACTAGTTAATCTGTTTTGATTAACAAAATTCAATAAATTCAACAACTTTTTCAATTATTCCAAAAAAATGTTTGCTAAGGACCAATGGCATTAATTTTTGATCATTTTTACCACTATTTTTCTATCATTGCATGAAAAAATGGAGATACGCCCTTTTTCATACGAAAGAGGTTTTCCCAAAAAATAATTTAATTATCTAATTTTTCCTATTTTTCTTATTTAACATAAGAGATATTCAACAAAAATTGATAGGAAAATTAAATAAAATTATTTAATTAATAAAAATGATTTTATTTAATGGTAATACTCACAGTAATTAATGTGTGAAGAACAATTATCCCTGTGTGCTTTCACTGTATCAAGAAGTATCAAAGATAAATGAAGAAATAATGTCGTGAGACTCGTCACAGTGGCCCAGTACAGCGCCCACTTTGTCGATTATAATAAAACGCCTCGTGCAGAATCGAAGAGAAAGAGAGAGAAATAAAAAAGAGAATAATTGAGCGATAAGAGTTATACGATAGGGCTTGCAAATTGATACGTTTATACCACGGTAGCTGTCCACACAGAGGACATTGTCTTGCTATAACGCAAGTATCATCATATTACAATTCAAACTCATTTCCCTTACGGATATGTTATGTCCATGACCTCTAAATTACATTTTTTTAAAAGAAAATTATGGATTTTTTCATTTTTATCAAAAATTTAAATGGATCATTCATTTTTTTTTTCTAACTCAGATTTTAGTTAATTTTTTGATAGATCATGAAAAAAACGTGAAGTAAGAATTAAATTTTCCACAATCTAAGAAAAAATAGATAATTTTGATAGAAAATTATTGAATGGAGATTATTTACTAAATATCTCAGAAATTATTGGGTTTTTAAAAAAAAACTTTATTCTTAACATTTTCCTTTCATTCAAATCATTTGAAAGACATTTGCAAAACAACTTAGTAGTGATTCTCTAAAACAACAAAAATTGCTTCATTCTCTCTTCATATTAACAATAACAGTATAAAAACAATATATAGTAAATACAAAATATTATATGTTATGTGTATTTTATTTACAAAAAAAAATTGAATACAATTCAATTCTAGAACATTTGACCGGAATTAATCCATATTTTCTGCATAAAATTGACAAGTAAAGACAGAAATTTCATACGCAACGAATATATAATTATAATTATAAAAATATTGAAAAAAAAAAAAAAATTATAAAAAAATTATAAAATTACATTATGTACTGCGTTTATATTTTTTTTATATTTTCTACCTATATCATTTTTATATCGAATTCTATCAATCTTCCATGATTATAATTAAATATTTGTCCTATAAAAAAATTTCTATTTTTACTTGTAAATTAAATGTATTAATTTCGGCCAAAAATTCTCTCATCAAATTATATTGTTTTTTTTATAAATAAAACACACAAAATATCTATTATTTCACATTTCTTATACATTTATCATATATCATTGCCTTAGAATCAAAGTGGCGTAAGTGCTATGCTTATGCACAACACTTATGATATATTTTATGTAAAATTATAATAACAATATTATTATATTTTACAATATTTTTTAAAAAAATTTCCGATATAGTCTAATGGTCATGATTCCTTTTATAATGATGATATATCCTTTCCACGGGAGAAGTAGGGTGAAGAAATATCGCTCAAAACATCTTTTCTAACTCTCATTTATTCACCAAAATATTCCACAAAATTTAAACCTGAAAGTAAAAAAATTTAAATTATTTCATTTTCTTCTTATTATATTTTCTAACATGAAACAAATATTTTCATTTTATCTTTCATAAAAGCGTCAAGTATTGAACAAAGAATGCAACAAATATATATATACAAAAGCTTCAGAAGAGTCTCTCTGCCTTTTATCCATCGTACAATAAAGTGAATACTTTGAAACGTTAGTATAGAGCGGGACCTTGGAAGTAGCGGATCGGGGGAATCTTTCCGGTTCTCGCGGACGTATACCGCCAAAGGGTTATTTCTTCTTCGTGCCCTTGGAAAGCCGTGCGAAGCACACGCGGAATAAAACGAAGCAGCGTTTGCTTCATGGCTTTCCGACACCTTCTCTTCTCTTTAGATTTTTTTTTTCGTGCATGTGAATATGTGCATGTGTGCATGTGTGCACGTTCTCTGGGAAACAAAACCGTATACACACACACACACACATAGACACACAAATACACAGCCTTTATTATTCTATTTACAAAATAATTTAATCTCTCTCTTTCTCTCGCCTGTGTTTGTGTGTATGTGTGTCTGTTTTGAAAACTCTTCACTTTCTGCAGTGGAAAATAATTGCCCGATTGCTTCTCTACAGCGTTCCATACTGGCACACCGGAAAGAACGTTGATTTCACTGGTTAAGAAAGTAAATTGTTCGTTTTAATGTTTTTTTAATATATTTATTTATTCACTTCTATGGCAATTTAATAATTTCGTGTAATAAATGAATCTAGATCAAATTAGTTAACGAATTTTCATTTTTTTTCTAATTTTTTGTCTCAATTTTTATGGAAAATTGGATAATTTTTACGATTATGAAATTTTTAGACAAATCTCTTCTATTTCATTGTCAGTTTTATGAAAATGTCGAGGAAACTAAACGAGATAGAGCGATTTTGCTTCACTGCTTCTTTGTAACTTTTAACATCTTTTATAAAACCGTCTTAGAACAAAACAGGCGTATCTCCATTATTGACTGAGATTTAAAAGAAAACTGGTGACAAAATGACATCAATTTCAAAAAATCGATCTTTAAAAAACTCGATTTCCCGAGAATCGATTTTTAAAAAAATCGAAATCAGAAAATCGATTAATACTAGCAATATAAAAAAAAAATTATGCTTGGAATACTTCGATGGATCGATCATTCTCAAATATCGATTAATCGATACGATACCTCTCATCGAATTCGAAATTGATGATATCAAAAAAAATTATATCACATGAACTTAAAATCGACAATTTTTCGGAAATCGATTAGTCGAATGCGATATATCGAATTTAATTCGAGATATCGCATCACTTCGATAATTCTTGTTTTAGTCTAAGGTGAAATTCTATTTTTTCTTTTCCTTTCAGAAAAAAATTGATGCGATTTTACAAAAAAAAATCGATTAATCGAATTTCTTAAAATCGCCCAAAAACCATAGTTTTTTAGGAAAAAAGAATCGATTTCACCAAGATCGATTCAAGATCGTCCATTTAATCAAAATAATTTTTATTAACGCTGAAAGTTCATTCCCTCAAACTAAAGAAAAATCATTTTAAAATGGCCAAAAAAAAAAAAAAAACCATTTCTATTTTTCTTTTCTCTGACGTGACGTCTTGGAAGGGAAACGTGTCGAGGAAAAGTGCACGTTAGTCTCGGCCTGAATCGTCGACTAATACTCTTCCTTCTATTTCAAACTCTCGAGTTCCTTTCTCAGTGACTTTAAATGGAAATAGAGAAGAGAAAGAAGATTAAGAGAAAAAAAAAAAAAAAAAAGTGTTTAAACCATCACTATCGCGAAAAGATTAAATCAATCCTTTGAAGCATCAATATGTATTTTATCATGTTTCTTATCTTTGTGTATTTAATTATTGAACTTTTTTTTTTTTTCTTTTAATTCCAACGATATACATAGTGTTATCAATTTTTGCACGTCACTTTTTTTTTCATTGCTACGTAACCTATTCTTACATTTATGATAAATAGATCGCACAAAAGCTAATTGCATTTATGTTACAATTTATTTTCTTTCCTTCAAACAATAGACATACTTTTTCTACTTTTATCGAGGAGAAGGAAACAATCTCTTCTGCATTATGACAATACGACCTGGTTCCGCATTACGACTATGCAATTTCTGTCTGCGGTCTCAAATCGATTAGAAATCGACTTTTCTCTACCTGGTTATAAGAATCAGTTTCAATTGAAGACACCTGATCTTTCATTATAACCAATATCACGAAATTTTCATTTTTTTCTGATCCCAACAGATAGATCGGCAAATTCTACCCCTAAAAGTAGTATAATGCAATCGATTTTGGATCGATACTTTTCGAGATACAGCGAGTGAAAGAAATCGTGATAAAATCAATTTTTTAGAATAACTCGAGAACTATAGCTCCAAAATTAATTGCATTATACCACTTTTCGGGGTAGAATTTACCGATCTATCCATTGGTGAAGTCAAATTTCTCAAAATCCGAGAAATCTTCTCAAAAAATCATCATAAAGTCCTTCACTTTGCAGCAAATCTTGGTCCACTTTGCCCTCGACTGTTCCAATTGATTCTCAAAATTAAATATATCATAAATTTCTTCTTTTTTTACGTTTCACCTCGACAGTAGAGGTTCAGAATCTCTTGAAGGCCTGTGATAATAAGTCTGGGGTGCGTGGCCACGGCCCCAACGTGGATAAGATTGTGGTCTACCCGATACTCATTCTCCCCCTTCCCCCTCTCCTTTTCCCCCTACTCTCTCTTGTCTCCGTGAATCCTTCGGGCTTAATGTAACTTCATACGTACACATTACGTGCACATGCAGCTAATTTTACTGATACATGAACGAGAGAATTGTCTGTGATTCTAACCCTCGAGCGTACAATACTCTTCAATAGTCTTTACTTAGGTTTAGTATATATAGCGCGAAGAAAGATAGTCGACCGATAACGCGAGAGTAGTTGGGGGGGAAAGGAGGGGGGAGGGGGGTGGGCTCTACGTGATAACCCGCACAATTCATGTGCGAAGATCAGAATTTCTAGAAAATTACAATAAAATCGAAAATAATTGAATGCAGATTATTTCGTTGATATTTAGGAAACTTATGGATTTGGGGGAAAAACTAGAAAAACCTTTTTTTGTGGAAAATTAAATTTTTTACAAAAAAGGTTTCTTAATGTTTTTTCCTAAAATCGCTTGTTTTCGAGTTTTTGGGGAAGAATGAGCAGAAATTTTTTTGGAGATAATATTTCGTGAATTAGGGGATTTAGGAAAAAATGTCGGGTGACTTTTTTTGGAGAACGGAAAATTTTGTAAAAAAAGATTTTCTTGATGAATTCTCGTAAACCCAATGTTTTCTGAGATAATTAACAGATTAATTTGATTATGAAGTAACAGAAAGAATTTTCTCGAATAATTTTGTGAATTTTATAGTGTTAGTATTTCTGAAATGAGTGATTTTAGAGAAAAACCTCAAAAGACTATCTTTTGAGAAAATTTAATTACGCATAAAACAGATCAGACAAATCCCCTTAAACTCGGTTATTTTCGGGATATTTTACAAAGTATAATTCCACAATTTAATTCATCAAAAATTCTTTATTCTTCCGCATATTAAGGTAGAGTACGTCAGCGAGCTCGAAAACAGTTAATCTCTAATTTTTTTTAATGCCTCATCAAATATGATATTTTTTTTACATTTTTCTGTATTTTTTCGGAATTTTTGCCTGTCTAGTTTATGAGATATGAATTATCAAAGTTACTAAAAATACCGGTGGTGGGGATGAAACGCCTTAAATCGGACAGAAATAACAAAATTACTAAAAAACCACAGGTTTGACCCATTATTTAAAAACAATTGGCGAAAAGAACAGCATTTTAACTAAATAATAGAAGAAAAAAATATTCAATTCACCGTATAATTATTGAGAAATTTTGATTAGAAGGTAGTCGTAACTATTTGCCTCTCTTTCTATCTCATGCAAGTGATAGAAGATTAATGTAAAAAAAAATTCGAGGAAAAAAAATTATATTCACAAGCTGAAGACATGACTTTCGAATAGTTTAATCACTTTTTTCGGGTAAATTAAAGCACATTTTCCCCGAATTATCAGCAATTAATTGAAAACTAACCTACAAATCCTCATTTTTTCCTGTTTTATCGACGTACTCTGGTATACTACCTTAATCAATATTAATTCGTCCATTTTAACGAATGGAAAAATTGGAAAACTCTTCAGTGAATAATCGCTAAGCAAATTATTGTGACTTCTTGAACATTACGTTGAGGCAAGTGACTATTCAATTTTTTCCATTTAGATAGCAAAATAGATAAAAATTCCAAAACAAGTAATGAAACTAAACGTTTCGTAAAAAAAAACCCTGAACGTAAACTTGACGGTAAATTCAATAGGAAAAACTGTGAACTCATTTTGTGAGAAATGAAATCAATCAATAAATTAAAATTATTTCAATACAATAGTAAGAATGTAAAACAAGCAGAATAAATTTTTTGTAATTCATTTTCATTGGTATCTCGGAATTTAAGCGAAATAGCGAAATTTTCACAGAAACCTTTTTTGTAGAGCGGAATGTGAGCTCCAAAAAAGGTATTTTTGAAAAAAATCCTGGACCTCTTAATTTCCAAAATATCGTCACATTAGCAACAAAGTGGCATAAGTGCTATATATAAGCCCATCACTTACGCCCTTTTGTTTCCAAGATGACGATATTCTCAAAAAATATCAAACAAAATCGATACTTTAAATAGAAATACGCTTTTTTCCCCAAAAAACCTTTTTTCTCGCTGAAATTCCATATTTCCCTATTTTCTCGAATTTTCTCGCAATTTCTTTAATTTTTTTCAAAATTGACAAAAAAAAAATTCGCGAAAAAATAAAATAATTCAATGAGGCAATATCCTGCTGCTCTTTCCCCTCCAAATCGTCGACTTCCTCCCAAAAAAAAAAAAAAAAAAAATCACCTAAAAAAAACCCCAACAACCTGTTTCCTAGATTCTCCATCGAATCGATTCGCGAATGTTCGAGAAAATTCCCGAAGAAAAAAAAATAAAGAAATAAGCACGGGCAATTTAATGCGTGTTGCGGTAGGCTCTCGCACAGGGGCGTCGCGACGTTCATTATCCGCCACAGAGATCCTCACCGCACTCCTAAAAATTCCCCTCCCCTCCCCCCCTCTTCACAAACACACACACACAACACGCGCTTTTTTCTGATCCATAAAATTGATTGTGTGTGTGTGTGTGTGAAGAAATCGCAGCACGCGGTAGTTGAACACCGGTTTGGGCCGATTCTCCCCGAGTTCCACCGAACACGCGATAAAAAGAACTCTTGGTTTCAGTATAGCCCCACACACACATATATACATACACACAACTCCATGCGTGTGTGTGTGTATATGCGCGCGCGCGCGCAATATCCGAGACGGTAGACTCGAAAGATCGAGTAGGGAAGTAATACAAACGTTGAAGCACAGCAAGTTTCGCATCCTATAGCATTTTACATGTGATGTATATCTATATATACGTGCTTAAAGCGCGTAAGCGTCCAAGACGAGCCAGCCCATAGTCAGTCAGTGTGCCACTAGCGAGGCTCTCAATTGCGCGCGAAAATCCCCGTCAATTTGAATTTATCCAACAAAAAAACATCAAAAACCGTCCAAAGAACGAAAGAATTTCGAATTTAAAAATTCTTCATCGAAAGAAGTGCTTTGACAAGTGAAAAAAAACGTGCAAGCTTGCACTTTAATTTTTAATTCAATTTAATTTAATAATTAAACACAAGCAAAAATTAAAAAACGTTTTATTTGCAACTCCTCGCAATTCTTCGAGTTGGAATTCAGGAAGAGGACACAACAGACACAATCGAGGATTGTGGGCTTGTGTAGCGGATTCAGAGGACTCAGTCAGTGTGCCACCGGCGCCTCTTCCCCCACTCCACATCTCTCTCTCTCTCTCTCTCCCCCCTCTCCTTTCTCTCTCGTTCTTTGCTGCTGCTGCTGCTGTTCTGTTCTCTCCCCCCCCCACTCCACTCTGGCTGCTTCAACACACATCCTCGTTGGTTAGGCAGTCCCCGCGCGCGCCTTCTTCCTCCCCCACAAGCTTTCCTTACCCGTTCCTCGCACGCACTACACGACGTAAACACCGCAACCACAGTCGAGGGTGAACCGTTGACTGAATAGGTCACGTTTGATCGGCTTTTAATAATTCTCAAATTCTGAATATATATTAATTAAATTAAAATATTGTTTAATTATAACAATTCATAGTTTTCAAGAGTCAAAAAAACGAGAAAAAAATATTTAATTTAAATTTTTCGAGAATTCGAGTAATTGTGAATTTTTTTTTAAAAATTGTGTTTTTGTGATAAGTGCAATAGACAATTTTTTGTTTTTTGGGAGTAAACAATTGCACCAAGTGAATTTTTTTGAGTGAATAACAATTATTTAAAAAAAAATGATTTGTGATTATTAGGAAGTGAAAAACGGGCTTTTTTTAATTGAATTAATAATGGCGATAATTTCGTAGAGGTCGGGAGGACCAGTCAATTTTTTTTCTCCCCCCCACCTCCCACCCCCTTTTTTTTCACTGCTTAAATAAGAAAGAGAGATATAGACGAGAACAAGATGCTGGAGGATCAGCCTTTGGATTTGAGCGTACGTGTTGGTGATTATGCTGAATTATCACGTGAAGATAATACGTTAGAACGTGGAGATATACATGATCATCAACAACAACAACAACAACAACAGCAAAATCGTAAAGAAATTGAGGATTATGGTAATGTTACAATGAGACTTAGGGAAATTGTTACAACATCAAGTACTATTGAGTATTCACAAATTGAGGATAGAACATGCTCTGAGGATTCAGATGATTCTTGCTCGGATAATAATCAGAAAGACACTAGCAGAAACAGATTAAGGCCACCTGGTACAAAACCATATAAGAAGAATCTCATGAGACGATACTGTGAGTTTATTGGTTGTGTGATTGAAATTTTTTATTATTATTGTTTTTTTTTTTTAATAAAAATGAAATTAATTCCTTTGCCTGGATTCAGTGAAGTGGAAGAATTACGTTTTGGAGGGTTTTTTTCAAAAATTATATCATCTTGGAATTAAAAGGGCGTAAGTGCTGTGAATTGGCATGGAACTTACGCCACTTTGTTTCTGAGGTCTATATATATTAGGAAATAATGGGTTTAAGGGATTTTGTCGAGAGACCTATTTTTTTACCTTAGTGGAGAATTTATAATTTATAATTTTGTAGAAAAAAGAAAAAATTGGGAAGTTCGCGAAACTTATTCAGCTTAGAAATATCTGCGAAAATAGGCAGATTGAATTTTTCTCTTTTTTTGGCCCATTTTTTTGGCAATAATGAGGAAATTATGCGATGATGAAATTAGCATATTTCTGCAAATTTTTTGGGATTTTTTTGAATAAATCAATTATTGTAAGAAAAAATATTTAAAAAATTAGCACTTATAATTTTTTGAATTTTATGCATATGCATAATTTTCATTTTTTTGGGAGAATAATTTATTTTCTTGGCAAAAAAATTGGCAAGTATTTGCTATTTTTAGTATTTTGAAAATTATTGGGTTGACGAGAATTTTTTGAGAGCTTTTTTTTGTGGAGAATTCTCTGTAAAAAAGGTCGTTATAAAATTGTCCAAATTTACTCGTTTTAGAGGAATTTTCGTGGAATAGAACACGTTAATCTGTGAATATTTGAGGAATCTGCAAAAATTCCATGACAATTTTTTTTTTCTATTTTTTTGAAGAATCAAATTTTCTACGTCACAGTCTCGAATGTCAATTCTAAACCCACGCGTTTCTCTCACGTTATCAGTTAATTTCTCCAGACACAATTATTTGACTCATCTAGATTCCATAACTTTTCTACTGAAATAATCCAAAAGTTCAATATTCAAGAAAAGACGTTAAAAAAAAAAAGAAGAAGAAGAAGAATCACAGACAAAATTCATTTAAACATACCATAAATAATTCAAATTAACTAGAACTCTTAATCTGTTCTTTTAATTACACTAGACAATTTTGATTTGAATTAGAATTTTTTTTTTTTCTTCTTCTTTGATTGCACAGACAGCCAAAAATTTCTAATATTACATAAATATTTGATTAGATAATGAAATTTTTTTTCGCATGATAAAACGCGAGGAAGGAGAAAGAAATTTTTATTTTCAAGGATACTAGAATCAATGTTACGTTGATTAACCGTTTCTCGAATATGTAATACATAAATTTTTTTTTTTTCTCTTTGAAGTTAATCAGTATTTCTTATTATATCGATTCAGTTGAGGTTAATCAAGTGGGTCGGTTGATTAACCAGGAAAAAAAAATATTTGCCGACTTTTTTTTTATTTCTGCGCTTGAAGCATTGATTATCAGCAATTATTGGTAATGAGAGGCACACATAAATTTTTTTTGGAGGTTATTTTTTTTTTGGCTCGTCCTCACTTTCTTCATGATTTTATCTAATATAAATTTCTTTCTTTTATATTTATATAAAAATTGATGCTCAAGTGCGTTTAAGTGCGTAATACTGATATGAAAAATTGGAAGAGATGAAGAAGAAAAAAAAAATTACGCAATACCACCTCGAAGGTCGTGCCAAATATATACACACACATGGAGAAAGAGATGGAGAGAGAGAGTACACATGAATTCACAATTCGCGTTTTTTGTTGCGCGTTAATTTAAAAATTGGATTTTTTTTTTTATGAGATTCATAGCGATAAAATTTCTCCTTCGCTTCTTCTTCGGTTTGGCCAATTTTATTTCACGAAGTATTATCATTTCTGCACGTTCCCCACTCCCCTCTCTTCCATTACCCCCCCCCCCCCCTCGTGTCTTCGGATTATGATTTCAATGCCTACTTGAAGCAATGTGGCAACGTAATACCAGAACCTGTGACCTGCCCCAAGACTATTGAAATTCATGAATTAATGAAGATTATACAATGTTACAACAATGTATTTTTTTTAAAATAATTCAGTGGCAATTAAGAGCACTGCGTACTCCTGCACATCTTTGACGTGGTTTTCTCAAATTTTTATATTGAATTTAATGGGAGAAAAAAAAAATATCACAGGAATTCTTAAAATTTCGATTAATCGAATGCGTTTTCTTTGTACTGAATTCGAGATATGGCTTTTTTAAGTGATGGTTTCATTTTTAGTTTCAAGGATCAACTTTTGATCGATTAATTTGAAAATTTCGATTAATCGAATGTGATATCGAACATTGAATTCGAGATATCGAATTTGATGTGATAGTTCTGTTTCAATGGTTTTAGTTTGAGGGAAAAATAATAGTGTGAGGTCGATTTTTGATGGATCGATTTTAGAATTTCGATTAATCGAATCGATATCTTGCATTGAATTCGAGATATCGCATTTTATTCGATAGTTCTGCTTCACCTACTTCATTTTAAGGCGATCCAATTCAAATCGATCAATTTCATCAATTTCGATTAATCGATTTCAAAATTCGATTAATCGAATTTTGATCGATAAATCGATTCCGTTTCACCTGCTTTAATTTGGGAGGATCATCTGTTTCAATTCAAGGGAATTCGAAGTTTCGATTAATCGAATCGAATTCGAGATATCGAATTCCATTCGATAATTCCGTTTCCTGTGGAACGAAGGGATTTTCGCCTCAATTTTTTTTTTTTTTTGGGAATTATCTTGAAATTTGCAGGAAATAGAGAAATTTTTATAAAAACTTCTTTTTTATAGAAAATTCAATTTTCCACAAAAAAACGGCTTCTTCATAAATTCTCCTAAATCTCACTATTTCCAAAATATTTACACAACTAGTACAAACAATCTTCACTATTCACTTTTTCTTCTCAAGTGATCTTCAAAATTTCAAAACGATTCAAAAAAAAAAAACTTTCAACAACTCTTTTTACCTCAACTTTTGTCAATATTCACAATTTATCAAAAGTGACTTTGACTTCTTGTGGATTTAAAAATGAAAACTTTTCAACGAAAACGAAGGACTAACAGTGAAAGTTTCCCGGGGTTTTCCTGTTTAAAGAAAAGAAAAAAAAATTGAGAGAAAAATTTCACTCATTTTTCATTTTAGTCACAGTACTTCCCTTTTATTCCCAAAGCTTTAAACTTTCACCTGTACCATCCACTGGCTCGTCCTTTTTCTACCCTCCCCCTCCCTCCCCCCTCCCCCCTTTTTGCTCTAATTCCGTTCATTTTCTTTTCTCTCAATTTTTTTCTCCTTCACAGCTTCAAGGGCTGATAAAAAAAATTATAAAAGAATTGGACTTTCATCTCCAGTGAAATGAATAATAAAAAAAAAGAAGCCTTTTGACCTTTGTTGAAACGTACACTGAAGAAAAAATATTCTTCTTCATTTATGACTGAATGGACACACACAGGTTGTTAGCTACCGTTTTTCGAAGCCTTCAAGCTTCTGTTCTCCTTTTGTATTGACCAACCAAGAAAATTTAGCCAGCAGGTAACACACCATTTTCTACCTACACAAAAATCTATAAAATTTAATTTACAACCCAAAACTATTTACCCAAACTTGTCACTTGACTTCTGCATTATTTGCCTCTTTATTTGCTATTGTAAGGAAAAATTGACTTTTTTGATTATTGGAAATTATTGGATTTTTTGAATTTTTATGATTCCATCGGAAAGATCGGGAAATTTTACCCCGAAAAGTAGTACAATACAATCCATTTTGGAGCAATAGTTTAAGAGTTATTTAAAAAACAATTTAACGAAATTTTTTTAATAATAACGATAACTCGGGAAGTTTTGATCTGAAATCAATTGCATTATACCACTTTTTGGGGTAGAATTTTCCGATCTTTTCGATGGAATCATCAAAATTTTGAAAATCCAAAAAGAAAAAATAAATAAATTTCTTAAGTTATTTTTGTCAATTGTGAAAAGTTTTGGACCACACATGAGTGATTGGGTGGTCTTTTTTTCTTTCTTTTTGTATTTTAAATAGTTAATAGTTTTCGTGGAAATGTCAAACGAAATATCTCATTGTAATTCAGGATATTGGCCCGCCGAGGAAGGGAGGATCAACTTCCTGTCTGTCTAATGTATCATACATTCAACGATTAATTCTTTTATCTTTTTTTTTTTTATTCTTTTCTAAAAATATCCAGTTCTTTTTTCCTCATCACGAATTTGAAAAAAAAAACATAATAAAAATCCACGTTTATTAAATCGATGGAAAAATTTTTCTCAACCTTGATAATGCGTTTTTTTAGTTTCCTCAATAAAAAAAAAATAAATTGCATCCTCTCGTTAGATTTCTCTCGATTTACTCTATTATAAAAAGGAATATAGAGTAAAGGAAAATATGTATTTAAATAGCTTTTACTTCCGCCTGAGACATATAATAGTGTTGTGAATTCACAAGACTCTCATTACTTGAATATTGAAAACTTTCGCCCTCGATTGACACTCACGCATGAAAGAAAAGCTTAAAATTTGGAAAAAACAATATTTTTTTTCAAAAAAAAAAAAAAAATCACAGAAAATTGAAATAAAAATTATTCCATCGCAATGGGCGGGAAATTCTACCCCAAAAAGTACTATAATGCAATTGATTTCCGATCATTTTTTCTAAAATTCGTCAAATCAAAATTCTTCATTATCTCGCAAACTATAACTCCAAAATTGATTGTATTATAGTGTTTTTCGGGGTAGAATTTCCCGTTCTTTCCAATGGAATCATCAAAATTTTCGAAAATCCAATTTTTCAATTTCCAAAAATTCAAATATTTTTTTTCCCGCCCTTATTCCACTGGGTAGAATATTTTGCATGTCGATCGGCCCGGAAGATTGGCTAGAGTCAAAAGGGGGTGGGGATAAAGAGAGAAAGAGGGGGGGGGAGAGAAAAATGTACCTGTAGTCGCCATAGGAAACTGGGGTAAGCCGTCCTTGCGCCTTTAGTATATGTGTGTGTGTTGGCACAGAGACGCTTTTTATTTTCAACACACTTATCATCTCACTTCATCTGTAAATGACGATGACCGTAAAAAAAAAGAAGAAAACGAATTGAATATTAAAGAAATAAAAGAATTCTTACATTAAATTGATAAAAAAATTACTTTTAACAGCAAAAAAATAGTCGTATCAGTACAAATTTAATGAGCAAACATAAGATTATGATGAAAAAAAAAAAGGAGAAATTATTGTCAATGATAATTGTAATTTCTCCTTCTCTTTTATTTAAAAAAGAAAAAAAAAACCTCAATGCCAATTAAACTGTGGATTGTATAAATATTTGACTTTTTATTATTTGCGCTAATTTTCAAACACCTTTCAATGAAACATTATAGTTAATATTTATTTATAAATATATATATATATATTTTTCGGTTCAATGTTAATTATTTTATTCGACTGACTGTGACTTCATTATATATATCTACATGGCGACTTGTGTCCAGTCGTAATACAGCAATTGCTCCAAATTAAATAGACCGGAAAAATACAAGTTGGAATTGATAATAAACAAAATAAGAAGAAATAAAAAAAGGGAATAATTTATAAATGGGGTGGGATGCAGTAATCATACCTACGCAGTGTAATAATTCATTTGCGTCATGCGTAAAATATATTTTTAATCAATGAAAAAAAAAAATCTTTAAAAAACGATTTTTATTTTTTTTAATTTTTTTTTTTCGAAAAAATTTTGATAGCTAAAAAAAGCCCAGAAACAGAATCGCTCTATCTCACTCAGTTTCCCCGATTTTCCCCAAAAATTGTAAGAAAAAATTGCGAAGGATAAAACTATTTTTTTAAAAATCCATTAATTTCAAAAATAATTTTTTCTTTTAATTAAAAAAAAATCTTTACGATTAAAAAAAAATCATTATTTTCTTACAAAAAAAAATTCAGCCACAAATCTCTCTATAGAAACAATAATCAATTCAAAATTCTTCAGAAAAAAAAGCTGAAAAAAAAAAATTCAATAAATTTTCACTATATTAGTTAACTAATAATAAAGTCATAATATCCTACACAAAATGCGAACGATGAGCGGTAACACACCGGTGTGTGTGCAATGTAGTTATAAGAGGAAGCAAAAAGGAACGATGGAGTGCCTATTCAATGCATCAGCCCTGACCTACATAGTGGGGAAATAAAAAAAGAAGAAAAAAAAAAAATAAAATGCGCGCAGCAAGTTGTGGGCTAGGCGTTGTGTGTAGTGCCTACACTAGGTACTAAACCCGATCTATTATAGCCTACGAGGTGCGCGCATTGCCCGCGTGCCACCGCAACAACTCTCTACACATACACATATATACATATACATACTGTTAAAGCATTAACCGTTGAAAATAATCAGTCTGTGTATTACCGCACTATCAGTGCCTCCATCGGCTAGATAAAAGTTTCTTCCCAAAAGAAATGAAAAAAAATAAAATAAAAAATACATTGCGTCATACTCTCAAGCTCTTCCGGTTACTCCATTTGAGTAAAGAAAAAAAAAAAAAAAAAAAAAAAAAAAAAATTTCCTATTCTATTTCACATTTAATTTAATTGTATCTCAAGCACAATTACAATTATTTCAATTCACTTTATTTCACACTGAAGTAAACGAAAATAATCGCGCAATTCCGTAACTCAGGCTTGTCTCATATCGTCCTTGACACGTTTTCCCTTTTCTCTTTCCTTATAAATACAAGATTTGGATGGTTAACATTTTTTTTTTTTTTTTTTTTTTTTTTTTATAACTCTTCATTTATGTTTTATCGGTGTATATTAATGCGAATTTGTGAAAAATAATTTCTTATCGGTTCTTGGCCTTCGGATAATTCCAATCAATGTGTTACACGATTTTTTTTTTCCTTTTTTTTTTTTATTCAATTCTATTAATAAGAGGAAATGAAAAACAAGGGGAAAAATTGTGGAATTCGGGATTAAATAATCTTTTTCTACATTTTTACAAATATCTCTTTAAATTAATGGAATTAAAGAAAAAATGTTAAAAAAGGTTTTCATGAAAATTTCTCTATCTCTCTCATTTTTTGAGATATTTCCAAAAAAATCCATAAGAAATGAATGAGGGGATCTCACCTATCATCAGGAGATGCGATAGTGTCTCTCGCCAAGTACGCGCGCATTATCTCAAGACGCGCAAGAGCTCCACCGCACTCCTGTACATCTAAAATAGGATTTGGAAGATTCAATTGAATATTATTAGCCAACGATTTCACCTAGCGAGATCATTTTTTGATACCACATTCATATTAGTTTAATTTTACGATTTACGCAGAAAAAAAGAGATAAAAAAATGATAATTTGTAATTAATTAAGAAAAGTGGCTCTAATTCTTCGCCAATATAAAAGTTTTCTGGACATGGTAATTGTGGTAGTGATGTATGCCACATACACGATGTGGCACTTCTATACACTAAATTACGTTCAACTATTGGCGGTTGGATACCTGAGGAATTAGAACGCGTACTTGGCTGCGATGTTCCTATAAAAAAACGCGCAGGCCTTTTTCATTGCGTTTAATCCTATTTCCTTCAACCGAACAATAAAAGCCTTTACCTCCAAGGACAAAAACCTTACAAATTCCGTGGGAAAAGCGATCGAATCATTTTCCTTTCGATCAAAAAATCTAAACTTTATTATCTCCTATTTCTTACTCCTCTCGCTCTTTTTACCCCCCCCCCCCTCTTCACCCTTCCTCTAAGGAAGTGGGCGTACGAGGTCGCATACCACGTATTTACGCTTCGTGTGTACATGCACAGAAGAAATGTCTTACTTGTTCTCTTTATTTCTTTATTATCATCATTATTCTTCTATATATTCGTCTCATATTTTTTCTTCCTCCTGTCGTGTTACCGTACGACAATGGAACCGGCGACGTTTTGCCGGAGCTGCGACAGTGGCGAGCCGGCAACTCTCCTCGGATGTTGTATTCATCGAGAGAGGAGGAGAAAAAAAAAAATAGGTCAGGGACGAATTTGTTATTTTTACTTGGGAACACATAAACTTGTGTGTCCAATGATATTTCCTCTTTTCTTTACTTCTTTCTTTTTTTTTCAATGGAATGGAAAATAGGGAAAAATTTTCCTACCTGACTATGAAAGTGAAACAGACACGGAGGATTCATCTTTTGTACTTCAAGGACATTATTCGTTTTTATTATTTAACTTTTTCAATGGTTAAAACACCGAGGCGAATCCATTGACCTTAATTTTTACTCTTCGTTTCCTCGTGATATTTGAGACTGGAATATCTTTGGAGCGAAGGGATTTAGGGGAATTGACCTTCTCACACTTTTTGTAGAGAATTTGATTCTCTACGAAAAAGGTCTCTTCATAAATCTTCGTTAAAGTGATGGTTTTTGAGTTAATTGCGATAGAAAAAAATTATTTATTGTTATGAAAAATTATATAATTTTTTTCTTGAGATCCTTGAAGTTAACTTTTCACTTTTTTGATGCCGTATCGAAAATGATATTTTTTTACACTTTTCTGAATTTTTTCATAATTTTTGACCGTCTAGTTTATGAGATATGAATTATCAAAGTTACTGAAAATAGTGGTGGGGATGAAACGCCCTAAATCGGACAGAAATAACGAAATTACTAAAAAACCACAGGATTGACCCATTATTTAAAAACAATTGGCGGAGAGAACAGCATTTTAACTAAATAATAGAAGAAAAAAATATTCAATTCACTGTATAGTTATTGAGAAATTTTAATTAGAAGGTAGTCGTAACTATTCGCCTCTCTCTCTATCTCATGCATATGATAGAAGATTAATGTAAAAAAAATTCGAGAAAAAAAAATTGTATTCACAAGCTAAAGATATGACTTTCGAGTAGTTTAATCCCTTTTTTCGGGTAAATTAAAGCACATTTTTCCCCGAATTACCAGCAATTAATTGGAAATTAACCTGAAAATCCTCTTTTTTTCCCTGTTTTATCAACCGCACTCTGGTATACCACCTTAATCTCCAATTAATCCTGCATTTCCTCTGGTATTAAATGTCTTATGCAAGCAACGAAGACAATGAGAAACTCGTGAAATACGTAATAGAATTAAAACCGAGAAATAAAAAAAAATCACACGTTGACAGGTAGAAGAAGCGAGAGATAACGGGTGTGTAGTGTGGTACAGTTTTTCGTGCGCGTGCGCTTCTCGCAAACTCACTCTCAGCCCACTCTCGATTTCGTTAACCGGAAGGGGGTCACGTGAGGTGCGTCATGCATGAATTCATTACGTTTGAGCGTTTTAATATTGTGAAAATTCTTCTTTTTTTTTTGTAAAAATCAGCAATTACTCTTTTCATTGAAATATTTCATTGAATTAAATTCCAACATTTTTTTTTTTTTTTTTTTTTTTTTTATTGCATTTCTCAATTCATTTTTTTTTCCACACTTTATTTATTTCGTTCTGTTCTCGTTTCGTTTTATTTTTTTTTTATTTTTATTATCTGGGACAGGTAGACGCACGCGTTTATGACCCGTGTGCAGCAATGGCGCCATCGTTGTTCCTTGACTCGGCGTGTGAATCGTGAGTGTGTGATGTCACATAGAAAGAGAGAGTCTCGTTACCGTTACGCAATCGGCCGCAATACAGATATACACACACATGCAAAATTAAATGAAAAAAAAAGAAGGAGGAGTGACTCGCGCTTGTGCTCAGAGAAAGTTGGACGGTCCAGCCGAACGCTGACCTTACGTACTGAAAGCATCTCGCAGCTGCTGCTCATTTATTCCATTGAAAAATTGATTTTTTTATTTCTTTTAATATCCAATTTTTCATCGAAAAGCCAGAAAAATGAATTCGATTTTTTTTTTTGGAGTGAAGGACTCGATGAAAAAATATGGAAAAATTCCTCAATAATGTCGGCATTTTGGCAAACTCCCAAGAATTTTTTCAGATTTTTTTCGAAAAGTCGTTCCATCCTCAAAAAATTGTAGTGAAAAAGAAAAAAAAAGGATGATGCTTTTTTTGTCGAATATATTGGAAATTAAAAGAGATAAAGCGATTTTATCGAAACAGAGTTGACTCTGTTTTGTACAGAATTTCAAGAGCTACAAAAAAGGTTCCTACAAAAATTTTCCTATCTCGCTTAGTTTCCGAGATAACCATCAAAAATAGATGACAAAAAACCGTAGTTTTACCTCTTGACTCCAAAATTTTGCCAACCTCAATCGAAATTTCGGCCTTAAATCGAGTAAGGTGATTCAAGTTCCGGTGAAAACAGTGGGTTTGCAATGCCGGAAGTATCGACGAGTCATAAAAGAAGTAAAAAAAGAGAAAAAAAGAACTAATATTATGTTTATTATACTCAGTGTAAACGAATGTAGTAAGAGGAAGTGAGAATACACACGAGAGAGAGAGAGAGAGAAAGAGAGTTATAACACAGAGTTGTACACAGTAAAGAATAGAGAAGCGTAGTATCCACGGGTGAGTCGGTCGATCCGGCTAGACACCCACCCACTCTCTCTCTCACTCTATCTGTCTCCCTCCCACTATCCTCTCGAGAGTGCGAATCAAGGTCGCGCAAGGTTAAATGTGACCTATAACACACACAGAGAGAGTTCTCGCCCTTTCGCCTTTGCTTCTCTCGTCGATTGCAGAAAGAATTTGGAGCTGAAAAAAAAAATGTCTGCACGTTTTTTTTTACAGAAACATCGCAGTCAAGTACGCGTTCTGATTCCTCAGATATCCAACCGCCAATAGTTGAACGTAATTTAGTGTATAGAAGTGCCACATCGTGTATGTGGCGTACATCATCTGTACACTAACTCGTCTGGTGTTTACGGTCTGTATTTGTGTGAGACACATGCTTCTACGAAGCATCGGTGAGGCACTACCACAATTACCATGTCCAGAGGACTTTTATATTGGCGAAGAATCCGAGCCACTCTTCTTAATTAATTACAAATTATCATTTTTTTATCTCTTTTTTTCTGCATAAATCGTAAAATTAAACTAATATGAATGTGGTATCAAAAAATGATTTCGCTAGGTGAAATCGTTGGCTAATACACAGAGAAAAATGTTTTCTTAATTTAAGAATGTACAGGCACTTAATTTAAGAATGTGCAGGTCACTTAAATTAAGAAAGAGAAAGTCACTTGATTTAAGTGAGGAAACTCACTTGATTTAAGTGAGAAAACTCACTTGATTTAAGTGAGTTTCACTTTCTTAATTTAAGAAAGAAAAAGTCACTTGATTTAAGTGAGTTTTACTTTCCTGATTTAAGAAAGAAAAAGTCACATGATTCAAGTGAGAAAAGTTGCTTAATTTGAGTGACTTTTACTTTCTTAAATTAAGAAAGAGAAAAGTACTTGATTTAAGTGAGAAAACGCACTTAATTTAAGTGAGTTTTACTTTCTTGAATTAAGAAAGAAAAAGTTACTTGTTTTAAGTGAGAAAAGTCACTTAATCTAAGTGAGTTTCACTTTCTTATTTTAAGAAAGGAAAAGTCACTTGATTTAAGTGAGTTTTACTTTCCTGATTTAAGAAAGAAAAAGTCACTTGATTCAAGTGAGAAAAGTTGCTTAATTTAAGTGACTTTTACTTTCTTAAATTAAGAAAGAGAAAGTTACTCGATTTAAGTGAGAAAAGTCACTTGATTTAAGTGAGAAAACGCACTTAATTTAAGTGAGTTTTACTTTCTTGAATTAAGAAAGAAAAAGTTACTTGTTTTAAGTGAGAAAAGTCACTTAATTTAAGTGAGTTTCACTTTCTTATTTTAAGAAAGAAAAAGTCACTTGATTTAAGTGAAAAAAGTCACTTAATTTAAGTGACTTTTACTTTCTTAAATTAAGAAAGAAAAAGTTACTTGTTTGAAGTGAGAAAAGTCACTTAATTTAAGTGAATTTTCCTTTCTTAAATTAAGAAAGAAAAAGTCACTTGATTTAAGTGAGAAAAGTCGCTTAAATTAAGTGACCTGCACATTCTTAAATTAAGTGACTGCACATTCTTAAATTGATAAAACATTTTCCTTTGTGTAATATTCAATTGAATCTTCCAAATCCTATTTTAGATGTACAGGAGTACGATGGAGCTCTTGCGCGTCTTCAGATAATATACGCGCGTACTTGGCGAGAGACACTACCGCATCTCCTCTCATTCACTAGAAAAAACTGAAAATACGTTGACAATTCTCTTTGTGTGCACTGTGAAAAGAAAGGGAATTGGCTTTATTCAAATGATTGAAAACTTAATTGAATGCATTAAAGGTATAAATAAAAGAGAGACAGTTAATTATTGAGGTATCCAGGAAGACGTAACGTCCCTCTCTTGGACGTTATTATCCTTTGCGAAATATAACAGGTGCATTTTAATATAAAGTACAGAGCATGAGAAAAGCTTTTTGCATTCGTGACGTACAGTGTTATTACATATTTTTGCCCTCTCCCTCCCCCACCCCCTCCCTCTTTTTCTCTCCCTCTTTTGCTCTCTTTTCCAAACACTTTTATATGCAAGAGACCAACTCCCGCCAACTGACAGGAGTTTTACGAGTGTTTTGTGAAACTGGCGTCTGTCGTCCATCGAACGTTGGGGAAAAAAAAAATTGTTCGAAAGAAGGAAAAAAAAATTGCCGAGAAAAGGGGAGGGGGTGGAGGACATCTAAAATGCACCCTTTGCCCTGTCATCACGGACACAACATTGAGGGGGGAGAAAGTGATAGCACCCTCTCTCGATTCTTTAATAGTTCGTTTGAACTTCGGCTTGCGCGTAAATATATTGTTCAATGCACGCTCAAACCGCGGGGTTGGGGAAAAGTTCGGTCGATAAATATAAATTTATAAGAGGATTTTTGAAATACGTCAAAAAGTGTTGCCTTTTTTTTTTACACATTATTCGGGGAATTCGAGACGAATGATTGACACGATGGTGAATTTTCTTTTTTTTTCATAAAAAAAATGGATAAAATGAGGGAGAAACAATATTGCTTTTGACATTGGGAAATGGATGAATTTTGGAAAATTCTCAGTATTTTATCGAAGGATGGGAGAATTTGAGTTGAGAAATCCAAAATGAATTACTGGTAATTGAAAAAAAAAATTAGTTATAATTTTTGAAAATTTATTTTGTACTGCAAAAGAAATACAAAATTATTATTATTATTTTTATTAAAAAAAAAATCTTTAAACTATTCCAGGAGACAAAATTTTGGAATAAAATTTCGAATTTTCAAAATTCGAAAATTAAATTTCTTTGGAGATTTGAAAAGATGAATAGAGATATGTCCTCCAAAAAATGAGGAAAATTAAATTTTTTAATACAATTTTCGATAAAGAGTCTATTTACAAGATAATGGACATTTTTCTAATTATAACGTAAATTTTTTTCTAACTGTCGGAAATAATGGAAAATTCTCCGATTTTTTTTTTTTCGATAGAATCAAAAAAAACTCTTAATTATTGGAAATGATTTCTTTTTTTTTTCTTCTAATGAATTGCCAAATTTATTGGGACAATTGTACAATGGAAACAGAAATAAAGGAGATCAATACAGACGAATTTTCTCTGGTTCTGAATAATCCATGATTTTACGTCAACGTATTTTCAGATAATTATTAAACTTTGATTTAATACGAACTGAAAATATACATGTCAGACGAATTACTTGGGAGATGAAGCCTCGGTGTCTCCAGTATTCTGTGATTACAGTTGAAACGATCGATTATCCGAGGGTTTTCAAGTTATTGGACAATTGGATTTCCGATAGTCTGGTTTTTTTCCATTAATAGTCCCTCAGAGGGTTTGTAACGATATTTTTACACCTGAAAACAACATTTGAGATAAAAAAACGGAAGTTTACATTCTGATAAAGATAAAAAATTTCGATTTCCGGAGTTTCGAATTTTAATCTGATCCGATAAATTTAAAAACAATATTTTCCGAAAAAATTATGAAAAAAAAATTAAAATTTCATTTTTTTTTTATATTTGTATTTTGAAAGGGATCTCGGAAACTAAGTGAGATAGCGAATTTTTTGTAGAGACCTTTTTCGTAACTCTTGAAATGCTCTACAAAAAAGGTGTCATCGAGAATCGTGCTATCTCGCTTAGTTTCCGAGTTACTCTCCAAATTGTAAAATCAACATTTATGATAAAAAATGAATTATAATTTTTAATATTAAAATTTTTGCATTCAATCTTCTGATAAAAATCTCAAAAATAACCGGAGATATTCGCAATAACCTCCATTTTGTTTCCGGAATTATTATTCGTTACATGAATAATTAATTTATTTAATTCAGACTTTCCTGAAGTCACTTCCTTCAAATTTCAAAATCACAAGTTCATTATTTCAAAGATAACTTAGAGGCTTTTAGTATAAGAAGAGTTTATCAAGGAACCTTTTTTGTAAAGAATCAAATTCTCCACAAAAAAGGTCTCTTGCAAAATTTTCCTAAACCCCACCATTTTTGAGATCCCTTTTAAATAATGAACACGTGCTATCTGACCTAAAATTCACGAACCAAAAAATTGTAAAAAAACTCAAATAAAATCGAGAGTTTACTATTTTTAAGATAACTTGGAAGCGGTCAGTTTCAGAGAAATTTATCAGGAGACCTTTTTTGTAGAGAATTTCAAGAGCTACAAAAAAGGTCTCCTGAAAAATTCTCCTAAAACCCACCATTTTCGAGATCCCTTCAAAATCATGAACTCGTGATATTTTAAAATAAATTAAAAATCCAAAGATAAATTTTAAAAAATTCAAGTAAAATTGTTCTCCCCTATTCTTAACTGAATTGAGACGAGCAAGAGAAGGGTTTCCTCCCAGGCCTATCAACTCGCCTCTTCCTGTTTCTCCATTTTATAATATTTCCTACCCGCCACTTCACTCTTTTCCTCTTCCCCTCCCCTCTCCCCCCATAAATCACGATCGTCACAAGCTTACTCAACTCGCACGTGTCTCCAACATACGCCGAAAAATTCTATTTAACTTGTTACGTAACAGCGCCTCTGAGATAAGAAATTATGAAATTTTTCAAGAAACTTTTCCTCAAAAAAAAAAAAAAAATTATTTCTATTTATTTATAAAATTTAAAATTCACGTTTACTATCTAAGATTCTCGAGAAAAAAAAAAATTCTCTCTCGATTCGTTGAATTTTCCCTTCTACGATAATCGCGGCTCGTCGAGAAATTGCTTAATGAACCTGACGGTGGCACTAGCTTTTGCCTGAAAGGAAGGTAGAAACGTTGCAGTGGGTCAAGGAGAGTCTACCACGGCTTTCACTTCCTCTCAGCAGCACACACAGGCAAAAAACCACCATTTGCCATACATATTCCATGTTTTATTGCGCGTGTTAGAACGACAGGAACTTTGTTTTCTTCATTTTTTTTCTTATTTCTTTTTTCCTTTCGTCCAAATTTCGTAATTTTGGAGTGGAGTTTTTTTTTGGAAGGAATTGTCAAATATTTCATTGTAAAGTAAAGCGAAAAGAGATGAATTCATCAGAAAATTTGTTTTCTTTAGGAAATATCTCTGTAAAAAGATTTATTATCAAAACAATTTTTGTGAAAAATTTTAAGAGTCAAAAAAAAAGTTATTTCATGAATTTTTCGTATTTTTGATAAATCCCGAAAATATTTCATGAAAACTTTTTTTTTACAGTTTTGTTGAAGAAAATAGAAATTTTTTAAGAATTTTTTCTTGCAGAGAATTTTGAAAACTTCCAAAAAAAGAAGGTTTTTACGAAAATTCTTCTATTTTCAATAATTCCTGAAATAATCATAAAAAACCTGAAAACATAAGTAAAACCGCTTTTTTTTCTCAAGAATATATCGGAAATTGAGCAAAATCGCAATTTCCCCATTTTCCACAGAATTTCAAGAGCTAAAAGAATTATTACATGAATTTTCCTATTTCTTATAAAAATTCCAAAATATTTCATGAAAACTTTTTTTTCAGTTTTTTAAAGAAAATAGAAAATTTTGTATAATTTTTTTTGGTAGAGAATTTAAAAACTTCATTAAAAAAAAATCTACACGAAAATTCTCTTATCTCCAGTGTTTTCTGAAATAATCATGAAAAACTGAAAAAACAAGTAAAATCGCTGTTTCTTCACTTTTTTTGCGATATCTTAAAAATTGAGCGAAAGCGAGATTTCTCCATTTCCCACAAAATTTCAAGAGCTACAAAAAAAAATTGTTTTTCCTGAAATCACTTTTTTCAACAAAATGTTATTAAACTTCAACTAAAAATCCCTTTTTTCTTCATTTTTATGATTTTAGTGGACACCAGGGAAGTACAACCACACGACACAAATGGCGACAAAGAGTCAATGGGTTTGGCAACAGTTAAAGCTGAACCAGGTAGCACAAGTAGTGCCAGATTACTTCATGGAATTTTATCGCAGCATCCACAACAGCATCCACTTGGTGTACAAAATGGCTATGGAAGACACTTATCGAGTCATCCACAGCTGGGTCAGCCACCATATAGCTCAAATGGAATTGCCAACAGTGCACCAGGTGAATTTAAACGTTATTTCAACTCGTTGCAAATAAAAGAAGAGATGGGGCAAAATGGACCACTGTTGCAACATGATTCAGGAATTTTTTTCGGGGTGAAGGAGTTGATGAAAAAATCTGAAAAAATTTGAGAAGATGATCTAATATGTGAAGATCATTGTTGAATTTTTTCAGATTTTTTTGGAGACCCCTTCGACCTCAAAAAAAATCGTGAATCATTTTGATCCGCAGTAGTCCATTTTGCCTCGGTTTTTCCTATAAAAAATAAATGTTTGGCGTTTTTTTTTGAGGATTTGGAGAATTTTGTCGTTGTCATGAGAAAGTACTAGAACATAAGAGCATAATTGACCCTTTTGCTCCATTCGTTTTTGATATATTCTAAAATTTGATGCATTCTTGAAATTTTCTAATGCTCCAATTATCTGAAAAACCAGTGGACCAAAATGAACTGTATTATACCAATTTCCGGTCAAAGTTTCTCATTCTATCTAATAAAGCATAAAGAAAATAGAAATTCTTAGAATTTCATTTTCAGCAAAAAAAAAGGGAAATTATTCAAGCTTTCTTCTTGTTGTAGGAATTACATTTAAGAGTAAATAGATAAAGTAAAAAACGATGAAATTTTAGTTTTCTGGATTTTCATGAGTTCATTAAAAAGCGCGGAAAATTTCCAAATTTACATAATACAATTTTTTTTCTTCTAAATTATCTCAAAAATTAATTTTTTCAAATTTAAAAATCAAAATTTTTGCAAAAGGTGGATTATAATTTTTTAAATCTTAAAAAAATTGGAGAAACTCGAAATCATCAAGATTTTATATTGCCCCCTATTTCATTTCTAAAATAATTATTTATTATTGCTAAATAATTAATTTAATTTAGATTAATTTAGACATTCTGCTTGAATTTGCTCACTCTTTTACAAAAAATCTCCTAAACGAGAGGATTTATCAAAAATGATCAGGAGACCTTTTTTGTAGAGAATTAAATTCTCCACAAAAAAGGTTTCTTGATGAATTCTCCTAAACTCGACCGTTTCCGAGAAATCTTTGTATCAATGGACCACTGATGCTGAGCCACTAATTTAATAAATTTGATATGATAAATTATATAATATTATGTATCTTCATCTGGCTCTGACGATGCTGCAGCATCATTTGCCTAGACTCTAAATGGCTTTGATCATAATGCAATGAATTACAATTACAATTACAACCCTTTATCTTCAACCTCATAAAATCCAAAAATTCACGCAGAAAAAAAACCCTAAATGCCTCAAATTTAATTCTAATTCAAAAAAACCTAAAAAATTATTCAATCTCTCCTTTCATCGTAATAATTCCATTTAATTAAGATCTATCTCGAGCTCAGCACAATAGACTCCGCGAACTGACTGCGAATAAAGAAAGTGAAGACGAGGGAAAAAAATAAAAAAATTAAATATAAAAAAAAAATGCCCTCTTGTAGACAGGTTTAAGACGGTTGGAGACATGCTTTGGCTATTCTTTGAGGTTTGACCGTGGGAAGACTGTGTCAATGTGCATACCAAATGACTGGATGACCTTCGACCCTTGCATAAAGATAGGTTTAATTGACTGGCCACGCGAAAAACACGTTACACCATCGCTCGTTTCACCGATCCTGCCCCGCAGCTCTTTTATGCACCTTCCCCAATTTCATGAGGATGTCATCCCATTAAAAAAAAAAAAAAAGTATATTGTCGCCTTAGAAGCAAAGTGGCGTAAGTGCCTGAAAACGCTCGATTCTTGGAGTAAAAGAGGCGTATCTCCCGAAAAAGGGGGAAGAATGTTTCATCTCAAATATTTTGAGATGCATCTAAAAATCTCGAAATGGAGAGATTTTGACATTTTTTGAGATTTTTCGAGATTTTTTAGGAAATTGTATATTTTACCAAATTTTCCTTGAAATTTCTCTGAAAATCTATCTTCGTAAATCTTTCTTCTTTTCATTTATAATATAAAAATCAGCTTTATTTCAAAAAATTTCAAAATTCGACGTTTGATAAATGTTTCCAAATGTTTCTGATTAAACTGTTCTTGACGTTATTTGGATATTTGACAATTAAAATAACGAAAAATAGCGTAATTTCTAATGTCAGAGCGAAAAGGACGTATCTCCGCGCTTATGTTACTTTTTTCTTTTTATTTCCCAGACAAAGTTTTGGACCTACGCTTTTTTATTATTTGGATTTTGTTTTTTGAGGAATCCTAATTTAGTATTTACGCCTTTTTGTTACTGTAATTTCTTCATATGTCATGAAAATATTTTGGAATTACGTTTTTTTCGAATTCTTTATCTAAAGATTCCATATTATAGCACTTACGCCTTTTTTTTGTTGAAATTTTATAATGAAAAATAAAATTCTAGATGAAGAATTTTAAAAAAAAAGGACCTAAGTGTATTTTTCCAACAATATTACATAAAATGCTCGAAAAAATCGATTGGAGCCAAAAAAAATGCTTAAAAAATAGAAAAATGGCACTTTCACCACTTTTTTTCTAAGGTGACAATATCATAGAGGTCCCAGTTTCTGACACTGCCTCAATAACTAACAATTTTTGCAAATTCCTCATTTATATTTAATTGTACAACACATTATTTAATATTCAATTGCTGACTTCGTTTAGTTCAAAAAATATGTATTAATATAATTAAATTAAATTCAATAAGCAAATAGTCATTGCCTTGGATTTCTCCTGTCAGAAACTAGCTCCAAAGTGTCAGAAACTAAGCACTTGACGTTAATTTGCTTTTTTCATTCAGGATTCGTCCTTCCCTCATTCGTCCTGTCTACCTCTTTTTTTTATCTCCTCCCTTTTTTTTTTTAATTCGTTAGGAGAATCATTATCATCGAGGCAATGTCGGTGTTTTTTGTCGCATTTCCTTTACAAATTGTTCGTGATGAGCATTCATTGAAATTTAATTAAATGCAGTAGTTACGCATATTGGCGCGGTTAAAGATCCAAGAGATTAGGCATGTGTTTATACGTGATGGTTAAATATATTTCGTGCAACAATAATTCCTTGCACCCTCAATTGATTCTATATTTAAACCATGAAACGTTCTGTGAATTAATTCAGAAGAAATAAAATGAGAAAATTTTGTAGCATATTTTTTTTTTCACTTTTTGAAAAGGATTTCGGAAACTAAGGGAGATAGAGAAATTTTTGTAGAGACCTTTTTTGTAGAGAATTGCAAGAGCTACAAAAAAGGTCTCTTGCAAAATTTCGCTATCTCGCTTGGTTTCCGAGTGCCCAATCGTTAAAGTGAATAAAAAAAAAATTCGTTAATTTTTGTTTTTTTTCTTAATTTTTAAAAATAAAAATTTAATGTAGTAAGGTTCAGTAATTAATAAGAGTTTTTTTAATTGATTAAACAGGAAGCGGATCACTGCCAGCAAGTCCAGCAGACAGTGGTGTAAGTGACGTAGAGTCTAGTACATCCTCAGGTGGTAATGAGGATGCTAATCTTTTGCTCAAAGCGAGACTCAATCCAAACTCATCCCTCCAACCGAATCTCGCTTCACACCATTCACATTTGCCCTCAGGTAAGTCTGCAACTGGGAAAAATTTTCATTAAGGAGGTACAATCGATCTATACATGTCATAATGGAGTGTAGCACCAAAAATTGGACGAATTCAATGAAAATATTAATAAAAAAAGAAATTTAACTTAATTAAAAAAATAATAATTTACAAGGAATTTATCATCAAGATAGAGACTATTATTTCTTTTTATAATCAACAAATAGAAGATATAATTGAAAGAAAAGGGCCAAGATAATATATATAGCGAATGTAACTCCTTAACAAATTTGCCAGAAAATTAAGAAAATTGTGAATTGATGGAACGAAATAAGTGTTTAAATTTTCGGATTTTGTGGAATATTTCAGATAATAATTGAGATGAAGAAATGTTTATGGATACTTTTTTTTGGAGAAAACTCAGAATTTCAAAAAAGGTTTTCATCATTATTTCTCTATATCCCTTATTCCTGGAAGTATTCAGCAAAAACTGACGTATTTTAATTTTCAACGAAATGAGATGAAAAAAGTTTCGGAAATTATCTGTTCATTAATTTGATAAGATCTCAGAAACCATGAGGTTGAGGAGAATTTACCAGAATACCTTTTTTCAAGAAAATTTAATTCTCTACAAAAAAGGTTTCTTCATGAATTTTCCTCAGGCTTATAGTTTCCAAGATAATTACAAAAGAATGCACAAACTTTTACAAAAAATTACAACTTTTTTTATTGACTTTTCTAATGAAATTTCGTTTGATGAATTTGCGCGAGGGCAAAAATCGGATTAAATTATTCATTGGAAAAACAATTGAACGATGATCCAACAGCAATAGGAAGATCAGCATGCCACAGTCCCGGTGTTTATCCGTCCTCAGCTGGATTCTTGCCACCATCTTATCATCCACATCAGCATCACAATTCACAGTATCATCCACACAGAGGTGGATCACCACATCATCCACACAGTAGCCACAATATGCCACCAACAATGGGACCACCACATCATCATCATCATCATCAGCCTCAAAGTCTCCAGCATCTCCACTATCGTCAGCCACCAACGCGTGAGTATTTTTAAATGACTTCATCAATTTTTTTTTTCACCAAAAAAAAGCTCCGAAACAAATGCTTCTGACAATTATCCAGTTTTTTTTTAGGATCTCGGAAACTAAAGGAGATAGCGCGATTTTCGAAGAGACCTTTTTTGTAGAGAATTTCAAGGACTACAAAAAAGGTCTCTACAAAAATTTGGCTATCTCGCTTAGTTTCCGAGTGCCCATTCGTTAAAGTGAATAAAAATTGAAATCGTGGAATTATCACTTTTTTTGAAATTTATGTCCAGTTTTTTTTTGAATATCTCGGAAACTAAGCGAGATAGGGCAATTTGGCTGGAAACCTTTTTTCTAGGCCTCTTTCAGCTCCACAAAAAACGTTTCTATGAAAAAGGCGTATCTCCATTAGATTTTGAGATATCAATTGCTTAAAACCGATCTCTCCGCTTTCGTTCTCAAAAAAATCGTGAAAATCATTTCTGAGAAAATTGTATTTTCCCCATGAATTAACATTATACGAGAGAGTTGACTCTTTATACCGGTGAAAGGACGCGCCAATTTGTCGAGTGAAGGAAAAAAATGCAAAAGAGCCATTCTTAAATAAAAAAAAATCGTCCCGGTGCATCTTACAAGTCCCACGATTTCGTAATCCCGAAAAAATAATTAAAAAAAAAACTGTAAAAAAGTCGCAATAAAAATTGCAATATTTCCTTTGTGTCATTCAGCAATTCACTTATTCTCAGGCAACTCGTGTTTCTTTTTGCGAATGAAGGTGAAAGGAAGTAAAACTCCCTTAACATTTTCTCCAACCGGATAAAAAAAAATATAAGAAAAAGCAGCAAATTATAGGAAGCCAAGTGCGTTTTGCACTGGTTCACTTGAATTTTGCGGACACTGATATATATATATCTATATATGCATGTATAAAATTGTTTGACAGTAGAAGCTGCCGTACAAACGTCGCTGGCCATTCGCTCGTGACCCAGTTACTGTTCTCTGGCACATCGTCCCAGATTCACTTCTTCTGTCCGCCTCGTTTCCTTCTCAATGCAATTTTTCTATGATTTTTTTTTTCCACGACAAACCAATTTTGCAAAAATCGGCCAGTTAACGACTGGATAATCTTCGATTGTTCGATTTCTCCTCAAATAATTAACAAAATCATGAAATAATAATTTTTTTTTTCAATTTTGGTCACTCGTGATAGAGGAGCATGAGGAGATTTTTTTGAGATCAATTTTACCCAGTGTTACCGAATATTTTCGGGCAGGAATGATTTTTGAAAAAAATAAAATCAACACTAAACTCCATAAGCGAGATTTAATTTTAGTTTCAATGCAACAATTCATAGTTACAGAGCATTTTTATTCTTTATATAACTGTATATATTCTTGTTCGTCAGAATGTCTATTATTTTTTTGAATCATAAAAAATGCATGTTACCGGACAAATAGCCACGATTAATCCAATTAATTGCATGAAGAAATTTATGGCGGCAATATTGGATGTTTAAAATCCGAGAATCCTCCAATTTACAGTCCCAGAGGCTGCGAACAACGTGAGTCAAATGCAGAGCAATATTAAATATTTATCATGATATTTCATGACAATTTACTATCGTGGACATTGTTCTGATATCGAAAAAACGTTACAAAATCGAGATAATTACAATAATTATGAAAACTTAGAAGATAAAAAACCTAGAAAATTTGGACCTACTCCAAAAAATTCAGTCTCTCTGCATACCTATCATGCTCTCGAAAACCGCTGGGTTTACGAGAATTCACCAAGAGACCTTTTTTGTAGAGAACAAAATTCCCCACAAAAAAGGTCTCCTCCAATTTCCCCCTAAAATCAATAGTTTCCGAGATAACTATCGATAAATACAAAAAACTCAAATTTCATCAATGAACCTAATTTTTCCTCACTCAACATCAAATTCTTTATTTATTATAAATAATAAAGATGTGTTTAATAAATAAATTATGAGTACGAGTTCTATAGACTCGTGTCTACTCTTTGAGAAGGGAAGCGGGCCGAGCGAGTAAAAGTGTGCCGGATTGTATAATCGAACGTGAATAAGCAAAATATTGCGCCACAGCTATTTGGTAACTACACAGAATGGTGTCTCTCTCTCTCTTTCTCTCTCTCTTTTTCTCCCTCTCTCTCTCCCCCGCTCTACCTCTGTGTTCCCATTGCGGATAAAACCGCGCACACGACTGAATCGCAATATTTCAGTTTGTCGATTACTGGGGTAAATCGTTTATTCCCTTTTTTTTTTTTTTTTCGTCAAAAAATTCATTTGTAAATGATTTAACCTGTTTCGAATATAGACAAAAGGAATTTCATCTTTTATTTTTTCATTTCCATTTGTCAATATTGACAAATTCTTACAGCAAAAAAACACAACGAGCCATTAACAATATTAATTTGCAAATTTATTTGTCATTGAATAGTTTTTGAAATGAAAGAGAGAATAAATTAGTTGTAAACGTCTTCGGAATACTCAGTGTCAAGAATTACGAAATTTGAATCCTTTTTTTTTTGTTTCTTTGCGGATTTCACTTTCAGTCGGCACAGCCGTTCGCAAACGGGGGTCTCTCCCCCCCCCCCCCTCCCCCTCCACCCACTTTGTGGCTGGTATTACCTGGTATTTATTCGGAATAACTTTGACACGAATTGTCGATTAATTTGGGATTCTCGGAGTGACCGGGGGATTTTTTTTTAGGATCGAGATGTATTTTGAGATTAATCTATTGGAAATTTCTGTCGGAATTTGAAGAGAAATATGGAAATTGCTCCAGAGCTTTTTTTTAGAAGAGAATTAGAGGTACAAAAGGGATAGTCGCAATTTTTTTTCTATTTATCACAGATTTTGAGATATTTTGAAAAAAAAATATCTCACCAAATTTTTATTAATTTTCTTTAATTTGAAAAACAAACAAAAAAAATGATTTCATGATTAATTGACCTTTATGGAGCTTTTTTGTAGAGGAAAGTGAAAATTACAAAAAAAGATGATTACGAAAATTTCTCTATCTCCTTTATTCACCGAAAATATTGAAAAAAAAAAAATCAAGTAAATTTTTCTTTTGAATTTTCCAAAAAATCGGATGTTTAATCAACGATATCTCGAAATCCTCGCGAGATATCGAAATTTTCATATAATATTTTTTGTAGCTCTTGAAATTCTCTAAAAAACCGTCTTAGGGCAAAAAGGGCGTATCTCCATTATTAATCGATCTATTTAGCAAAAAAAGCTGACGAAATAAACTAAAATTTACTATTTTTCATCATTTCCTACGAAAAATTAGGAAAAAAGTACCTCTATTCCCTAAAAACCGATTGCGAATAAAATAAACGCCTGCCTCAATTCCTAAAATTCTTTTTTCTTCATTCTAATGACCAGAATGCCTACAAAAATTCTTTGGAACCAGCTTTCCCAGTATTTTTGGCACCAACAATTTTTTTTTTCTTCTAAAAAAAAAAAAGAAGCCAGTTAAATACCAATCGTTGAAAAATGACGTGCGCACGCCCTGAGACACTGCGATGCGATGTGGTACTGGTTACCCTAGATCAAGGCAATTTTTGAGATTTAAAAAAAAATGTTATTTTTAAGTGTTCGTGTCCAACTTTTGCGAGCGCCAGCCAAACGAAGCGTACAAAATAGAACGAACAATTCATTTTTTCATTTATTTAAAAATCTCAATGTTTTTTAAATTATTTTTTTTCCAACATCTCGGGTTAATGCAAAGTTATATATATATATATATATATATATATATATATATATATATATATATATATATATATATATATTAATAGTTGATAACGATGTGTTTCAGCCATTTGTTTATTGAATTTGTTAATAAAAAATAGAAATATCAACTTTTGACTTCCAGAGTGAATTTGATTGCGAAGTATCACCTTTTTTCGACAGAAGAGTATTTTTTTCTTCATAAAACTAATATTAAAGAAGATATGAGCATTTACAGCTACACAGAAATGAGGACATTTGCCATTTTTTCAAAATCAAAATTGGTCATAATTTGGTGGGAAAAAACATTTTTTTTTTTTTTTCAATTATGGAATGACTCTTGATAACCAATTGAACATATTCAAAAATGAACAAAATCAAAAAATATGACCCGAAAAGTGAGTGAAATAGCATGAAATGCCTCATATACTGTTGGACAGTAATAAGCAATAATGTCTTAACCAACATTTTTTTTAACCTAAATTATGAAGCGCACTTTGCGCATTCTGACTCAAATCTAAGTAATATTTATTAATATTTAACCTGAAAGGAAATTTTTCTTCTCTCACATCACGAATGATTCTTTCTATTAATGAGTAGAAATGTAACACTATGCATAATGTTTAAATAGAAAACATTTATTTTTATTTTGTATTTCAAATAGCCCGCGCAACTCGTCAGCCAATGAAATTTAGGCGTTACGAGGTTTCGATATATTCCATAAACAATGATCGCAGTTCAATAAGATATCGCAATGTGTTTCTTCTAAAAAGGATTCTTGACAGTTATATTTTTTTAATAAACAAGCTTTTTCATACTCAAATATGCCATCTTTAAAATTTCGGAAATAATTTTGATCAAGACGTTATTGCTTATTACTATCCAGTTGTGTATCAGTACTGTTGAAAGAATAGGAGTTATGGATGCGGAACGATGACGCGAGAGTAGCGAGATGTTTAAAAATAAAAAGAGATCACTCTCTCAACTAAGCTAGACCGGGTCTAGGTCTAGGTCGACTACCGCCAGTCGAAGGCGTGGCCTCTTTCTCCCCCCCCCCCTTTTTACCCCCTCCTCTATTGCTCCTTTCAACTCTGAATATTTCAATGAAATTAATTCATTTTTTTTCTGCCATCCGTCAAACAATTAATTCGCTCAAGGTCAGACAGATTGCATCCTGTTGTGTTTCGTTGAGATGAAATAAAATAATGATAATAATTTTCCAGAGCCCAAAAAAAAAAAGGTTAAAAAATAGTAGACCAACAGGTTCGCTGACATAGTTGAAATAGTGAAAACACGAAAAATTTTATTTTCATATTTTTATTGAAGAAGAAAAAAGATGAAATTTTTTTTTTGACAGACGTTCTATTTAAAAAATTAACGATCTGGCAACAAAAATGATTTTTTTCTTGCATTTCGCAGGAGAAAAATAGAGAAGGTTCTTTTTTTTTCGAAAAAAAATGGAAATTTTCAAGGTAAAAATATAGAGCAAAAATAACTGGAGGATATTGTGAAGAAAAAAAAATTATTTGTTTAATACAAAAAATTTCCTGTATTTTATAATGCTACTAAAATAAACGGAAATTTACGTTGAAAATGAAAATTGATTCTCTCTCTTTCTCGTTGGATAGTCAGACCGGCGACGTGCGTCCTTCCTGGGTCTCTGCCCCGGCGATCGTATATATATTGCCGTATTGTATATTTGTAGTGTATGTATTATCAGAACTAAGGCCTTTCTATGTGTGCAAGTGTTGAGAGTGTAAGAGAGAGAGAGAAAGAGTGAAGTGGATGCACGACTGTGTTCGCCACTGGCATCGTCGTTTCTGCCGCTGGCAAAAATGCATAGCGCTCCTCCTCTGCGTGTGTGTATGTGTTGGAGTTGTGTGCAAGACAGTAGAAAAGGTTCTCAACTGCATGGCAATCGTCCGAGTTATTTCTTTAATCTAGAAACAATTATATTGAGGATAAGAAATTGTCTTTAAGTATTATTAACTCAACTGGGAGTTTATTCCAACGTAGTAGACACGTTTGAAGGGCGTTTCTGTCCTCGTGACGTTGCGATGAACCAATAGGAAGCGCCGCTGCGCGCTCGGTTAATCGGTTAACCAATGAGCGTTAGGCGTTACCGCTCCATAACGACACCTCACCCAATTTTTCTCAAATATCTCGGAAACTAATGGAAATAGAGAAATTTTGACCGATATCTTTTTTGTATAGAATGGAAAGAGCTATCAAATAGACTTGAGAACATCGCTCTATCTCTCCAAGTTTCCGAGATACTCTCAATAAATTGAAAACCCGATGGGATTGACCTTGACAAGTTCTCATGATCTCGTGATTCAATCGCTTGCAAAACATTTTTACGTGTTATTGTAGAAGTAAATATGGAATTTTCCCAATTCCTCGGTAATCAACACAGTTGCAGAAGAGCTTGAGTGTCACTTTTTCACGTTCCATTATACGTCTCATGACGCACACGCCAAAGAGTGTGTCTCCATTCGTTGGCATTCGTACCGGACGCGGATATGTGTATATAGTTTAAAGAAAAAAAAAGGCATCCACACATATTTGAAACACATATATATATATATTTGAAGAGCGAATGCACGTCGGCGCATTGGTGTGTACCTAGAGTTGGCTGCCCACGAAAGAGAATCGAGTATAATACAAGAAGGCATCGCCTGGTTTAGCAGAAGAGGTATAGACGGTGACCTTGTCGCCGGCAATTCACCCCGTCTGTACTCCCTTTACCCCACTTCACAGCTTCATCCACAAACACAACACGGTCCTATTCTGGCGCTGCGGTTGCTGCTGTTGCTGCTGCTGCTGCTCCTCTTGTGGCCCCCTTTGGCTCTTCTTTTTTTTTTTTTTTTATTTCTTCTCATTTTTTGCATTAGTATAGAAGTGTGTGTTAACTTTCGTCTTGTCGCCTTTATTTCAGTGGCAAAAAGCAAACGCAGCAGCCCAATAGTCTCCCTCCCCTCCTCCCCCCCCCCCCCTCTCTCTCTCTCTCTCTCTTACTGGCCTGGGAGAGCCAATCCAGCAGGCATATCGATGCCTCTGTTACACTCTCCCTCTCTTCGTGTTGCATACACACATACACGTAACTAAAAATGCTCCACTCTTCATCTCCTTCCTACCCCCACCCAATGAAAAATCTCATCCTGCAGACATGCACAGACTTTGTTCTCATCGTTTGCCTCTCCACCGCCCCTTCCGTGGAGCCCAAATACCCGTTTCTTTCGTATCTTCTCAGCCCTCTCTTCTCCCTCTCTATCTCGTCATACCCTAATCCTCTAATTCTCATCACCCTCCCCCCCCCCCTTCGAAAGTGAGGAGTAAATCGTTTTCCGGAGAATCTTGTCTTGATCATTGTTGAGCGAATATCTTCAAAACTAAGCGAGATAGAGCAATTTTGGTTAGAACCTTCTTTTTAAACGAAACATAGCTACTAAAAACGCTCTATCTCCATTACTCTCCCTAATTCTCCCAGAAAAACCGCTCTCTAACCTCTTTCACTTTTAAATTCTTCTCTAATCTTCCGCTGCCATTAAAGTCTGAAATTCAAAACTGATTCATTTCCGGTTTGTCATTACTTCCTGCACTTTGTGTCATGAGAAAAAAAAAAAAGTGCAACAAAAAAAAAAAACGGAATAAGCAGAGACTGAATATGTATTGGATGAAGGAGTTGAAGATTTCTAAATTTAATGCATTACCGAGCGGGTTAATCGAGTCAGCTATATTCGTGCATACACATTAGCCTCTCCTTCATCGTCTCTCTACTATGTCTCGCCCCTCTTTCCCCTACAGCCCCCCTCCCCCCTCTCCCCCCTTCTGCACATCCCTTTAGTGGCAAACTGAATAAGGAAAGATCTTCGTAACGTTGCCAGTTCTTCTCTCGACTACATTCACATACATAGTATAGGTACTTGAAGAAAGAAGAAAAGAAAAGGAAAAAAAAAATCTATCCAATACACAATCCAATTTGTCTTAGTATGTGTTCAACTGTTTATTTAGCTCTTTAGTTTTCGAGTGCATACGCAATAGATTCCCGTTGCACACACAGTGTGCCGCAAGTCCTAGACCTAGACCCACTGAGCTAGCCTAGACCTGTAGTTTTCATAAAGAGAGAGAGGGGGTGAAGGAGAGGGAGAGGGGAGGGGAGGGGAAGACTAAAGGGTAATTGCACGTAGTGGGCCTGGTACACAAGAATGAAAGAGACTGCGGAATGGGAGGAGGGAGGAAAAGGGGGGGGGGGGGGGGGGAGGGGGGAGAGCTCGATGCAGCGTCTGTCGATGGGGCCTGTGTGTGCACACACAGCAGTAACCCATAGAGAAAGTGAATGCGGTGTCAAATGAGGAAGGGGACACAAGGCAGCAGACACGCGTTTGTCGCGAGCTAACATACAGAAACTACCATGGGAACAAAAGAATTCCACTTTGTGTTTCTGGGTCTCTGTGTTTTACAGAAATTCATGAATAACGTTCTTTTCAATGTTTTTTTTTTTTTTTTCTTGTCGGGAAACGTTGGGAATAACGAATGTTTTTTAATTAAGGTAGTTCTATTCGATTTTTAAGTCATCTAGAGACTTTCTTGAAATTTTGGGAAATAATTAATCATGTTATTTCTAGTTTTTGTGGAAAATTTGACAATTTTTGACCGTATAGTTGATGAGATATTCAATCTCAAAGTTTCAATTTTTAATGCAGAGTAAATGCGGTAACCTCAAAAATTAATCAAATTCGCCAGGTTTTTGTTTTTTTTCTCGGAATCCAGTCGTGAGATTTTGATAAAAAAATAGGCAGGGATTCTTCCAGTATTTCGGAGTAATTTGGAATTAATTCAGATTTTTTCACCGTTTATTTTTCTTTTTTAATTTTGAAGACAGGAAAATTTGGTAAAATCCACGATTGAGTGAGGCAATCAGCTGGCCGGTGCTTGGACGTGATTGGCTGCTTTCATTCCGCATAGTTGTGTGTGTGCTCTATGGTCCTATACGTGCAATGAATGTTAAGATGTGTGCATACAGCACCGTATCATTTGGGGAATATCGAGAGTTTCCTAAAAAATCTTAAAATTTTCGTTAAATTCATAATTGGATGCAAAATTTCATACTTGAATATCGAATAAATGAATTTTGGATATATGAAAATAAATATGTAATATATGCACACCGAGAACCCTTTCCATGGAAGACCCAGTGCCTTAATCTTCATACATCTCTTCCGAATACAACTACCTTAACTTTTTCTCGCAGACAGAATCGATTTTCTCCTATTCTCTTAAATATCTCGGCATAGAAGAGAAATACAGGAATTTTCATCGAGACCTTTTTTGTAGAGAAGAAAAAAACCTACAAAAAAGCTCTGAACGTAAAATCTCCCATCTCTCTCTCTCAGCTTCCAAAGTATCGAAAAAAGAGTAAAAAAAAAGTGCAGGAAGAGTTTATCTCACAAATTAGTTCCCAGATAACGCGCATGCGCCTGTGCTTGTCATAGTTACTTTTCCACATTGCAAAGAGCAAAAAGAGCAAACCCTCCCCCCCCCCCCCTCCCGGAATTCTTGAATCTCGCTAAAAATAACTTTTACGAGTTTCCTCTTCATAAAATCCTATTTCCTGTTAATTTATTAACAAAATAAAATTAATGAACTTGTTATCTAAAAAAAAAAAATTAAAGAAAAAAACAAGAATACTCCTTACATTAATACGTGAAATATTCCCCAAGAAAAAAAGATAAAAAAAAGAAAAAAAGAAGAAAAATAAAGGAATTAACGATAGTCAATTCCGCAGTAACATTGACGAGGAGGAAACCAGAGAGAACGAGAATGAGGAATAAAAAGGTAGCGATAGAGCGAATGGTGGGGCGGGTAAGGGGAGGAAAGAGAGAGAGAGAGGAATGGAGGAGAAAAGAGGTACACGACACAGTAAGGACGAAGGGTTCCCGAGACGTATATATATATATATATATGATAAAAGAGAGACTAATAAAAAGAATGTTAAAAAAAACAAATGTTCACACACATTTAAGTAAAATTGTTTCTCTCTCCCCAAGTGTGTGTGCGTCTGTCTGTGCATGTTCATTCGCAAGTGCATGTGTATATATACATATATATATATATGTATATATATATATGCGAGACGGAAGAAGCGAGAAGAAGGCAGGCTGATAGGCCTGGGCAGGGGCACACGCGGTGCATCGGACGAGACTAGCAGTTGCGAATGGATGGAATATAACGAAATGGCAGAAGAGCGAAAGGGGGGGGGGGGGGGAGGATGGGGCAAGAAGGGTAGACGCACACAGAAAAGAGGGAAGAGACGAGGAGAGAAGGATAGAGCAGTTAAGTTAGTCTGTCGGTCAGTGACTGCCTGACTTTCCCGGCACAGCTGAAGGTCAACACTGTGTCTCCCCCCCCCCCTCCCCCTCTCCTCTCTTTCGCTATACACATACACACACACTCTCTTTTTCTCTTTTCTTCTTTGCCCTTCCTAACTGCTACTCCATCCAATTCCGCCCCCTCTCTCACTCTCTCTTTCTCGCGCCCAACTTAACTCTAACTTCTCCTCATCCTCATCCTCCTCCTTCTCCTCCTTCTCTCCGCATCTTCTGATTCCGAAAGACCATCTTTATCCAACTCTATGCACTTTCAACATTTACACACACACATATATATATGCAGACACATTTAACGACTCCCTCAGTGCCGATACGCTCCAACTATTTCTCCTTCTCACTAACTTACATTTATTTTACTAAACAATTCCCTTCGTTTCCTCTATATATATACCAAAATTAAGACGGTATTATATGAATATGTGAAGAAAATGAAAATAATGACAATATCAATTCATTTGAAGGTAAATTGAGGGGAATTTTTTTCTCTGCAAATATATATGAGAAATTAATGGAGCCTTTCTTTTAATTCAAATCCTTTTTCAGTAGAGAATTTCAAGAGCTGCTAACAATGATTTGGGGTAAAAAGGGCGTATCTCCATGAATTTTCGAGATATTTTCAATTTTTCACGATTTTTTTCTGCAAATATCTGAGAAAATCATGGAGAAACGCCTTTTTTTACCCTTTTAAATCCTCTAATGAAGAGAATTTTCATAGCTATGAACAGGGATGAGGAAAAGAAGGGCGTATGTCCATTGAATTTTGATATATTTTTAATTTTTCACAATTTTTCTTCACAAAAATCTCGTAAAATAATGGAGATACGCCCTCTTCACTCTAATCCCCTCTTGCGAAGACTTTTCCAAAGTTGCAAAAAAAGAGTGAAGGCAAAAAGGGCGTATCTCCCGAGAAAATCGAGGATAAGACTCATGTAACTTCGTCATTCATTCATTCTTCAATATCCTTGTGTATCTATAAATAACAGTTAATTTCTGATAACTTGAATTTAAAAAAAAAAAAAAGAAAAAAACTGTCAGGGCAATATAATCCTACTTATTGACGTAGCGCTTAATCCCCGTGATATCCATGGCTACACCCATTTCCCAGGCAATTATCCTCCCCAGTTGTTCAAGTTGCCTTTAAAAACACACCACATAGTACTTGTACAAGTACACATAGTTATCCTCCATTACAACGTAACTACAACACACTGCAGTATTACTTTGAAAACTCATCTTTTTTATTTCGAGAAGCCTGAAGAAAAGAAAAAGAGAAGAAATCTAACGTCTTCTTTTTTTTTTTTTTTTTTTTTTGGTTCTTAACCCCCGTCTCATTCCACCATCTAAGCCGTCACGATCACCATGTCCCTGGAATCCCCACCTCTTTGGCATTCTACCCCCCCCCCCCCTTCCCCTCCTCCTCTCGCGCCTGCATCCCGTTTTCGCAGAGCCACTCTCGTTCACCCCTTCCACTTCTTCTTCTTCTTCTTCTTCTTCTTCTGCTTTGCTATACTTGTACTTCCGGCCGCGAGGGACTAGTGCGAAATTTACGAAAGAAATAAAATAAAATAAATGAGTGTTCCTCTATTTTTATTTATTTTTTTCTATGAGAACTTTTAGCACATCTTTCGCATCCTCGGTAATCATCGGCACAACTTCGTGTTAAAATCGACCCGCTTTATTTTAAATATATTTTTGAAGCCAAATGTTTTCTATTTGCAAAAAAAAAAAATCAGGAAATAAATTTTTTTTCGGATGATGTAATTTTTTTCTTGTTAATTTTGGTCACTCGTGATAGAGGAGCATGAGGAGATTTTTTTGATATCAATTTTACCCCGTGTTACCGAATATTTTCAGGCAGAAATGATTTTTGAAAAAAATAAAATCAACACTAAACTCCATAAGCAAGATTTAATTTTAGTTTCAATGCAACAATTCATAGTTACAGAGCATTTTTATTCTTTATATAACTGTATATATTCTTGTTCGTCAGAATGTCTATTATTTTTTTGAATCATAAAAAATGCATGTTACCGGACAAATAGCCACGATTAATCCAATTAATTGCATGAAGAAATTTATGGCGGCAATATTGGATGTTTAAAATCCGAGAATCCTCCAATTCACAGTCCTAGAGGCTGGGAACAACGTGAGTCAAGTGCAGAGCAATATTAAATATTTATCATAATATTTCATAACAATTTACTATCGTGGACATTGTTCTGATATCGAAAAAACGTTACAAAATCGAGATAATTACAATAATTATGAAAACTTAGAAGATAAAAAATCTAGAAAATTTGGACCTACCCCTTAAATTACCTTAAAAAAACAACATTTCCTTTTAAAAAATCATCTTCAATTCATCAGGCACTTCCAATGCAAAATGATAGATGAACGAGCAAATAAAGTACGTGTGTAGAAGCCTAGAGTAAACGATAGCCTCGCGCTCCGTTCAGTTGGTATAGGTCAGTGAAGCCAGTGAGTCTGTTTATCCCCACTCTTTCATTCCATTGCTCCTAGACAACGGGTCTACGATTGACTCATCTAGTAGATCGAGAGTCATGCACACTGCTTATAGTATAGTAGTAAGCACAGCACACTGCTCTCTTGCCAGTTCCGCAGTCGAGAGAAGAGGCCCTTACTATCGCTGCATGCTAAACATGTGCGGTGATAATTTTGTAATTTACACTGGTGTATTCTCCTTTTTTTTTTTTTAATTTCCTCTTTTTTTTCATTTTTTATTCCAATGCAACGCTCCTGGGGTCTGACAGTTTGCATTTTAGACGTCACAATAGTACGGGGCAATGTATTTTTAACTCAAAAACACGCTTGGGGTCTTAATGTTTGTGCGAAAAATTCATAAATCAAGATAATTTTCAAAAAAACAATGATTACAATAATTAATAAAAAAATTTTGAATAAAGGTTTTGAATGAAATTAGTGAATATTTAACATTTTTCATTGATTTCATTCAAAATACTTTTGATGCGATAACCCTTATATTACATTATTGTCTTAAAAATTGAGAAACAAAAAGGCATAAGTTTTTTTTCGGCTCTAATTGGATTTTTTCGGGTTTTCTAATATCAGAGGACTTGTGCCCTTTTATTTCCAATGATTTATCCAATTTTTTTAAACTTCAACTACAGAAATAAAAGGGCGCAAGTGTCAAATTTAAGTATATTAATGATTAAAAAATAGGAAAAAAAGGGCATAAATCCAAATCAGTAGCGAAGAGGTAAAACAAGATAAGTCGATTTTTTTGCTAATTTTTTTTTGGATATATCTCGGAAACTAAGCAAGATAGAGCGATATTGTCCTAATCCTTGTTTGCAATTCTTCAAATTTTCTCCAAAAAAAAAAGGGAAAATAGCGCAAAATTGCTCTTTACGTTAATCTGAAAAGCGTGGAGATACGTCCTTTTTACAGTGGCACTTCCGCCCCTTTGCTTCTAGAACCCCAAGCCATTTCCTTAAAAAATCCCCAAACATCGGAATGCCATAAAAAAAATATATATTTCTCTCCATCAAAACATTTCAACCATTTTAGTTTGATTTAACGATGAGACAGCGGAAGATAGCCCGCAGCAATGTATGCATGTGTATGCACACACACACACACATATACATACACATATATACATATACACACGCACATAACCGAGTTCTCATTTTAGTTAGCGACCCCGGCCTCTCTCGGTAGTTCAGAGCCTGTACGCGTTTTGTGCACGGGCTATTATGCACTAGAAGACTGGGGTGGCGAGGAGGGGGGGAGGGGGGAGGGGGCATGGCGTCACCCGTTGCAACCTTGGCTCGGGTCAGTCCTCTATCATACTGCCAGGCGGCACTCCATCCCCTCCCCCCCCCTCACATCTCTCCCCCCCCCCTCTTCTCTCTTTCTCTCCTCACTCCTCGCTCTTCTCCATTTCCAACTGCCGCCTATATTCTGCTTATACATACTGATTCGTTTCTTTCGTACTCGTATTTCTCTGCATTTTTTTAATTTTTTTTTTTTTTACACATTCTCACTGGCGATTATCATTGAAGGTTTCGACCTAAACAGCCGTCATATCCGTCTAGTAATGACTTCTTCTTATTTTCCGGCTTTTTTTTTTTTTTTTTTTCTGACAGGGGATTATTACATGAAACTGCTTAAATTGATACATGTGTTCGATTGAATTATTATGCAAAGAAGATATGCTTTTTTTTTTAAATCGGAATTTTGAGGTGGAAAGGAGATTTTTTCGATTTTTGAAATATATTTCGGAAAATATAAGAGATGCAATTTTTGTAGAGATTTTCTTTTTGTAGGTCTTGAAATTATCCACAAAAAAGGTTCTTCACAAAAATAGATCAAGCCAATTTTTCCCGAATTTTAATGATTTTAAAAAAAAATTATGATTTATATAAATTATCCACATTTTTTGTGTAAACGGATTATCACATGAATTTCGTAATCACTGATAACGCGCGAGAATTAAAAAAAAAAGAAGAAGAATTTAATGAGATAAGATTTATTTTCGTTTGATAAAGACACGGAAATTCGCGTTATTAAAGTGCTGTAAATATCATATTTGTCCATTCAGTGAATGTGGTTTTTATTTTTTTTTTTATATAATCACTCATTGTAATCAACTTCCGGAAAAGTGATGAAATTGTTTGATTAAAATTGTGAGATACCGCATTGATCATCTTTTGATTATTTAAATATTCTATCTTATCTACAATCAGCTCATTAATTTTGATTTATCTGTTATTTTGCACTTGCTGTATTTTTTTTTTTATTATTTTTCTTTTCTCGCCCGATTGCTGCTAATATCGAGCACTTGTTCTTATCAATTCATTGTTAAATACTTTGGACAAATATCGTCATTACGAATTGTCCCAGATTTTGCAGTGATATCGATGTAATCATAGCAATTACGAATGCGAGTTTGTCTCTTTGTCCTCCAGGTCTTTATGATCTTGGGGGACTTTTGGCGCCATCACTTGGTGAAAGAGCGAACTGGGCCTTTTTCCACGAGATAAAACAGTCGGTGCAAGTAGAAACAGACAGAATTGGTTCAGACACACGAATATCCTTGATTTGGGGAGGTACTTGAGTTATTTCTTATTTTTAAAGATATCTCGGAAGGAAATAGGTTTAGAGGAAAATGTTAAGAGACCTTTTTTGTAAGAAATTTAATTATCTACAAAAAAGGTTTCTTGATAAATTCTCTTAAACTTCGTAGTTTTTGAGATATCTTGAAAGTAAGATGGAAGGATTTTATGAAATTCTCAATTTTAACTTGAATTTTTTTGGAATATTTCGATAAATAAGGGAGATAGAATTTTTTTTGTAGAGCCGTATCAAAGATGATATTTTTTTACATTTTTCTGAATTTTTTCATAATTTTTGACCGTCTAGTTTATGAGATATGAATTATCAAAGTTACTGAAAATACCGGTTGTGGGGATGAAACGCCCTAAATCGGACAGAAATAACAAAATTACTAGAAAACCACAGGATTGACCCATTATTTAAAAACAATTGGCGATGAGAACAGAATTTTACCTAAATAATAGAAGAAAAAAATATTAAATTCACCGTATAGTTATTGAGTAATTTTAATTAGAAGGTAATCGTAACTATTTGCCTCTCTCTCTATCTCATGCATATAATAGAAGATTAATGTAAAAAAAAATTCGAGAAAAAAAATTATATTCACAAGCTTATGATATGACTTTCGAATAGTTTAATCACTTTTTTCGGGTAAATTAAAGAACTTTTTTCCCAATTATCAGCAATTAATTAAAAAAAAAAAAAAAAAAATTAATCTCAAATTTCGAAATTCTCAAGAAATCTTGATTTTTTCTATGCGATATATCGTATTATATGCATTTTATCTCATATTCATCAAGAAACATCTTTATTTCACAATTGCGTTAAAAATGCCTCTTAGTCTCTCTCTTGAAGTCAAAAATTGTCAGAGCATTTTCCCCACATCTAAAACCTTAAAAATCAACATAAAATTAATTTTCCACTTTTTTTCCTTTTCAGTATCGGAGAGTTACAATAGCTACGTAAATTCAATGTACGGTGGTGCTGGTCAATTTGCTGCTCCATGTACTCCATCACCGCCACGTGGACCAAATGGTGTACCAACAAGTGTAATACAAGCAGCAACAAGCTCTGTATCTGATGATCTTTATTTACTTGAACTTGGCTTTCCACCACGTGCTAAAAAAAGTAAATTAAAAAAAACCCGACAAAATGGAGATGGTGCTGCAATTAAGCGTAAATCACGTGAGGGCTCAACAACTTATCTCTGGGAATTTTTATTAAAATTATTACAAGATCGTGAATATTGTCCACGTTATATTAAATGGACAAATCGTGAACGTGGTGTTTTTAAATTAGTTGATAGTAAAGCTGTATCGCGATTATGGGGTTTACATAAAAATAAACCAGACATGAATTATGAAACAATGGGACGTGCATTGAGATATTATTATCAACGTGGTATATTAGCTAAAGTTGATGGACAAAGGCTTGTTTATCAATTTGTTGATGTACCCAAGGACATTATTGAGATTGATTGTACGGGTGCGTGAGATAAGGCCTATCCCTTATGGGTATTACGTAATTTAAATAATAATTATCAAAGTAATAATTTTAATAAAAATTATTATTATGATAAAATTGATTGTAATGATGATTTACCAACATGGCATGTACCACAAATTATTTAAGTGGCCCTCTCTGATTCTCGGGGAAAAGAAAGATTTTGTTGTTTTTTTTCTTCTTTTTTTTTTTGCAGAATTTTTTTCGCTTTTTTTCATCACTTTTATTGTTTTTTTTTTTCCTTTTTTTGTTAATTGCGAAATTATGTAAAATTTAAGAGAACGATGAAAATTTGGAACTATTGCTGGACAAATTTACTTAAAAGGGGTTTTTAATGTACATTTGAGGAAAAAAAAAAAAGAAAAAATAATGCAGATAAATTATTTATTGTATATTTGAAATGTGAAAAGAAGAAAAAGAAAATTGTGTGATCGGTGGAAAATTATTATTGAAATGAATTTGATGGATTTAAAGATAATGTTTTAGTGAAGTATGTAAATGAAACGAAATGTGGGCTGTGAAAAGGTTTAATGAAGAAAGCGCTTAAAGTTCTGCTCAGAGAGTTCAGGGAGGGTTTGATATTTTTTTAAAACAAGAGATAGGTGTTTTTTGAGAATGAAGATGGAATGAAAGTTTATTGAAAATTTGTGAGTTTTTGGATTTTGAGGGAGGAAAGTTGTGGAAGGAGAGGAATTTGAGGGGTTTTTTTGGCAAGATTTCTTGGTAAATGAGGAAAATTTTTGTGGTGATCTTTTTTTAAAGGGAAAAGCTTTACAACAAAAAGGGCTTATTAAAAATCTAGTATCTCACTTAATTTCCGAAATATTGTCAGAAATTTAAGGTAGTATCCCAGTGAACTTGAGTCAAACCCTCATTTTTTTGATGCCTTATCAAAAATGATATTTTTTTACATTCTTCTAATTTTTTTCATAATTTTTGTTCGTCTAATTTATGAGATATGAATTATCAAAGTTACTAAAAATAGCGTTGGTGGAGATGAAACGCCCTAAATCGGACAGAAATAACGAAATTACTAAAAAACCACAGGATTGACCCATTATTTAAAAACAATTGGCGAAGAAAACAGCATTTTAACTAAATAATAGAAGAAAAAAATATTCAATTCACCGTATAGTTATTGAGAAATTTTAATTAGAAGGTAGTCGTAACTATTCGCCTCTCTCTCTATCTCATGCATGTGATGGGAGATTAATGTAAAAAAAATTCGAGAAAAAAAAATTATATTCACAAGCTGAAGATATGACTTTTGAATAGTTTAATCACTTTTTTCGGGTAAATTAAAGCACTTTTTCCCGAATTATCAGCAATTAATTGGAAATTGACCTACAAATTCTAATTTTTTTCTGTTTTATCGAGTCTACTGGGATACTACCTTAAGAAGAACTTATTGTCTTAAGCTCTCAATATCCTGGAAATTAAGCGAGATGAAACATTTTTCATGAAGCCCTTCTTTTAGAGCGAAAAGTGCCCTATAAAAAGGGTTTTTTTACACAAAAAATTTCTATTTTCCCTATTTATCATAATAATTCTCCAAAAAAACTCTCAATTTATCTCGTTTCATTGCTACTCCACTTGATAAAATTGCAAGGTGCTGGCTAACTACACGAGGTCCAACAAAAAAAAAAATGTTATTTAGCAACCACAAAAATGTGCAGAAGAAAAAAAAAGAAAAAAGAAATAAAATTATAATGTTACTGATTCATAAAAATGATTGAGACAGACATTATCTCTATCTGTATATATTATATAAAAACAAAAAATCTATATATATATAAAAAAAAAAAATTAAAAAAAATTAGTATATATTATTGAATATTATATATATTATTATATAAATATATAAATATATATTGTATGTTATGTAGTAAATGGCGAGTGTTGATGTGTCTCTGTGAGATATTAATTAATTAATAATTGAATAATTGTGGGTCACGTCCATTTTGGATCATTTGGGACTGTGCGCGGTTGGGTGCGACTTTTTATTGAAAAATAAAATAGTTTATAGTTTAAAATAAATGAAGAAAAAAAAAAATGAAAAAAGAAATAAGGAAAAAATGAGTAAACTGATTTACGAAGATTAAATAAATATAAAAAAAGTACAACATTTTTACCAATCTTACACATGTGACCAATGCTCAGAATAATTTTAGAAAAAAATAAAAATTAATAACATTGATACGCACATTGAATAAACAAAATAATAATAATAATAATAATAATAAAGGATACATCTTCCATAAATAATTTTTTTTTTAAATTCAAATTTAAACGTCGTACCTTAAATTTGATGAGAAACAGATCCTTTCTGATCGGCCTGGGGTTTTTTTTATTGTTTATTAATAAATTTATTAATAAATGAATTAATTCAGTGAAAATTCAACAAAATAATTTTTCAATTTTTTTTTGTGTAATTTCTTTTTAAAGGGTTTCTCAGAAAATAATGATGATACGATTTTTTTCGTAGAGACCTTTTTTGTAGAGAATTTTCGGTTCTACAAAAAAGGTCTCTTTCGAAATTTCGCTATCTCGCTTCAATTCCGAGTAATCAATAAAAACGTAAATTACAATTGAATAAATTTAAATTGTTTAATTATTTAATCACTGAATTATTTACATTTAATTGAGTCCCCAGTTGAGAATAAGTGACGTGAGCTTTTTTTTTGAAAAATGTCCTGTTAGTTTATAAAATTTTGTACATAGAGAGAATTTGCATGTAAGAAAGAAATTACGTCGAAAAAATTTACGAAAAATTTCATTTTTTTTTTTTTTCGTATAATTTCAATCAATGAAGTTTAATTATAATTTAAAAAAAAAGAAGAAAACAGAGAAAAAACGTAAGATGAAAAATTACATAGATACCACGAATAGTTTAAGGCTCAGCAGTGCTCTCTGGATAAAAAAAAAAAAAAGATGTTTTTTTTATTCTTGTGTTGAAAATATGCCTTTTTAAAACAGTTTTTTAATAGCTAAAAAATATAAAAAAATGTAAATAAATCCATTGAACCAATGTGCTGCCAATTGAAACTCCTGTGACGAATCCACATATTGCATTTACCACATTGAATAAATAAAATTGAAGGAATATGAAAAAAAAAAAAGTGTTAATGAAATAATTCACGTGTTGAAAAATGTGTTTTAATGATTGTAAATGATTTTTTTTTTCGAAAAATCTCAAAAATTCACAGAAAATAAAGAAATTTTTAGTCAAACCCTTTTTTTGGGTCTTGACCTCTTCAAGAAAGGTTTCCTCGAAAAATTCTTCATTTTGCACAATTTTTGAGATTTTTCGAAGAAAAAAAAGGATAAAACGAGGAAAATCACTCGAAATTCGTTTTTGTTAAATGTTTCGGTAAATAAGGGAGATGGAAAATTTTTTATGGGAACCTTTTTTGTAGACCGGAACAAGAGCTACAAAAAAGATCTCTTCGAAAAATACGGTATCTCGCTTAGTTTCTGAGATATTTCAAAAAAACTGAATTTTCTCAATTTTTAATGAAATTACCTCGTTTTATTCATTTTACTGATGAATTATTGGTAATTATTCGGGGAGCCAGGAAAATACCGATGATACAAAGCTAATTGCCTTTACATAATGACAAAGTGTTGCCTTTTAAAAGAAGAAAAAAAAATTTAATGAAAAAAAAAAGAGAAAAAATAATAATGAAAAAAAAAAAAGAAAGAGAAATATAAAATAATAGAAAAAAAGGTTTAGAAATGTTTTTAAAAAAGAATTTGTATCATAATTTTCATATTGTCTCAGTACTTAAATGAATATCCCAGTTCCTCAGAATTTTTCTTTTTTTTTCGAAAATTTTCATTTTTTTATTGAATAATAAACATAAAAGAAAAATAAATGATATTGAGAGAATGAAAAGAAAAAAATTAAATAAATAAATTAATTAATCATGATTAATTAATAGAATCATCAGAGTACAATGACAAAGTACCTACAATTACCAATTCAATTGCAATTATTGTTGTGGAGGAATTTTCTTGAATTAAAGTAATTAATGAATTAATAAAAGGAAAGAATAGAAAAGAAGAAAAAAAAGTGAAAAATACAAATTTAATTGTAAACATTGAAATTCAACACAAATACACACAGACACAACTGAATACAACAGGAAGAAAAAAAAAAAAGAACCTATTTTGTAGGTATACAATTGAATTTTACATAACGTAATTAATGATTGAATTAAATTACAAGATATTTTAACGAATAAGACTTTATTATAATAGGAAATATATTATGATTATAATTGTAAAATGTGAAAAATAAGAGAGAAAAATTGGGAAGAAAAACAAAAAAAAAAAATTAAGATGGATTGACGTAAGGAACTCTAATGTAACGTTCTGTGATTCGTTGTTTGTAGGTGAAATTTAATAAAAACAATACTGTATCATAAAATGATTTAATGTTTATTTCTATTGATAAGCAAAAAAAAAAATTCACGATATTTTTTTTAATTTTCGATTTTTTTTTGAAAATTTTCCCAAATTGTACTTTTTAGTTTTTAGTATTGTACTTTGGGCCTTCTTTTGTCCATATGTTTTCTTAAAAATTAGGCTGGAACAATATTGCTTTGCTTTATGGGTTTTTCGTGAAATAATTGCAATGAGCGCAATTATTTCTCTGGGTTGATGAATCTGATCGGCAAATTCTGACTTTTCGCTCTCTCGATATTTTCATTAACTTTGAAGAGAGTGAGATAGCTTGACCTCAAAATATATCTGTCTCTGGCACGATTACCGACTACAAGCTTGGTATGGCAGTAGTCCAATCAATGGATTGCAAAAAAAACTAAATCTACATAAAATAACGTGCTTTCAGAGATAGTACGATTTGTTAAAGGGGTGTATGCTCTGAAGAGCATAATTCCACATTTGAGAGGGGTTTCCCGAGGGTAATCCGAAAAAATAGCCGTGGAAAAAATAGCCCAGGAAAAAATAGATCCGGAAAAAATAGCCCATGGAAAAAATAGCCGCGGAAAAAATAGACCACGCTAAAAATGGTCTATGGAAAAAATAAAATACGCAAAAAATGGCCCCCACCCACTGTCCATTCACCCAACTCCCCCACATCGACCATATTAACCACCCACCCACTGTTCATTCACCCAATTTTTTGCAAGGGCTATTTTTTCCGCGGCTATTTTTTCCATGGGCTATTTTTTCCGGTCTATTTTTTCCGATCTATTTTTTCCATGGGCCATTTTTTCCGCAACTCTTTCCCGAGTGTCGACAGTGCCATTATCGCGAGAACTACGTTCAATTCGATATCTCGAAAACGGTTCATCTTTCAAAGAATTAGCAATTAGAAGCTCGCTATGTGCTTTACGTCCAGTTATTCAAAAACTATTTTTGAAAAAAGCATCATATTTTAGCATAACACATCAATTCTAATAATATTTTAAGAAAATGAATATTTATAACAAAATAAAATAAATAAAAAAAATTCTAATAATATTCCCGGACTTAGATCGGACTTGGGTCAGACTTAAGGTAGTAGTCTCCTTTTTTGCACGTTTTTTTACGTTTTCTGGAAAAATTTTTTCTATGGGAAACTAAAATTCAATAGTAATCTCTTTAGTATGTTATTGTTAACATCTGAAGGATGCTAAAAAAATTTTTGACTTAATTATACCACGTTTTATTATAATTATTATTGATCAAAGTAGACGTCACCAAAAAAAGGTACGTGGCTGGCACCAGTGATTCTGGCTCTTGGGGACATCTGAAATGAAAAAATCGAATTGATTGGTGATCTATAGACTCGTCATTTTAGCAAGAACTAGAAGCACTAAATTTTATTGAAAAATAACACAATGACAGACATTGAAAAATGAAAATGAGTTTTTCAGGTTTAAATCCGCTAAATGGGAAGTTTGGGGTGGATAAAAATATCCTAGTTCCTGCCATACCTACTGATGTGTACAATAATGTGTAAAAATTAAAGAGCAATCGGTCGGATAGATAATTTTTTATCATCTGGGCCGATCAAAAAGACGTAGTTTCGAAAAAAACGCGTTTAAAGTTTCGAGAATTTTTTTTTTTAAAGCTCATACTTGCATCATATACCTGCGGCACATAATAAACCTTCAGTTTTTTCGTAGGCATCATTCTCAGCAACTTTGTTTGCCCTGCGACTCATTCTGGCTACTTTAAAAGCCTTTGCCGTATCATTTTTCGCTTTTGAGATCCAGGAGCTGTTGTACAATTTCGCGTACGCAAGAGCTTGAATATTCGTCATAACTTCATTAATAGTTCGAATTTCGGTATAAAATTTTTACAATATATTCTCAAGGGATTTTACTTTCGAGACAAGTAAAAAAAAAGCAATTTTTCCAACTCGAGAAAAAAGACTACTACGTTGAGGGGTTCGACCACTGTAGAATTTTCAAAAATCGATTTTTTTTTCTTGGCTCAAAAAATAGTTTGAGCCCGTGAGAAGGTGTAGAGACAAAGTTTATCACTTGATATCCATTTTTTCTAATGAAATTTTGAAATTTTCCTCACGCATTTCTTTATATTTAAAGCACATGTCAAAACTTTGAACGCATTTATCTCGAAACACGTTTTTTCAAAACTGCAAGCAGCATAACTCAAAAAATATTAATTTTTTGAGTTGAATTTTTACAGTATTTCCAAAATGATATTTCGAAGCGAAGTACGTTAGATTTTTTCGAAATTTTGAATAATATTCGTTTACTTAAAATTCCATATATTTTTTCCCGATTATATCTTCTATTTATCCTCAAAACATTTTTTCTTCGATATTTTTCATAAAAAAATTTTGAAAATTTTCCCTTTTTCTTCCTTTGCACAAAATAATTATTTGAAAATGCAGGAAAATTCTCTGAAAAATTCATTGCAGCTCATTTCAAAAGATTCTGCTTATATTAAAAGTGCGGGAAATTTAAACCACAATTTTACTTTTTTGATTAATTATCTTTTATTCGATTCGTTAATTTGCTTATTCATCGATTAATACAATCCTATTAACATATTCAATAAACTTCAATATTTACATAACATTATGAATTGAAAATAGAGATTTTTCAGGTCTATATACAATTACAACCTTTGAATTGTCTTAACAATTAATTTTTAACGATGTTTTCATTCATTTTTTCGTATATTTGGAAGTGCAGAATCGCACGAGATCATAAATTAGTTTAAAAATCATTCAACATCATTAAATTATGTTTTTTAATGGAAAGAAAAATTAACTCACTGTTGAAAACATTAATTAGCTTCGCACTTATGCAATTAAATTCATAATTATAAATATAAAAAAAAAAGTTACTGTTAAACATACCTAAAGCTCGAAAATACTTAAAAAATATATGAAAAATCGGAATTTCAATATTATTAAATTCGTAAACGTTGATTATCATTAACAATTAATATTTCTCCGCAGAAAAATAGATTTTCAATAAATTCTAATTATTTTTCGTTGTTTAATCCATAAATATCTTGAGAACCAGTGGAATTAGCAAAACTCTCCAAAAACACTTTTTTCTTGTAGAGAATTTAACAATTTCTAAAAAATATTTCTCATTAAATTCTCCTAAATCTAATATTTCCTGAGATACAAGCGAAATGTACTTAAATCTTTACCGTGATTTTATCAGCATTAAGCTGTAAATATTTGCGCAACGACTGAATTTATTGAAAAATGTTAAGAAGTCTTCTTTGTAGCTGATGAAATGCCCCAAAAAAACCCTTTCAAAAAACTCTCCTCAGCCCAAACATTCCCAACATATCATCATCTAAACTCAATTCTTCCTCAAAAAATTGCGCAAGAAGAAGCCATTAAGGTGTTTCTGTCTCTACAGTAAAAAAAAAAGTTAAATTTTTGTATAAAATCGTTAATAACAATTCATACGAGAATAAAATCCTCAAATTTGATGAAGTGAATCTGTAAAGAATGTAATGAGGAATAGAATAAGTCTTAGAAACAAAAAAATAATTGAAAATTGGAAAATTTTCTGTGCTTTTTATATTCCTACATTTTTTCAAGTTTTGAAAGAATTTTCAAAATCACAGAAAGTTTTACAGTTTTCAAACAATTTCTTGTTTTGCGGACTTATTTTATTTTTCATTACATTCTTCACAGATTCATTTCATCAAATTTGAGAATTTTACCTCGTATAAATTGTTATTAACGATTTTATATGAAAGTTTAACTTTTTTTTTGACTATACAGGCAGAAACACCTTAAGGAGGTTCTTCAGCAATTAAACTAAAACAAAGGAAATGTGACCAAGGCCTGAAAATTTCTGAATGAGTTCATTGTGTGATTAAAAATGTGTACTAATTTTTTGAACTTCTAACATAGGATTATACAGAGTGACGTCCACCTTACAATCTTTAGGGGTTTGAAGAATCGCTAATGACAATTCTAATACTGCAATAATTAGTGAAATCAGATAGAAAACAATTTTAATGGCAATCATGAACCATAAGAATTTTTTTGTTATTGCATTGATATTTCAATGGGAGAATCGAGCCGACATCAAATGCAACACTTTCAGCGACATTAGATGCAACAATTTCCAAAATTGCAGAAAAAATCCATCAATCGCTATTCAGTCGATTATTCTCCAATTTGATTAATTTTTGCATCATTAGAATTTTCAATTTATTATTTTCCTTATCCCGAGAATTTGTAGATGGAAGCTGACGTCACCTTGTACAGGCAGTTAGTCAATTTCGTGAAAATCCTACATATTCGATCAGTCAGTAATAACGTAATTGTACTACAACTACCCATCACCCACATAACTTCGTACGAAAAATTTGATTTCGATAATTATTTAGCTCTTATAATGACGGTAACTAAATTCCAAAAAAAATTGATGTATACTTTTAATCACTCAATAATTTTGTTCAGAAAGTTTAAGCAGTCTGCCACATTTACTTATTTTTTTTTCCAATTTCTGAAGTCCCTCCTCAAGGATAATTCTAACAGAATACCCAGTAAATTTCAAATTTTCAAATCCATTGTTTAGTAATAATTACAATTTTTTGCATTAAATATCAAAAGCATCGATTTTCTAATTTCCTTCCCCAGTCGTTGCCACTCCTCTATCATAAAAATATGTATAAATATCGTCAAACAATTGGTTTGAAAATTCAGTACATACGAGGCCTCCCTTTTACCCCTTAAAGGCCATAGTTTTACAAGAATGCACAGCTGATAATTAAAAAAAGTACCGCAATTGGAAAAATGACATAAATCCCCACCCTCGGATGACAGACTGATATTAAAAGCGAAATATCATCAGCCTCATGTTCGATTCCATCTCTAGTAGGTATTTCAACAATAACCCTGTCATTAGACATGATGCCAAGTGGAAAAGTGCACTCAGTCTGATTAACACAGCTTTTAGTAACATTCTCGTATTGAAACGTTGGCTTGTAGATATTGAAGACTGCGTGGATATCGTTGAAGACAATGTCATTGTCACTATAAAAAATATAATAATAATATCCGTCTTCAGTGACGTTGTGCTCTGTCTCCATGTGTTTGTCAGTGGCCAGATAATGGACATCCGTGCACGCGTCTGACGGTGGAAACTCTTCGGCGAGGATTACTCGCCCCTTGTAACAGTCCCAAAGCCCCTCTTCAAAGCTGGAAACCGAGGATTCGTCAGGCGTTGGATTGAAAACATTGAATGCATTGCCACCGTGTTTAATACCTCTGTCCAAAAGTGCTGGAGGCTTTTTCGGCTCTTGATTTCGCTTTTTTATGCTGTGAGGTGGTTCTGTATGCACGTACTTGTGGGAAATGAAGATTTTAGCACCAAACTCGTCCTCTTCAGCTGCTACATCAGCATCTTCAGTCAATAATTGAGACTTTAATGACTCTACCTGCTCTTCCTCTGTTTTAGAAAGCCTTGGCGAGAGCTGGTGCTCGTAGTCCTTTTTCCTCTCGAAATAATAGTTTTTCTGAGTTGTACTAAAATCGAAATCTAAGATTTTTTTGATTTTTTCGACGTCGTCTCGATCTCGCTTCTGGCGGCTCAATTTTTCGTCACTTTTGACTTGTTCTGGGAGTTCTGAAGTCTCGTTTTGGCTCTGGATCTTTTGTTTTAGACGCTTTTTCTTGTGTCTCAGACGTTTTTCGGTGGAATTTCTGAGATGAGACGCGTTTTCGGTTAACAATTTTTGCAGGTAGTTCTTGGCTGATGGACTGAGACGGTTTATCGTTGACGGGCTGATGTGACGGGGCTCCTCGGGAGGCTGGGGGGTGGTTGAGGGGGTTGGGGGAGTTGGGGTTGATGTTAATTCATCGCTTGATTTTGATTTTTTTGCTTCTTTTGAGTCAATTTCTTGTGCGTTTGTTTCGAATGTTATTTTCACTTGATTGTGCGCCTGTGGTAGGAATATGCCGTTTGTTCGAGCCTTGTTGCGGTTGTGATCGAGCATTCCACAGGTACGGAGACTCCTCTCGCCTTTTACTACGAGAATTGAAGCACCTGGAAACCTATTTGAATTTTTTGATTAATTTTTTTTTCATTTTTTGGAGGACAACGGGGATTTTTTGAGGATATCTTAGACGCGAGTGGTTTTAGGGGAAAAAGTGAAGAGACCTTTTTTGTGGGGAATTGAATTCGCTACAAAAAAGGTCTCTTCACATTTTCCTCTAAGACTACTCGCTTCTTAGATATTAATAATCTAATGGAGATGACGTTACTCAAATTATTTTTATCTCGTAATTCCAATGATTATCATAAAACAGGAAAATCGATTTTTTTTCCGAGAATTATTCTTGCGATTTGATTGGAATTGACTTGAAGAATAATTTGCGAATATTCATTGAATAAAACATGGAAAATATAATGCATTCACCTTGAACAAACAGATAGTGCGACAGTTGCTCCTCTCAATAGATAAAATCCCCAGTATTCTAAAGTATCATCCGGCAAGGTCATACTTTTCTTCAGTCTTATGTGTTTGCGGGAGGATGTTATCTCTGGCCTGTGTCCCATTTGAAATGCATTGAATGTACCATTCATTTGGAGTGTGTGCGACTGAATGAGAAAATTGATAGAAAGATGAGTAATAAAATCGTAAACAAGCGCAAATTGTCTATTACGTTAAAGATATCTCGGAAACTATTGGTTTTAGGGAAATTTGACAGGAAACCTTTTTTGTAGAGAAAATCAAGGGTTACAAATAAGGTCTCTACAAAAAATCCTCTATCTCCTATAGATTTCGAGATAATGAACCAAAACTGAAACAAAAATTCCTTTTAATGTTTAAATATTATTTGATTAAATTATTATTTTTTAATTTTTTAATTTTTTGTTCTTTCAACTTACCGAGCAGAACATTGTTGATACCCCATCAGTTATTTCCATAATATCAGACTCAGTAACAGCATAAATAACATCAGCATAAAGGCTGTGTCTCAAATAAAGTGGCATTACCAATAAAAAAATTGGTAATATTGTTGTCAAAAGACAGAATACAATAACACGCCTGACTCCATGCATCTTGACTGTCAGCTGAAATAAATAAAAGGAAAAGAAATATTAATTACTTGATAAATCAAATTCTTATCAAAATCATTAATAATTGCATTTTTTATTTTCTTGAAATGAATCGACGTCGTTGCACTTTGATTTGATATCGACTGATAATATTTATGAAATATCAATTTGAGGTAGTATCCCAGGGAACTCGAGTACAGTTAACTTCTTGATTTTTTGATGCCATATCAAAGATGATGATTTTTTACATTTCTCTGAATTTTTTCATAATTTTTGACCGTCTAGTTTATGAGATATGAATTATCAAAGTTACTGAAAATACCGGTGGTGGGGATGAAACGCCCTAAATCGGACAGAAATAACGAAATTACTAAAAAACCACAGGATTGACCCATTATTTAAAAACAATTGGCGAAGAGAACAGCATTCTAACTAAATAATAGAAGAAAAAAATATTCAATTCACCGTATAGTTATTGAGAAATTTTAATTAGAAGGTAGTCGTAACTATTTGCCTCTCTCTCTGTCTCATGCATGTGATAGGAGATTGATGTAAAAGAAATTCGAGAAAAAAAAATTATATTCACAAGCTGAAGATATGACTTTCGAATAGTTTAATCACTTTTTTCGGGTAAATTAAAGCACTTTTCCCTAAATTATCAGCAATTAATTGAAAACTAATCTACAAATCCTCATTTTTCTGTTTTATCGAGGATATTCTGGAATAATAGGGGAAATTGGGGCAAAATCGATCTGAGGTTCAAAATGATTTGGGATTTTTTTTGAGACTGAAGGAGTCCCCAAAAAAATATGAAAAAATTCACCAACAATCTCCACATATTAGAGCATCTTCTCAATTTTTTTCAGATTTTTTTATGAAGTCCTTCACTCAATGAAAAAATCTTGGATCTTGTTGCAACGGAGGTCCATTTTGCCCCTTTCTCCCCTGAATTAATTGAAAAATTTCAAATATTTCGGAGTAATCAACGGGTAATTAAGCAAGTGTCTTTACTTCCGCATTTTAATGAGACTGTTGCACCTTGAATAATCGTATTTAAACAGATGTCAATTGAATTCATCAAAGAATCCCCTAATTAATTAAAATTCAAAAAATTAAAAGCTGAAACAATGTTAATCTCATTTTTTTCTCATATCTCAGAATTGAAGTGGAATAGTGAAATTTTGGTGGGAACCTTTTTTGTAGCTCTCGATCTCCTCTACAAAAAAGGTCTCCACCAAAATATCGCTATCTCGCTTCAATTCCGAGATATCGAGGGAAAAGTTTCATTCACTTGTAATTTTTTCGTAAAAAATCATTTAATTGATTCATTTCGTAGTTTAATCAGTTTTTCCTATTTATCTCGGAAACTAATCGAGATAGCAAAATTTTTGTAGAAACCTCTTCTGTAGCTCTTGAGCTCCTCTTCAAAAAAGGTTATCGTGAAATTCTTCTTATCTCCATTATTTAACGAGATATCACGGAAAACGTGGTTCATTGCACGATTAATTGAATTTCACACTTTTTTTTAGTATTTCAGCAGATACTGACGTTCAATCAATGAATTATCTGCGTAAAAAAAGAAAATACTCGGCGCATTAATCTCAACGATTGAATTAATCACGAGTTCTTTTTAAAATAATCAATTGCCGGCAAAATAAGAATAATGGAAATAAAGAAAAATGGAGAAATTCAAATTTTAAATGATTTTCGGAGTTTTTCAAATGAAATTCATTAAAAAATTGTTTATCGATGCAGTTTTGGTGTCAAACAATTAATAGAATATTTTGTAACACCCACGAACAGCTGTACGGCTTATTCTATTAATAAACAAAAAGGAAAACAAAAGAGAATTGTGCAATAACAAAAAAAAATAATAAAAAAAATTTTAATCATTGAATTAAATTTTTTTTTTTAATTAATTTGAATTTCTTCATTAATTATAATTAAATTAGCACAAATCTGACAATTTTTAAAAATTTTATAATGAAATTATTATTAATATTTAAAAAAATATTTTGGAAATATTCATTTAAAATTTTCTACTTGCGCTTATTTTTCAACATTTAAAAAAAAAAAGTTTAACGAATAAATTATCATAAAAAAAATATTCAAAAAATTTATTTTCATAGTTTTTTAAATTTCTTATATTTGAATGTTTTTTACAATTTTTCAAAAACAAATTAATTATCATAAAAAAATATTCAAAATTTGCATTTTTAAATTTTTAATTTGCGCACATTTTTTGAATTTTTTAAAATAAATAGAGTATTATTTAAAAAATATTTTAAAAAATTACTTTTATAGTTTTTTGAATTTTTTAAATGCGCATATTTTTAATTTTTTTCAAAATAATTTACTTTTTGATTTATTTTGATTTTAATGAAAAAAATTAAAAATTGTCATATTTCTGTTATTTTCAGTATAATTTTTTATTAAAAACCATTTTTTTTACTCTTCTTAATCTTATTTGGATTTAGTCACGTACTTATACAACTGGATAGTGCTCCAAAACACAAAATCCCCATATAAACATTACACTCAATGTCTTAATATGGCTGTGATCGATAAGATAAGACAATTATATTCATTTTATTAATGAAAAACTAAATAGTTTCATTTGTCTTAATTCAATGAAGAATTTTTAAAATTATTTCAATTATTATTGATAACAGAAAAAAATCAATCTGTCAGATTGACATTCGCACGGATGACTGAACTGAATTCACACATTTGGCTCTCACGAGCTCGTGAATGGGAGAGACACAAAAGGAGGAAAAAAAAGACGTATACAATGTAAACATAACACAAAATAAGAGACACACACTGTTGACGGTTTTTTTATGTGAGAGTGAAGGAATTTTCGTTTGAAAATTGATGAGCAACGACATCTGGAAGAGCTTGGAGAAGCTCGTGATGGGAGCGGTGATGAGATGAGGATATTGGGCGATTCAAAAAGCCCGCCACAAAATTTTAAAACGTTGAAAAAAATAAAATGAGGGGTTTTTGGATTCTTTTAAAGTTATCTCAGAAACCGTTGGGGATAGGGAAAAATGTGAAGAGAGCTTGTTTGTAGAGAATTTTGAGAGCTTCAAAAAAGGTCTCTTGATATTTTTTGATAAACCTTATCGTTTCGGAGATATTGGAGAAATAATGTTGTTAATACAGAGTAATCGCTAAACGTCTTGATTCAATGAATGTATTTTTATTAATGACAGATCTCTAAGAGATACAAAAGAATGTTAATCGTTTTTCTTTTTGTTAATAAAACAACTTCGTTGTCAAGCTTAACACTTCCCCTCAAAACGAAAAACTTCATTTATGATAAACCCAATAGTTGAATACACTTCTTGTGTTGAGTTCTCAGTAAGCCCTTCGTTAGAATATCAGCGGTCATATCAGATGTCTGAATATAATTTATCTTCAAATCTTCATCATCCTGAATGGCCTCACGCACGAAATGATGCCTAACATCTATGTGTTTAGTTCTGCTGTGGAATACTGGATTTTTAGCTAATTTGAGAGCTCCATTGTTGTCACAGAATAGTTGTAGTTTCGCCATTGAATTAAATCCCAGTTCCATGAGAAATCTCTTCAGATGCATTGCTTCTTTCACTGCTTCAGTCAAAGCCATGTATTCGGCCTCAGTTGTAGAAAGAGCAACTGTCCTCTGTTTCTTCGATTCCCAAGAAATTGGAGAATTTCCGAGGATAAATACATAACCAGTATAAGATCTCCTATCGTCTAAACAATTTGCCCAATCAGCATCTACGTATCCTACCAATGGTCTCGAAGTTCGTTCAAAATTAATTCCAATGTTTTGAGTACCCTTCAAGTATCTTAAGACGCGTTTTGCAGCATTCCAGTGTGTATCATTGAAGCAATTGTTGTATTGACTGAGATTACTTGTAACGTATGCAATGTCCGGTCTTGTACACACCGCTAGATACATGAGTGATCCGACTAGCTCTCTGTATGGTAAATTTTTCTTAGAATCATTGTTTTCATCATCTTTTCTCAATTTATGACTTGGATCAACTGGCGTGTTCACTGGATTAGCATGATTCATAGCAAATTTTTCCAGTAATTCATTTATATATCCCTTTTGGCTTAGTTTCATTCCATTTTCAGTTTGAGTAAATTCAATTCCCAGACAATATTTTATGTCACCTAGACTCTTCAATTCGAAAGATTTAATCAGATGTCTCTCGAATTCGTCAATATGTTCTTGAATTTTTGAAATTACTACAATATCGTCTACGTAAATTACTACCACCATTAATTCTTCCCCTCGTCCAGAATAGAAAATACAGGGATCGTGTTTTGATGAAGTCAGGTTGAACTTCCTCAATTCTTCACATAGTCTCTCATGCCAACAACGTCCTGCTTGCTTCAAGCCGTAGAGAGCTTTCTTCATGAGGCAGACCTTTTGTCCTTTTTTAATTTCTTCTAACATCATCTCACTTCTCTTCCTAATTTCACTACTTTTTATTTCATTGGAAATTATTTTTTCTAGTATTTCTTCCATGTATTCCGGTAATTC